>OY751320.1:9249588-9849588 GCA_963564615.1 Rhorus exstirpatorius
AATCCCGAGTAATTATAGAGGTGGCAATAACATCAAGCGAATGCAATTGGATTGCACGCTGATCGTCATTATCCAAAAATCCCAATTACCCAATGACTCTCGTCAATATGAGTGTTACGTCCTGACCCTCGATTTTTCTCATCTCGGCCAAGAGAAGCGTGACTTTCCCTTTAACACGTTATTCGAGATAAAATCGGCATTGGCCAGGTTATTGCCCTTTTTTGAGCCTAACCTTGCGGAAAATTTCTCAGGATGGGCGGAGAGTGGATACAATTTGGTGACAATGGCAAATTGAAATAAAATCTCGCGAGCAAAACTCTTTAATTTTCGCGAGATACCTCGAACAAGACTAATAAATTGTAATTCGGCAAAATCGGACAAATAAAAATCGTAATATAAAGGGAGAAAAATGGAGTGATCACATTAAATAAATTCTGATAAAAACGGGAACTAGACTTTCACTGACATGGGAGGAAATAGACTACAGGGCCATCCTCAAAATAAGCCTCCCTGGGTTTATCCGCGCAAACTGCAAGGACAAACGAAATTATCGCGAGCACTAAAATGATCGCTACTACAACGACAGCTATCTTTAACTGGAAAAGGTTCATGGTCGATAGACAGGACAACTCTCACAAATAAAATCAACACGGAATTTATTCGACCACGACTCGACTGAATTTAATCACTTGAAGAAATTTTAAATTGCTCAAAAATGAATTTAACCACGGATAATTCATAAATTTATTTTTGAAAGGAATATAAAATTATAAACACAAAAAAAACACTATTGATCCATTATTTCCCGGAATAAAACGGGAATTACTCAAATGAATTTAACTCGCACATATTTCACTGAATTTACAAATAATTAGCACCTCCTAAAAGAAAACAATTTCACACGAAAAATAGTCCTACAACCGATAGAAATACGAACAGGTTTTTTCGGAATGATTTACTTGGAACATCAAAATAATTTAATTGCACAAAAGAAAATTATTTTAATAAATCGGAAAAGAAATGAATTTAAACATAAGGAAGATAAAATTGGCAAAATAATTTTGATCAGACACTTATCACAAAACTGAAGTTAAATTGACATAACTTTTCACAAAACTGAATTTAATATTAATCTAAGGTTCCCACAGAATTGAATATAAATCGATATAACCTTTTCGCAAAACTGAATTTAACACAAAAATCTGATTTTCCATAAAACTGAATTTTACACAAAATCTGAATCTAATACAAAAGATCACGCGAAAAGGGAAAATAACGACGAAAATATTTCATAGACCTTGAACGGTGAGTAACCCGGTAGATTCGGTTACGGGCCTCCAGACGTCATGGGGTCGGAGAAGACCGGGGTCGGAGACACTGCGCAACGCGAACGAATATATAGGTGTACATGCGAGAAAACATTTTTAAACACTTACTACTTCGATGATCGAACTGGATGAATATGGATGATTATAGAATACGATGAATATGACGACGGAGACGATGAACGATTCGGTGCAGATGGGATGATTGTGCGGTGAAAGTGAATGCTCAGCCGAGATTGATAAGCGGTGAAATAGTTTTATTCCACGAAAAAAAAAAAATGTTCGTTCACAAAAATAAAATGTCCGGTATTGAAATCCACGGAGACAGTTGAATAAAATAAAGTAAAATAAAGAAATTGGAGATACTGTGGCAAAACGATGAAAAGTATATGAAGAAAAATAAATTGACAGGATGGACAGCGATTCGATCTCTTAAAATTTTTCTGGTTCTTTGCCATAAGAACTTGACCATACCGTGACTTAAAACTAAGATCTACTCTGGCCTCCGACTGCCAGCGATTCGTCTACTTAAAATTCCTTCCGACTCTGACAGCGATTCGTCTCTTAAAATTTTCTCGGTTCTCTGACATCCCGCGGGCTCATTACCCGGTCTTATATAGGGTCTTCCAGGATGGCTTAGTTTCGTCGGTGGGGAGGTACGCCCTTAGAGGCCTAAAATGCTCCAGGCTCCTCCGCCGCCTCCACCTCGCATCCCTGATGACCACCGAGAATCTATATAATCGAAAATTTATACTTATGATTAACACGAATTCAATCTTTATGATATAACATTCACTCCTGCATTCCTTTATAATAATTATTTCATTGTTACTTAATAATCAGAAAACGACTTTTTTTCTTTGAATTTGGTCTTTGCTAATTAGAAGAAAAACGTTAATTGAATAATGCGCTTGCTACACTTTTGGGGTCTTTGTTGGACTTGATGTTGAATTTTGGTGTCGCCCTTCCTTCGTAGGCGAGAGCTCAGATTCGTATGTCGAGGGGACATACGCCTTCTGAATCCCAGGATGCTGTTGGAAACGATTGATTCTCACGTTGCGGGTGACGTGTACCCAGCCCTCGAGACAACGCGTTGCTTGATTTCTTTCTTCCTTCGACTATGAACTCGGCGTATTTTTGCTTTACATAAAAATTCAGTTCTCTGAATTGGAGACGATATACACATCCGGCCGATAGCGGACCGTGCATGTTCTGAAAAGTTTACTTAATTTTTTGTCGTTGACGGTTGGGTGGTCCTCCGAAGTCTTTCTTCCATCGAAATCCCTTGTCTCGGCCATTGGTAATTTACTGGCCACGTGCAACACTTCATACAGACCATCCATTGATTTCCTCAAGACGTGGTTCCCAAAAAAAATCGTAGCAAGGCTCGAACCCCTCATAAATTTGGGGAGAAAAGAAAAACGAGACGACAAGGAAAAAAAATGCAAAGAAGAAAATTCTTTCCTCTGACCAATTTCTATTCATGGAGATCTCGACATGGTCTAAAAAAAAAATAAAATCTAATATTAAAATGCAATAAGCTATAATCTACCGCCACCTTAACCATCACCGATGACCTGACCCAGGTATCCATGCTCATTCTTGATTTTACATTTTTACATCCGTTCACTCACGTACTTTCAGGAATTCAGTTCATAAAGTCATTTCATTCGGGGATAAGGAAAAAGAGGATCACCGGTCACTTAGCCTTAGATGAGCCATACACGCTCTGTCTCTCTGTCTCTCCTGCTCTCGGTGATCTCGGTGATAGCTCTTGTTTTGCCTACGGGATCCATGGCTTAAATAAACAAATCAATCAAAAATCTCCTTCTCTCGCACACCCAAAGAGACCGCCTGTGGCTCTCACGAAGGCAAAGACTTTGCACTCAGCCTGTATTAGTCTTCCATGCACATTGCTTTTCGTTGTGCACAAAGGCCCACCACTTCTGAGTAATCTATTGCCATGGCCAAAGATTTCTTCAGCATCGACGGATGTTTTTCTTCACGCCTGACGATGGACGTTTTGTTATATAGAGCTGCGATATCGACGCCGCCATGGCGTCACCTCTCGATAATTTATGCTCACTTGAGACCATATTCGTGTCGACGGCTTGATTTGAAGACAGCTCGAACTATCTGAGTTCTCCAGAGCGAAAAAAACGTTTCTCTCGTGTGCCCGGGTCCCTTTCCTCGTATTAAATTTTATTGAGAATTACAAGATATAAGTAATCTCAAGTCGATGCAAAAGTCCCGAAAGTCGCGGGACGTAACAATAGTCATTAGCATTTCGACTTCAATCCGTCCATTGTAAGACTTACCATTGGAATAGACTGGGAATTATTGGAACCAGGATGAGATTTTGAGGCTACGGATCTCGCAGTTTCGGTACAGCCCCTTATGTATATATACAGGATATGGCTATTACATCCTCAATCGACACTCTAACTACCAAACCGTACACGTAATTAACCATGCGTATGCACGTGTAGTCAACTGATCCAACCCTCCACCGCTCTCTCTTCCCCCCGACGGAGCTCACAGGATTAGGACTATGACCCTACTAACGGTGTCGTCATTGCAAATCCGAGCTTGTACACGACAACCTGATCCTTTAATCAGTTCGTTGCTGCTATCTTATCGTCATCCTCATCGGGCCAGCTACAATCCCCCCCCCCCCCCCCCCTACATTTCGGACATTTGGTAATTTGCGTATTCGTCCAATCGTCAAGCTATAATACAAGCTACACTGATAAGATTTAACGTGTTCTCCACGTTTGTTCCAAATTTACAAGACATTTCTGAGCATCAGGGTCACTTTATTGAGAAAAAAAATTAATGAAGAAATTCCTCAGAACTTCCTCAGGGTCTCAGATCAACCCCATTTCCCCCCTTCTTCTCCGAGGATTCGAATATTCATTTTTTGTTGAATTATTAACACATTAGATTTAATTTATTTCTGTAGAATAACTTCTGCAAATAATAATTTCTGTAACAATTTCTGCATCGTGCAATGCGAGCCTTCATTCAATTTAAATATATTTTCAAACTACGAATCTTTTTTTCTTCTTTTCTTATCATTCGGGTGACAAAAATACAGGAGGCAATTCAACAACTGGGACACTTCAGTGGGACAATGAGGCCAAGACATGGATGAACTATTTTTTTTCCCGCCAAAAACTATCGATTATCGCTTGATGAATTTAGCTCGGTCAAGACGGAAATCTTTGGTCCTAAAATGGCTGGAAAAGTACAAAAACAGATCAGACTAAAGTATAGGGATGCTTCAGTCAGAGTGGCAAGTTTTTTTTTTTTTTCTCAACGCAGACAAAATCATTTTCGGAAAAAGAGGGCCTCGAAGTATCGCCTGGCTCTCAGATACTTCGCACTCAATCGCAAGCTACTTCCTCGGATTACAAATAGAAACTTTGATCCTTGAGCGTGTCAAGGAGCTTGAAAAGAGCTGGGTGTTAATTGAATTAGGGACGGAGGGGCAAGCAAGATATCCCGCATCGCTCGTAAAACTTTGTGTGTGTTTTGGTTCTGAGAAAAAGAGATGAGGAGGGAAGAAAAAAGAAAAAAAAAAGAGCGTCAACCGATAAACAGACTCCTGGCTGAGTTCGTCAAGTGGCTGGCTAAGCACGGTGGCAATAAAACAGAATGGCCTAAAGAGCAAAAAAAAAATACGGAATAGGGAAAAAATCATATTTTTAATTAAATTACGTTTTCGATGTTCCCTCGACGGATTTAAAAGACGATTTTGATGTTCCCTCTACTGTCAAAATGTGCACCACAGGTATACTTGTCCCGTTGGATGACGACTGAAGCCTTTGAAGTTGGGCTGGAAAACATTTGAAAGTTATACCATGAGAGGAGTGACGACGAGAGATCAAATGAAACATTTGTCCCAGTATGGAGGGAATGCGCGTCAAGATGAGAAAAGGTCTCACATGGACAAAAGCATCGATGATGTTTTCACTCCGGTGGACATCATTTGAGTCCTGTAGCGATTCTTTGTGCTTCAACCTCGTCATCTATCTTTCGCAGAAGACTGCTCAAACGTGAATTGGCACATGCGAATACCTTTTATTCGTTGAATCATATCCATCGCGTGTCCCATCGATTGACAATCAATGTAGACATTCGTTGAATAAAATTAGCTAAGGTGCTCGCATGATAACTTGCCGTTGGCGACCATTCTTTATTTCGCAGAATTCTCGGATCCAGGCATACGATATCAGTGTCTTTTCTTTTTTTATGTGTCAGTGATTGCGTCCGTCGGTTCGTTTTATCGTTGCGCAAACTTGAAACTAATTTATTTCGAGTGACCCAGATAAAGAAAAATCGATGTATCCGAATAGTCAGTGCAATAAGAACTCCGCAAGAAGTTGAGCAAAACGATTATCCACCGGGAGATCGTTGAATGCTGCAACGAGAAACTTGGCGATCGTACAACACTGTCCAACGGTTGGATCCCTTATCCTTCGAAAATCCTAGACTCCCGGAATTAAAATGAGAATGAACGATGAGTGGAATAGAGAACGTGTTGCCAAATGCGGATAGCATTAGGCACTTTTGCCAACAGCTATATCCATAATGTAGATTGTCGAATGAGAAGATCCGTTGGTACGTTTGCAGTCTTTTGCTTCTATTCTCTTGCAGCTTCGGGATTTCGGGCTACTCATATGTCTGTGCATAGCTGGAGAACACCCGGAAACCGAGTCCCTGTGATCTACTCTGCCCACACTACACTTCCTCCATCCACTCTCTCTCTTTCTCAGTGCGCCCGTTATTTTCGCAGCGGGTTTCTCTCACTTCTCACTCGTTCGTTCCATTCGCCTGTGCTCACTTGCTCCCACGTATTCCATATGTGCCGACTAGCTGATCACCATCTCCACGTAGATTCTCACTCCTTCCTGTCCGCAACTGATGCACGAGCCAACCAAATCGCGCCCCATGAATTATTCACTCCTTGATTTTACAACCGGTTTTCATCCTCAATCTGCGTCGTCCTCTTTGGTCTTAAGGGCCGAAGATTGAACATTGGGGATCATAGAGATTTGGAGTGATAACTAGGCGTGGAGTTCCAGGCACACTATGGGATGCAAGCTCTAGAGGTTAGCACAGGACACATGTATAGTTTTAATGAATCGAAATATTTCCAAATGTTTGCAAAGGGGCTCTCCGGATACCTTGGAGTACTTGGCAGGATTACTATTGTCCGATTCAAGCTGGAATATTGCTTCGGAGGTAAAAAAAATACAAGCAGGCTGAGAATTCAACGTCAATCACGCACAGCCCAAACTATGGCTACCATTTATACGTTTCTATTAGCATCATATGCCACAGATCCAAGTATGGATGACTTTCGAAAACGGATCGTGGAATGCGAACATAGAAGTGGAGTGTTATTTCAAAAGTGGAGCAGTGGTAGAATCACAGGTGACGGGAACGTGTGCAATGTCACTGGTCCAAGTGGTTCGAGCTACGGCATATGAAGACTCGAAAATATTATTTCAACTATTTTTTTGCTATAGCAACGTGCAACATACGTGTTATATTTTCACGTTGAGCATAAACGCTGTTGTTCGACACACGTGTTATATTTTTACGTTGAGCAGAAACGCTGTTGTTCGATACCCTCGTGTGTGTTCTGACACACAGAACGTTGTGTGCAACGTTGTTATAGCAAAAAAATGGTTGAAATAATATTTTCGAGTCTTCATATACCATAGCTTGAACCACTTGGACCAGTGACATCGCACACGTTCCCGTCACCACCTTAACACCTTATTATATATAATATATGTTATATATAATAATGTTATATATAATATTGACAACACCTTAAGGTGTTGTCACTATTGCTGCGGTTGCATCGCTTGTTATTAATGCAACGATGAAGCATTTGTGACTGGGGGTACTGTTTCACGCATTCACACACAACCGCGGGCCAACACTCACACAGGTCAATAAATTTCTCACTCACTCCTGCGCAAGAGTCGCCAGCGCCGTTGGCTTCGTTTCCCGGGGTTCCCCTGGCGTTCTCGGGGATGAATTAGTTTTGTCCGGCCCCTGTCCACCTCCTGCCCCTTCTCGACGCTGCGACAACAGATCGATGACGTCAGCGGTTCCATTCTATTTTTAGTCACGCGGGCGCCAGGATGTGCCGCGGCGGGGGAGGTGACCGCGGGGCCGCTGAGGAGCGGGACATGGACGAGATGACAGACGAGGGTAGTAAAAAGGGTTGAGAGCACACGGAGCGGAGAGTAGAGTCAGAGAGAAGAAGTATATAGGTTTGGCGGTGAGGGTGATGGAGGGGGAGGGGGGGGCGGTTTCTCGGTGAAAGAGACGGAGATGGAGATTGAAATGGAAGATGAGGGAATGAAGAGGTTGGGAGAAACAAAAAAAAAACAGAAGTTAAGGCAACTACGTCTGCCATCCGCTGCTGTGACTGCTTCAGGAGAGTGCGTCGCACACTCTTACTCATTCATCTTGGTGATCAATGAGTATGGACAGAGAGAGACAGGGCGTTTGAGGGAAAAAGAGTTTTTTTCATGCCAATTTCCTTCTTTTTTGCCAAGGATAAAAGCTACGCACCGTACAAGTTCCTTTGGGAAATTTGGCTCCGGTTGAAATTCCTCAGGTGAATCTAAACTTTTCGGCGTTGTCGTACGTAAACATATGAATATATTATTTCGAGGCCTCTATAGCGTTCTCGAAAAATAGGGTTCTCCAGCACGCACACCGCGCGGGGTTCATGAATAATTTCAGTTTAACGCTGGGCTGTGGGAGGCAAAGTTCTCGTGATCAGAGAGACAATTGGATCTGATAGTGATCAAGATTCAAGTGATGGCTGAGGTTGCCTATTTTTTTACATTTGCAATGCGTTACCAGCTCCATGTGTTTTTTTGGTCGAAAGTGTCTAATGGTGACGGTGCGTAAGGATATGGAAAAACAACTAGGTCACACACAAACTTGAAATCGTGCTTGAATTTTCAATGAATTTTGTTTGTTTGTTTATCATCGATGACGGGTCCCTGGAGCAATGGTTTCCATTTTTTTTTCTATTCGGTAATAGAACTGGGAAATTGACTGATCCGGTATTAACGATGATTGAAGTATGATATAGCTCGGCATCGCGAGTTTTATTTCGGAAGAGCATTAAACACGATGAAATGTTCGAATCTAATGAATCGAAGGGCTCGTAATCAATGAAAAATCAATAAGCGCGGTGTTCCATTGAGTGTCGGTCGTGTTAGACGCTGCGATAATGCTCGAGTTTATTAATACGATAACTGAGAACGAGGAGTTCAACGAACGAATCGTCGATTCGTCTCTCGAGAATGAAGAGAATGAGAGACGTTTATTATCCATGTGATGGATTCGTTGATTCGAGAGCGTCAGACAGGGCTTTATTACGATGCATATATACCCCCACAAACATAACCCCCCCCCCCCCCTCCCCCACAAACATACATTTTTTCTTCTTTGATCTATTTATTAGAAAAATAAAAAGTGGTCTTTATTTTTCATAGTACTCACGTTGGGAGTCCACGAAGTGCATTTTAATTACGACAAATATATTCTATTGTCGTGCAATTTTCACGTAATTAGAATCGCAATGTTTTCAGAACAAGCGCAAAATAGCTCGTGGTCGAAAATAAATTTAACTTTAGAAAGGAAAATTACTGTTGGAAATATTTTCTCATCCAACGTCATATGATGCATCATTACTCGTCAAAGACTTTTGAATGGGATAAAAGTAATTTTCACGCAAGGATATGTGAAATTCTAAAGAACAAAACAAATCTTTACGTGATGATGAATAATTTATTACGTCAGGTTATTGTTTCGATAGTTAGAAACTTCGAAATTATTGTACAGAGTATGCGGGAGTTGTCCAACGAGCCTTTCAAACTTCTCCAATTATCGTTGGCTGTGGCTGCAGGTTCATTATTTTTTTTTTTACATACAACACAGCGTGTTAGTATTATGTACCGCGTCTCTGACATCATGCCATATTATTGGGCATCTCTGGTTTTCGTGTACCAGTGGATTTTTCTAAATGAAAATGGCAGTGACGTCGTTGAAATAGCAATGAAATAATAGGAAGAAATATTTTTAAAGTTATTATTATTGGAACAATGAAAATACGTATGTAGGACGTTTATGAAATTGAATTTTCGCTGGAAGAGATTCGTGGGCGTCTGCTAGAAACTGAGTTATAGTAATGGGAATAGTGGGAAATTGTTATTAGTACTCATTATTATTGTTAATAAAAATGTTACCTAAATTTAATTTGAAAATATCGATTCAGCAAATCGAATGTACCTCGTATACTGCCCAGTCTGAAATTGAACCAACTCTTTCGTATTTATTTCGAGCCAAAGAAAAATGGGACAAAAGAAAAGTCAATGCAAAGACGAAGAATTCTAAAGGGGATAACAGTTCTCAGGTGACAGACCTTTCTTTTTACCGAGGAACGACATCGTTTGCCCTCGAGCTTGTATGTCGAGCAAGCGAAAGTACGGAAGAGCACGACGACGATGGATCGAGAGTGAGAAGAGCATCGAGGATATAATATATTATATATATATATATATATATATATATATGCTCGAACGTGCTCGAACAACTTCCTATCCTCGTGCAGTCTCGTACACCCACATGTCGAAACGCTTCAATCACCATTTCACGGAATGTTTGATGTTGTTTGCCACACGACTGTGTGACACTCGACAAAAGGATTCTCGTCTGTATAAAGCGGAGAACGAATGCATTCCCGCAAACCCGATCATCAAACTCGTCCCGCACTGATACAGACTCTGGTCAGAAAGTTTTGCATCGATTTTGGCGAATAACTACGTATGGTGCGAGAGTGCCTATGGGAAATCGAGATACCGATATTTATTCGCTTGTACAACTATTCTCGTTAACCAGAAATTTTTATCGTATAATTTGCGATGAACTAGCCGATACGAGATACGAGCTGGAAGAATCGAGGGCAGTTTATTTTTTTTTATTGAACTAATTGTAAGATTTGACAAGGGGAAGAATAAAAAAATCGTCCTTTATTTCAATTTCAATTTTTTGCATCCAATATTTAAAAAATAATCCTTCATTAAGGTAGTACCTCCACAAAATAGTTAAATGGTCGAAATTTGGCATACAGGTTATTTAATATGTTATCCGAACATCTGTGCAATTTAAATAAGCTTGACCATTCCGAATCCGAGATATTTACACTCAAAGTTGGCTTGATTTACACGTAACATATGCGCCATGTATGCACGAAGAGTTAGTTATTCATTCTACCGTCAAAACTAACCTTAAGAAGTTGATGAAAAACGAGGAGAAGCCAGAGAGGGATGTCACGAGTAATGTGAAAAAAATCCAGGAAGATTTTCCATTTAGTTTTTGAGATATTGTAAGTGAAAGAGGTACGCGCGAGCCTGTGAGCGGTCCGACTCTCTCTTGTTTCATGCGTGCCCGCTCACCGCGCTTGGCCTTGCCTACGTTCCCGCTTATTCCCCGCCGCCGGTCGCGGAGGTACTACCTTAACGATGACGATGAAACGATTGACATTCAGGAGAAATTTTAGATATTTCAAGGGCTAAGGTAGTACTCTCACGGGATAGTTGAATTACGAAATGGTCGAAATTTGGGCATATATGTGTTATTTAATATGTTATTCAAAAATCTGTGCAATTTAAATAAGTTTGACCATCCCGTAACCGAGATATTTTACACTCGTAGTTGGCTTGATTTACACGTAACATATGCGCCATGCATGCAAAAAGAGTTAGTTATTAATTTTACCGTCAAAACTAAAATTAAGAAGTTGATGAAAAACGAGGAAAAGCCAGAGAAGAATGTCACGAATAATGTGAAAAAAATTCAGGAAGATTTTCCATTTGGTTTTTGAGATATTGTAAGTGAAAGAGCCTGTGCGTGAGACTGTGTGTGGATGCGCGAGCCTGTGAGTGGTCCGACTGTCTCTTGTCTCATGCATGCCCTGCTCACCGCGCACTGCTGCGCCTCCATTTCCTCTCGTTCCCCGCCGCTACTCGTGAGGGAACTACCTCAAATTTTCACATTTTTTTTTCTCATAAAGATTTGTGATGGTGGAAACGGAAATTCTAGTCGTCAATGACAGTTCCAGGAAAGCTATATACTTTCTTACCCGGAAAAAAATCGTTTGAATATACGTTTTACAACGAATATACGTTTTACAACGTATATTCGGGTCAGCCCAACATGATTTTCGAAAACTATTGCTTTTTAGATCTTTGATTCTCTACTTTAGATCTACGTAGATCTAAATTTCGGAAAATCACAGATCTACCTCGATCTCTATATATAACGATAGATTTAACCCACATTCGCTTCAACCTAGTACACTAGGACCTCGATTTAATGGCCCTCGATTTAATAGACAGTCCCCACCATGTCGCATTTATCGATCGGTTTTTCGCGTGGTGGGAGATGGTGGGGGACGCTTAAAGTCTCCCCGATCAGGCCCGTAGCACGGAGTGCCGATGCGCAGATACAGCATGGGCGGGCATACGCTACCTCGATTTAACAAGGTGCGATGCGGAGCCGGTTCCGCCACTGGCCGTTAAATCGAGGTCCTAGTGTATTACGTTTCAACACTTTTGCTTCCTGGAGCTTCGTTCAACTACTTAAATCTCAGTGACTCAGCGATCTACTTGAGATAGCAAATCTAATTGAGGTCTACAGGTAAATGTACGAATTTTTCGAAATTTATCTCTACGTCGAAGTGGAAAAAAATGACTACGTTTATCTAAATTTATTCTTCGTAAATCTAAACTATTTTTTCCCCAAGCGTAGAATAAGCATTGAACATTTTTTTGAAATTTCGAAGTTAGCAACTTGCACACTCTAACTTGCTTCGATCGCTCATATTACCCGTTTCGCATTATCCCATGAGAATTTCAATTGAAGGGACCTTCGAATTCTTCAACATTTCTATCACGAACTCGTGGCTTGATACGTGTAATATCGTGACGCTTTCAAGCTGAAACATATTGTGCATACGTGGTAAGATCGTTGGGCTAGTTGAAACTCATCTTTTGGCACGTACGCCACGGATGTGTGCATGCCCGCGCGCGCGCGCGCGCGTGTATGTGTGTGTGTGTATGTGTGCCATATTTTGAGTCTCTGGATTAAAGGATCAACGTGCCATTTCATGGCTAATTGAATTATCAAAATTTTCCCACGAGCACCCTCTGCCTTCGTTCGAGCTGCGTTGGCGCCTTCAGAACGAGAAAAAATATCTTTGAGACGGAGCTTCGAACCTCACGCCGCCCTGATCTTCATCGTTTCTCTGGGCTCTTTGCCTCCTTCGCTTTTAACTCTAACGTATATACATATATATCTATGCGGGTATCTATCGTGCTCGGGATTCTAGAATCCCGAGATACCGCAGCATATATACCGGCACCAGTATATGTGCACCGGGTGAAAATTCCGACACTCCTTTCCGCTTTCACGATCTCCGTCGTGGATGCAGCGAAAGAATTCCATTTTGACGCTTCACGTGGTTTACCGACCACAGCCTCGACGATGTCGTTGCTCCCTATCTATCTCTCTCTCTCTCTTTCTCTCTCTCGCAGACTCAACCATCCTCGTCATTTTATCCATATACTTTGTCTTTATCACCTCTTTCTGGCTCTTTAGTTTCACAACAATCGATTGATTTGTTTAAATCCACATAAAAAAAAGAAAATAAATAAATAAATTAATACTATGACACAAATTTGACGAAGATTTTATGATTTCCAGACTCTGACTTTCATATAGGTTTCTAGTACGCTTGTAAAATGCAGCTGATAGGTTTTTGCATTTAACTTTTGAAAAGTGTACGGGTCCTTGACTGTGAGAAATCGTAATACGGCCTATACTTGGATTAAAAAGTCGGCGAGGGTTCAAAGAAGTAGGTTGCTAAAAAAAATGTATTTTTTTACAATTGCAAATTGCTACGAAGGAGACGAAAGAAGTAACGAAGAGTTTTTTTTTCTGAATTTTCCAAGTAAAGGGAAAAGACCATCTGCAGAGCTCAAGCTCTTTGTCTTTTAATCTTCCAGTTGGCACGGAATAGGCCAGCGGCCTCTTGAATTGTTTCCCATGCTGTACTGCACACGAGCCGACGTTAAATACACATTCACTTCTCCAAATGTATGTATTTCGAGTTCTGTGTTGGGTATAGTTCTTATCTAAGGAAATAAAACTATAGTCAGCAACTGTCCCGATGTCATGTTCATTCTTTTTTTCTCCCTTTTCCTCGTTTTCCGTCTCTTCAGTATTTTTGCCGTACCTTGAAGTTCTAAAAAGTATCCCGAGAAAGAAAGAGAGAGGGAGAGAGAGAGAGAGAGAGAGAGAGAGAGAGAGAGAGAGAAAGTCCAACATTGGTGGGAGATGAAGCAGAGGAAGAAAATCGTGTATCCCATCAGGGACATTGGTATTCAAGCTGTCCTGAGGGGTTGCTCGACTCTACGACGACACGTTTCTTCGTTTCCAGAACACACTCGCGTCCCTCCTTTGGTGGCTTCTTATTGTCTCGCCGTGTCTTCTTCCTCTTACATTCTTCATCCAACTCTTTCTATACTTTATTTAGTATCCAGGACATCGATATCCAAAGGGCGTAGAGAAAGAGAGGGAGAGAGAGTGAGAGAGAGAGAGAGAGAGAGAGAGACAGACAGAGCATTGGGCACGTGCCTTCACACGGTCTGCCATGTATGGTTCGAATGCACATATGTGATCTGCGTCGACTCTAGTAAAATTGCAAACTCTTGCGAAACGAGAACACTATCGAATTCTCCTTATTTCCATCGTTTCTTTTACTTATGATCCATTTTTTTCTTTTTCATTTTTGCCCCACCGTCGAATTGGAAAGAAATGAAGCGTATATAGAGATCGAATTATTTAAAAGTTGTTTCAGTCAGTTGAGTTTGTAGATTTTTTTATGGGGCTCGTTCAAATGTCAACGCTCAGCGAATATACAAGTGACTATAGTTTATGCCAAAATTCTTTTCCGAAATTTTCGATAACACCCGATTCGGATCAGTCTCGTTTTTTCCCTGCTTCATGACTTTGACGATTACAAAACTGCGAGTATCACATGGAGGAAGGGTATTATTATTCGTGGAAAATTCCGTTTCTCGTCTTGTTTTCTTTTTAAGCAACTTTGGATGTAGCACAGTGGTATCAGTTTAAAAGTATCGCTGGCAGTGATACAGCCCCGGGGAGTATGTTGCTTTTCGTGGTTTCCACTTTTACCCCTAAACTCATGCATCGTTGGGCTCAGTCGACATTTTTTTTTTCTTTTTTTTTTATCAAACTTTTCACCATGCATAAGGTCGAGTCACTCTCTGTTATTCTTTGGCCATGCTGTCGATGGAACTGCTCAAACTTTGTGACCAAGGCATGAATAGTTTGAGAGAAATTGCCGGTACACACTCTACCACGTTGAGGAACTTGTTTGCGACAGTAAAATACCAAGGCAAGTGCATTTTTGGTCCATACTTCGGGCTTCATTGTGGCTTGTATGCGCTGAAGGCTTTAAATAGCGTTTAGAGAAAATGTGCATTATTTCGATTTCGATATTATTCTCGACCAAAGAAAGCACCCCAAATTGATCCATTTCATTTAGCGCGACGCTACCGAAAGTCAGACTTTTTTTTCAAAAGCCATTCAAGTTCTTGTAATCATCGAAATTAAAAAAAAAAGTTTCATTGTAACAACCAGCGTGGATATAGCGACTCTGGCTCAAATTTACCGGTTGGTCTAAATTTTCATCAGTCACTCTTTACAACCATTTTCCGAATTGCATATCCTACAGGTGCATATGCTACACTCTACTGATTGCCATATTTTTGTAATTCCATCGTCCTATCCTCCCTAGCTGTGAATGCTGCGACCTGTCGTTAAAATGGACTAATAGCTGCAGCGAAAAATTCATGTTGGTATAAAGCAAATTAACCGAAACTCTTTTCTTTCAGTTTACACAACCGTTTTTTTTTTTTTATATATTCGTGAGTGCTGTCAACTCTGTTTTGATAACGCATCGAAATTTCATTTTCAATCATTCCCAAGAATCCGTCATTTGATTATTGTAAAGGAGCTGTCGCTTTCATGGACAGCGATCTTTTCCCAACCAAATTTTCCTCAATCTCCAGCACTTTGGAAATTCCAAATTTTTAAGTTTGCTCATACGAAATCATTGGAAAACGAAAAACGACCTGTCATCGACAAGAAAAATGGGATTGAACACAATGTAGAAAAAGACAAAAAAAAATCATTCGGTCAAACAGAACCGTTTGATTTTCTCTCGTCCCTAAATTCGATCATTTCAGGCGTGAGACCGTTGCATAATTCCCCATATAGGTGCACACTACGCGCCTAGGAAATTCAGATGGGGGTCTCCATGACGGACATAGCGCGCATTTTTCAAGAGAAAAACGAGATGGACATCAGCGTTAGTTCTCGCTACGGTTAACAGGTCCCCTGCTACAGTAGCAATAATAAGCACCGACTGTCTCGCTTTCATCCCCAAGCTCACAATACCCCGGGAAATTGCAGTGATTGCCAGAGCTTTGTTCGAAAATACCGTGGACGGCTTCCCCTAACGAAGGAAATGAACGAAAGAACAAACAAAAAAAAAGAATAATGATAACTTAATCCGGGCTTAAAAAAAAAAGGCACATTCAAAAGCGAGTCACTCGGTCTCGTGTGCATCAATACATGCGCGTGTGTCCAATGAGCATCGTAAACAAAAAAATTAGAAATTTGAAAAAATCCCTCAATGAGAAATACATTTTTTTTTAATGGAAAAAAACCTTCGATTGAACAGAATACGCTGGAGTCGAAGAATGCTCTTCGGTATCGCTAATCCATAATTCCGTTCATATAGGTGTCCCTCTGACTTCGCAGCGAACCCTGTTCAATTAGAGATTTTTTATTTAAATATTTTCCTTTACTCGAACTAACTCGCTTGAATTAATACTAATGCAGTGCTCTAATTGAAATTACAATTTTTATATATTTCGCACACGCGCACATACGTAAAATAATTCTCATATTGCATTCTGCTTGTGCTCGGTGAAATTCAATTCATGGAATGCTCATGTCAGAGGTCCATCGGACTAATTTAATTTTCCTTTCTCAGTGTGTTCGTTGTCCATAAATCATACACGGATATTATGAATATATATAACGAGTATACGTATTCATTTATGCGGAAAAATACGTTCTCTTGAACGCGAGAGAGCACAGTAGATATTCAAGCGTTATTAGAATCGTATCTCTGCACACATAATATAAATAAATGAATAAATAAATATACAGATATAGGGGAGACCGGAGCAAAGTGGGTACTTCAGCCAAAAGTTTTCTTTTTCTGTCAAAATTTTTGTTTTTTTTTCGAAAAATATTTTTCTTTCCCATAATTTGTTCTTCAGCTAGAAGTCACAGATTACTAAATCATCGTATGCGACGACATATTTCTTAAAAAAAACTTTTAAAGAAACAAATTTTTTCAAGGAAAAACGTAATCTTCACTTATCAAAAAAAGTTGTATCGAAGAATACGAAAACTCTTGAAAAGAAAAAGAGTATTGATTTTTGTTTTGTTTTGAAAAAGAAAAATTTTCATTGGGAATCATGATTTTTCGGTTAAAAAATACTTTTGAAAGGAAAAATAGTACATTTCGACACGAGTACGCAAAGGCTTTTTTGACGAAACGAGAGGATTACGGCACGAGCCGAAGGCGAGTGCTGTAACGAGTTTCGTCAAAAAGCGTTTTCGTACGAGTGTCGAACATTATTTTTCCTCATGAGAGCCGAGAAAGCGCAACGAAGTTGCGATTTCGAGGTTAGAATGAGGAAAAAATTTTTTTTTCCCCAATGAATATCGCGTGGAAGAGTTCCCGCAAATTCGAACCAGTCAAAGCTCGCGAGCTTGGGAATAAGGAATTTCAATACGTACTACCTTATTTTCCTATGTAAAGGAAGAATCGGATTGAGTAATATGCATGCCTAAAGCATAAATGCATATACGTGAACGCTGAGCTCAATTCAAAGGCAAATGTCGCGAAAATTCATTGCTAATCTTAACTAAATTAAATGGCACGAATAAAATTGGGTCAATGCCATTGTTGAATAGTAAAAGTTATTTGAAATTTCAAACGAAAGGAACGGCAGTAAAAAAGAAAAACTCTCTGTTGTAAAAAAAAAATCAACAATAATGTAAAGAATATTAAATTAATAATAAATATTTGTGGCAATAAATATTTGAAATATATTCTCTTCATTTCCAGGATTGTAGAATTATTGACATTTTCTTCGATAACGATTTCAGGATGAATTTTGTACAATATCATTTCTCATAGTCCAGACAATCTAGCAATTTTTTTTCAATCTTCTACATGAATTGATTTTGCTTTTGGAAAAGGTTCAGAGGTGTCCTCTGAGTGTAAATACAAGTTGGCGGGACGCGGACGGTCGAACTTCAGCCGCTATCTTGGTGAACACGTTTTATCAAATATCTTGTGAACCGTGCATCTTACGACAAAAATATTAGAAATCTTTTTTGTAGATAATAAAATTCTCTGCAACTTTTATTAAAAACTTTTTTCTGTATAAAGCATGGCTTTTTATTTATAGCGCGGTAAACTTTTCCAATCATCACTATTTTTACTGTTATATCAACCGTTATAACGATATATTCAGCAATAACCATGTTTGAAAAAGTTTGTCACGATGTAAATCAAGAACCATGAACTATACAAGAAAAAGTTTTAAGTAAAAGTTGTAGAGAATTTTATTATCTACAAAGAAGATTTTCGCTATGTTTGTCGTACGATGCACGGTTCGCGAGATATTTGATAAAACGTGTTTTCCAAGATGACAGCTGAAGCTCGCGATCCCCCCGTGTCACGCCAACTTGAATTTACACTCAGGGGATACCCCTGAGTCCCTGAACCTTTTTCAAAACCGAAATAAATTCTGTAGAAGATTTCATTATGAACCTACCTTTTTGGCTGGAATGACTGGACTATCAGATATTGGAGGAAACGAGAGCTATTTTTCTGATGCTTGCGCTATGCACGAGACATCGATCGTACGAAAATCACTAGAAATATCTCAATTGAATTTTAGTCGTGAGAGAACCAGCCATGTAGCGAGAGGATTGCGATCGGAATATTTAGTTGTAGCATGAAAATATACGACTGCTTTCTTTTCTAGCCTGCTGCTTATTTTATTTATTTATTTATTTTTAAATTACTATTCCATCAGCTCCACAAATTGCGTGACGATATGCATACAATATATATATATATATATATATGAAAGGCAATGTACGTGACGAGACGAAAGATTTTACGATTGAATTTTGTACACGCACACGCGCTCTCTCAAAGCGCGTTCGCCAATCTTGTGATTTGATCAATTCAATTTATCGACGCTGCACACGATAAATGGGCACTCCGTTTTGTGGCTTTCGAGGTTGGTCCGATATATCGGTGAGAAAGGAAGAGCAGGATTGATGGGATTTCGTTCGAAAAAGAAAAGCCAGGGAAATAAGGACACTGCGCTGTGTAAAGTTGTTTTTTTTTTTTTTTTTCAAGTTAAAACGAATATTTCTTGATATTTTTAGATAAACAATATTATGCCAAATTATATATTTTTTTTAATTCAATAATTCATTCGTCGAACGAGAAAATGGAGTTTTATATCTTTCGATAAGTTTGTTCGAATCTTTTTTTGTCTGAATAATTTTTTTTCGCTACAATCTATAACGGCTGTCTCCCATTTTACGTGATTTTTTAAATTTTTTCCAAAAATGTCTGTGTGACCGCTCTGACATTCGTAAATTTTCATTTATCGGCTCGAAATCTTTTACACAAATAGGTCAAGGGACAAGGATATTTGATATTGAATTTGGCAAGAATCGCTCGAGGAATTAAGATTTCAAAATTTTTTTAATTTCTCAAATTCCAATAGCTCCGAAAATTTTCCACAAAATTCCAAAAATTTTTGGCGATTGGGCCAAAATTTTGTGCATCAATAGGTTACAAGACAAGAGTACGTGGCCCGGAATTTCATGAGAATTGCTTGAGGGGTTCAAATAAAAAATTTAAAAAAAATTGAATTAAAAAAGAAAATCTGTAATCGCTTTAATTTGCGCAAATTTTTAAATATCGGGCTTAATTCGAGGCTCATTTTTGACATAAAAATAATATTTTGAAGGGCAATTGGCATTGAATTTTCGAAAAATTGGCAATAAATTTAGGGTTTAATTAAATTTTTCTTCTATTTTTTAAAAATGTTATTGAAAAATTTGTGTTCGTTGGTTTATCGTTATTGAATGCAGAAAAAAAGCCTGTAAATTGTAAATTTGCACATTGCTTCCTCATAATTTGATCTCGCTCACGAAGCTTCCTTTATGAGGAAGCTAAAATTGAAAAACCTACTTTCACATAGAGGAAGATTTGCGTGCAAGATAAAATAATGAGGAATCAATATGCAAATTTAGGGAGCGCAGTGGCGCAGTGGGTGAGGTTCTGGGTTCGCACGCAGCGTACCCGAGTTCGATCCCCACGGCCGGCACCAATGGAAATTTTTCTATGTGTTTAATCTGCAATCCCGGTGACTCGGAGCCCACCAAACAAACATATGCCCAAATAAACACCTTTCTGTGATGGGTGGGTGGTCGGGGTACGGCTCTGGAGGACTCCCGTAGCGGTTCTTATCGCTCGGAAGGTGGCCGCTTAGCCGAGCACTGACTTACCCACTGTATCGCAGCAAAGGAGGAATCTGCCTAGGGTGCCTCGGGAGACCACGCTTGAGTTTACTCGTGCGGCCACCAGGGGGGGGGGGGGGGACTAGGTAGGAGCCAACCTGTATCGACGGAAGGTTTTCTGCAGTTTCCCTCCGTCTACGGCGAATGCGATACAGCGGTAAAAGGGGAGGTGAAGCGGCTGCAGCCGTGGAACACAGAGGAAGGGCGAATAATGTCGGAGTGGAAGGAAATGGAGGCAGTATACTAAACGGAGAGCTAGCGACCAAATCGGTCATGTAGCTTTAGCTGTATTGAAACTCCGTTAGCTACTTCCTTGAACGACCTTTTACGATAATCTTCGTGCTGGCAGGCCGCGGGCGGTGGGTGTGGGTGTAGTGGGGTGGGGGAAAAAAAGAAAAAAAATGTAGGTTTAGCGACTTTAATTTTTTTTTCAAAAAATTGCTCTGTACTCCCTGTGCACCCACAAAAAATTTTTAATCGATCGGGTGGTGGAAAGGGGTTGCCAGCGTTAATTGAAAGTACCAAAAAAATAATAATTTTCATGTGGGCTCAGCTGTAATGGCTTTTTTTCTGACGCGAGATTAATTAATATGTAAGCCCCAAAAAAATAGCCATGCAAAAATAGCGGTGGGAAGGTATCGAAAAAAATTATTCAAATCGTTTGATTTCGCTCGAAAATGAGCCGAGGGAAAGGCAAAAGCGGACGTGGAGGGGATATCAGCCGCCGTCTGCGTCAGCGCGCTCACGGGGCGTCGTTTGTGTTCGGCTAACAGAGAGTAATCCCCTCCACGTCCGCTTTTGCCTTCCCCTCGGCTCATTTTCGAGCGAAATCAAACGATTTCAATAATTTTTTTCGATACCTTCCCACCGCTATTTTTGCATGGCTATTTTTTTGGGGCTTACATATTAATTAATCTCGCGTCAGAAAAAAAGCCATTACAGTTGAGCCCACATGAAAATTATTATTTTTTTGGTACTTTCAATTAACGCTGGCAACCCCTTTCCACCACCCGATCGATTAAAAATTTTTTGTGGGTGCACAGGGAGTACAGAGCAATTTTTTGAAAAAAAAATTAAAGTCGCTAAACCTACATTTTTTTTCTTTTTTTTTCCCACCCCACTACACCCACACCCACCGCCCGCGGCCTGCCAGCATGAAGATTATCGTAAAAGGTCGTTCAAGGAAGTAGCTAACGAAGTTTCAATACAGCTAAAGCTACATGACCGATTTGGTCGCTAGCTCTTAGACTATACGGTATTGGGGGCTTTGGTCAAAGTAGAGTGGCCAAAAATAAAAATAGAGACTCCGACCTTGTAAAAACCCCGAGTAGGGGTATACAAGTAAAACTCCCACAATATGCTAATTTATATTATCTATTCTTTTTTTTTCCAATTTTATTTTATTTCGTTTGATTAAAATATAATATAATTTGACAGAAACTCAATCCCATTTTCATAAATTCCTAAACGAGAGAAAAAATATGCAAAAAAATCATTTAAATTAACGACCCCAAGTGTGAAACCGGAGGGCTTTAAATTTTCCTACCGCACAAACATCGTCCCGCGCATGCCAAGACTTTTCATTTTACATCCTGCTCGTTCTCGCGAAAAATTCACGTTTTTGTCCTTTCAAATTTACGTTGCCCTTGCAAATTGACGTTGTCCTTGCAAAACAGAACCGATGGAAGTTGTGACAAAAAATTTCGTCTCACCACCGTCGACCATCTTTTTTACCATCCTATCGCGGAATAATTCAGCGAATATTTTCTATCATTCAAACAAAGCGTCACGCGCGATGAACGGTCCACTGAACTGACAAATATTGAGCGAGCTTGACGCAACGGGCTTTCACCTCTTCATTCTCCACAAAGTTTTACATTATTTGTTTTTCTCACGGCCACGAATGACGATTTTTCTTGCTGTATCTCCCGACTGAAACGTGAATTTTTCGCGCATGAGATGTCCGCACACGTGATCTTAAATAATCGCACACTGGCCGAGCAATTTTACCATTTACCTTCGTTTTTTTTTTTTTTTTTTTTTCGTGTATACCCATGAAAATGGTTGAGAAACGTCCCTGGGAGCTCAGTTTTTGCGATCGTTTAGTCTTTCCATTAAAAATTCAGTACACGAAAAGTCCGAGGGTATAACTCTCCGCACCGAACAGAGAAAGAGGGAGAGAGAGAGAGAGAGAAAGAGTTATTCGATTCTCGTTATACAACACGTTGCAGGACTTGCTTTTGATTCTCCTTTGCCTGGCAGCAGCCCCGAATGGTCCTTTTTTTCCTTTTTAGAGCCTTCTCTCTCTCTCTCTCTCTCTCTCTCTCTCTCTCTCTCTCTCTCTCTCTCTCTCTCTCTCTCTCTCTCTCTCTCTCTCTCTCTCTCTCTCTCTCTCTTACTCTCACTCTCGCCCCCAGAAATTTTTCATCCGTTAACGCTTCTTTCAGGACTTTTAATGTCTTTTCCGCACGAGGCTACGTAAAAGAGGGATAAGGGATAAAAGGAAATTAAAGTAAACGTAAAAGCTTCGAGTATGTTTTAACGATTCATGGCTTTCGTTTTATTCTCACAAAGAGTGCTTTTGTATTTGGAGGCGGAGGAGTTAGGTTTTTTCGAGGGTTGAAAAAGCTTTGCGTGAGTTTCTCGGGCTTTTTTTTTGCCCGGGGAATCGAGCCGATGAGTAAAATTAAATCAGTGACATTTCAAGTATCAGGCATCTGCCAAAGATTACTGATGACTTTTCGTGTACCACGGGGCTCGTTAGCTCACGCTCATAAAAATTTTCCACCAAGTTTTCTTTATGTACCTGACGTCAAATGCTGGCATTTCACGCATTGCCGTGAGCAATTGATAATTCGAGTCACGGAGAACACCCAATTTCATGAAACGAGGCTTATCCTTCACCCTCTCTCCCAATCTCGTCAATTTTCGGGGGCACTCTAAAGAGTTTCACTAAAGTGAAAAATCTCCCCTTAGCTGAAAAAGCTTATCCAGCCAGCTTTTCGTTCGAAAAAAAAGTTTTTCTTCGTCGTCGAGAAAGCTTCTTGATCGTGATACCCTTTTTACGGTTTTTCAATGTCAATTTGTTGATAGCTCGACAGCTGTTAAAAGAAAGCTGCAAATTTTAATTAGCAGTTTTTTTTCTAAATTATGGGACCAGGCCCGGATAAACCATAAGGCTAAAAAGGCTACAGCCTTAGGCCCTCAAAATTTTCGGCCCTTCAATTTTAAAACGTGAACTTTTAAAAATAGTACTTATGTATATTTAAGAAAGATTCGGGTACTGTGAACTTTTACGCCCGTTTCCTCCGACACAGCTTAAACGGCGTTCAATTTTTTCTGTATAGTTTGTTGATAGGCTGGACTTAGTTTAAACTTCGATTAACGTTGGAGAAAACGGGCGTTAATCTTCACCAGAAAAGGGTCACCTTAATATCGTTGTCTCGTGTCGAAACAGGCCGCTTTCCCAGACTATAGCTCGACGAACACGAGTTCAAACTATACATATACATACACGGGTGAGCCTCAGCCGCATCTCTAGCGACGCGCGAATGTAATACTATGTAGCTTCTGCCAACTAGCGAAGGCTTCCAAATGCTCCCAAAGTCAGTCTAAATGGCGAGTGGCCAGTTTCTTCGTTTCCTCGCGGTATATACAAATAATACGCTAGCTGTCCGTTTATTGCCTCCACTGTCCTGCTTTATATGTGATAGATGATAAGTTGTTGCAACTAATAACAAGTGAGTCGAATTTATTATCTAGTGTTGAGTGAAGCTGTGTGACTTTCATACCATTGTTTGGTTTATCTAACCTAGCAATAAAAGCGAGAATGAAAGGATGTCTGACGTGTTACCTACTTTCTATCTTGATATTTATGTTCTGAATCGAAATCGAAGTAAGCCCTCCATTGGAAGAAGTAGAAAAAAATCTGCTACTCAAGACTCTTGAGCTCTATTCTAGCTCTAAAAGTCGCAGATATTTCCATTTCTTCGTGGTGCAGCCCGAGTCGAAATTTCAGACCTCTTTTTAATGCTCGAAAACCTATTTCCTTTGTAGCGCACGAGCCGCGACCCTCCTTTGAACCTTCCAGGCCTTATTTTCGGAATTCAGTGCTGTCGGTGAACCTCTTTTTACTCTGCTAACCCTGCCATATCTCTTTCACATCGCAAATTTCTGGCATCGTTACATCTAGAAAAAATTCTCGAATCAATAATAATTTTATAAATTGGAACTTAAAATGAGAATTACATTATTTTTGATTGAAGAATGATTTTTTTTTTGTGTGTAATTGATGAAATTGCTTTATGCTTCCAAAATATGCTTTAAAAACATTTATGAGAATCGCAGAGTATTTATTTGTGGTGTTTTATTATAATTAAAAAAATAATAATATTGATAATACTTAGTTCCTTTAACTTCGCACTGATTGTTTTCACAATTAAGTGATAATTACCAAAAAATGGAAATTTATGTTTCAAGTTTATTAAGCTGATGCTGGCTCACACTTACAAAATTGAATGCGTCATTACCATGTGACGATTTTGATTAGTAATAGAATGTATTTTCACACAACTTTGCTAGTTTTATAATGAATGATACATATTATTTCAATAACGGAACCATTCTTTCAAGATTACATATTCTTAAAGTACATATGAAGGAATTGATTCGATAGTATATATGCAAATTTATTTACCTTCAACAAATTTTCCGCTTTGACATTATGCAACAAAAAAAAACGTAAAATATCATTTATTTATGTATTTTCGGTAAAGATTAACGCCACGTGTAAAAAGGCTTCGTTGGCACAATTTTTACGGAAAATAAATAAATAAATGACATTGCACGTTCTTTTTTTGCATAATGTCATAGCGGAAAAATTTTTAAAGGCAAATAAATTTGTTTGTATACTATCTTTTCTGAGACTAATGATTTCCTATTTCAGGAAGATAATAAAGAACCATGGAGTACGTATTTGAATATATACATGTAATAGTATCTTTAAGTTTCTTTGCAAGGCAAACAGACGATGAAAAAAACGAGAAAACGAATAATAGCTGATCGAATTAATTCCTTCATACTTTAAGAATATCTATAGACTTAGGAGGGTTTACGTAGTTTTCGATTTCGACTCAGGGCGTACGCATGACATGTCTTCTAAACTAATCCTTTCCATCTTAAAATTAGGGGTAAGAATCCTGAGTGCATGATGTCGACAAAGAAAGGTGGTTGGCAAAAATTAAAAGAATCAGAAGAGAAACGACTACGTTTCGAATCTGTACTGCATGAGACTCCCACTCTACAAATTCTTCAGTCTGACTTCGCCTCGATCAAGCCATGACTCCGAACAACTAGTAGCAGTCACCAACCTGAAGCAATTCCAACTCCTTCCTCAACGCCTCCTGATCCTGATTCGTCGTGTGATATAATTACACCCACAAGCACCGAAGCAATCTCGTATCCGAATGATCCTGGCGAAAGGGACGTATCATCAAGACACGAACGATTTATTGACTATTGCATCGAAAAGGGTCCGCAGTATTTTCAAAATTTGGATGCCAACTTTTACGCCACTAAATGTGCATACCGAAATCAGAATTGGCATTTAACAAAATCAATGTTTGAATACGTAATACCAAACAAAAGCATCGGACAGCGAAAATGGTTACTCTACTCATCGTCAAAACAAAAAGTCTTCTACTTTTATTGTCTACTATTTTGTGCTAATAATAGTGCAGGTGTATTCTGTGACGGTTTCAATGACTGGAAAAATGAGGCTCATATTTCGAAACACGTCATGAGTCAACAGCATACTTCGAGTGTCGGCCAATACTTTACGAGAAAACATCTTCAGAATAGAATTGATGTTCTCAATGAAACAGAATTCCAAAAAACTCGTGATTACTGGAAAAATGTTTTACGTACAGTATATGAAACCATACTCTTCCTTGCTGAACGCGGTCTGCCATTTCGAGGTTCTGATGATATATTTGGATCCAAACATAACGGCAATTATCTTGGGATTCTAGAATTTGTCGCGAAATTCGATCCCATTTTGTCGCAGCATATCAATAATTATGCAAACCGCGGAACAGGTAATGTCTCGTACTTATCAAAAACAATTTGCAATGAATTCCTGACATTGATGGCCGACGAAGTGCTCTCATGCATCATCAGTGAGATCAAAACTGCGCAGTATTTTACCGTATCAGTTGATTCCACCCCTGATATTTCACATGTTGACCAATTAACTGTCATCATCCGCTATATTTCCCAGAATGGTCCTATTGAGCGTTTTCTGACATTCTTGAAAATCCCTAACCACACGGGAGAAGCATTATCTTCTTCTTTACAGAAATTTCTCTCGAAACATGGGATAGACATTGGTTTCTGTAGAGGTCAAAGTTACGACAATGCCAGTAACATGAGCGGAAAATATACAGGAATGTAAGCAAAAATTAAAGAAGTATGTCCTCTCGCTGATTATATTCCATGTGCCGCTCATTCGTTGAATCTTGTTGGTCAGTCTGTAGTAGATTGCAATATTGAAGTCATGTCTTTCTTCAGCCTCGTTCAAGAGCTTTACAATTTTTTCTCGTCTTCAACTTTTCGCTGGAACTTACTTAGATCTGCACTGCCCAAGGGATGTCTAGTACCTAAGTCACTCTCTGGAACACGTTGGAGTGCCAATGCTCAAGCAGTGAGAGCTCTCACTTTAGGTTACATCCCGATCTTGGAAACGTTAGATAACATCAAAGACGACGATTCTCAGAAATCAGGAAATCGTAAAGATGCTAAGGAATTGAGCGATTCCATGCATAAACTGGGAACAAGTATTTTGTGTGAAGTTTGGAACGATATTCTCCAAATTATAAACAAATGCAGTTTGAGCTTGCAGAGTTCTCAAATTAACCTTAATACTGCTTTCAATCTTCTACAAAGCCTTCAGAATTCAATTCAATCTTTTCGGGTGAATTTCGATGAATATGAACAGCGAGGAGAGAAAAATTCGAATGAGAGCAATTATAAATGTTCTAGACCTCGAAAAAGTATAAAGAAATTTGACTATTCCTCTGATTCTTCTTCTGAATGTGTCTTCAGCTCTAAAGAAAATTTTAGAATAAATACTTTCATCCCCATAATTGACAAATTGAATACTGCATTGAAGCATCGCATTAGTGCATATGCCAGTATAGACAAAACCTTCCGGGTTTTGTCTGACAGGTGGTCCCTAAAGGGACCACCTGTCAGATGGGACACTTGAAATAAGTAATCCGTTGAAGTAATGTATAAATTTTGGGTCAAATGAAAAGTCGATTGGAACCAAAATTAAGGTTAAGCATTTAATTTATCTATGCAATAAGCGGTAATCAAGCTTGAGATTTCGCTAGCACGTGAGTCGATACTGAGGCTTTCATATGCTAAATAATTAAGCACTGCACCTTGAAATGCCTTCACGACAGAACTACCTTAAAATACATGCTTCTCTTGCTGGAATGGAATTTGGTGTCTTCGATGTCGTTGATTTTTTGTTTAACGCGTCGGATTCTACTAGAATTTACAATGATTTTTACTGGTGTATGGTAATGTAAGTGCAAAACATTTTAACCTAAACAAGTGATTCGATGCTGCTGTCATAAGTGCCCTCATATGCATCAATGTCGATTTTTAGCATTTAATATCTCTTTGTAATAAACGGTAACACTTTGAACCATAACACATGCACAATTTGTAACACTTTGAAACACTTTCACGACAGGACTACCTCAACTGACGCAGGAAAAATTCATCCAGGGATCGTTAATTACTCTTGTAATTCATGATTTAATTATTCCAGTGATATTATAATAATTATCGTCGAATTTTTTGAGAAAAATTATGAACGCTATATCGGTGGAACAATCGAATGATGAATTCCACGTGTTATTGAAGATTTTCCAGTCTCATTTTCACTCATATGCCGTGATAAATTGGCAATCCTTCGAGGATTCTATTTCACTCATCGTCATACACGCGCATACGGAAGAATAACTATGTGTAGTCCTTTCGAAATTTATATGCAGATAGCACGTGACGGGTTGTCGTTGGAGAGGTGAGCCCGAGGTGAGCCAAAAGCCTGTCTGCGCGGACCCGTCGTTGACACGGAGTTTCTCGTTCCAGCGCGTATTTCAGCCACGCCAGTTATATCGCCACGGACGAAACTTTGTCACGGGATTAGCCCAAGCTCCACCTGACCTCTCAGCCTTTGTGAAACAAGCAGGGCAGTTTCGGTCGAGCAAGTACTTGCAAGTGAACGGATTCGAAAATACGAAATAAAGTTTGTCATTGAGGATGGGGTTAGACGAGAAGTAAACGACATGTCGTGTTTTGACAATACGTTTCTTATGCAACGATCAGGGCAATAGGACCACTTGGCATACAACAATAATATTTAGTTAAATATTTCAAGGATTAATCCTTGAATGTGTTCTTGGCAAATATGTTTCACTTTTATTTCCTGTTTATCCTCCAATTTTCGGTATAACAGAGACAAACAATAGTATCCTATTGGGAACTTATGAACAATCTAAAACCTACACAGGCCCGAACGACCCAAATGAATGGTGCATACGAATGAACTGATAAGTTGACTGTCATCATGCAAAGTATATAGTAACACATTCGATCCTAATGAACTTTCAACAAATTTTTCGTACCACTTGGAACATTTAGGAAGTTGTCATGCCCACTTTCGCCGTTTTTTTTTTCAATTTTAATCCAGTCAAGCAAGGGAGATGTCATCAGGTCATTGAGTAATCTCTGCAATCAAAAGTAGAGGACTGCTCAATTTTTGGCTGTGTCGTCATACCTTGTCCTCCATACGAAGTAAATATGCTTTTCTGGTTATATATACACTTTTTATCAATCATAAACTATTTGGGAAATTGACCGTTTGAAAGATTCCAGTAATGCAAACAGGCAAGTCATTATATTTCCATGAAGACCAAGAGTATATAAGGGTTGCAGCAATTTCTGCAATGTTCCGAATTATCTGCCCGAGGCCCTTGCCAATACATCATTTCGCAAGGGAAAGCACTATTTGCCAGAAATGCCAAGATACACACACACACTCACTCACAAACATTCAATGGTTTCACTAGAATATCTGAACAGGTTCGATCCTAGCGTTGGTCGGTGGTGGAGCAAGCTCTTTTCCCCTCGACATATATATAGGTTTCCGGCTAATGGTAAGCAAATATTTGCCAACGGTTGGTACGATGGAATATCTATCAGATCCGAATTACTCGCAAGCTGAATTCTGCCAAAGTCCTTTTGCACCAGGCCTTGCTTTTTGTTCTACATCATTAAGTGAAAACTGTCTTGCGTGTCTCGGCAAGAGTCTCGAAAGAGTATCGTGAATCAAAATGATGGATGATCAAAATATGAGAATATCGAAGCGAAGAGTCACTCAGCTGACAAAAACTTTCTTGATGATGCCGTAAAAGCTTTCGACTATACACACCGTTGACACTATGCAGACAATCGAGCGCATCTCGTTATGACCACGTTACGACGCGGTCCACGTGTATGACGATTGTTATATAATTTCATACATACAGTACGATATTCAACTGTGAATGATTAACTATAGTTGGTTACCACTCTATGACCGTGAATTATAACAGAAGATTGACTCAGACCGTCGTATGACCATGTCCGGCACTATACCGCTGCTCAATTTAACCCGAGTAAAGCTTATCAAGGTATGACCTACATAGTACACGCGGCGGTATGTAAATCAAGATCCATCCGACGAAGGTCCGTTTACCTCATCCCTCGTTAAAATTGCAAATTCTCTTTATATTCTCGCTCCCACTCCATCATCACCATTGACTAAGGGTGAAAAAAAAATAATTTGTTAAATTGACCAATTGTTCTTTCGTAATCTCCATATGGCAGCTCGAAAAATTGTTGCCTTCACAAAAAGGCCATTACACGGATGACTATTCATTTAATTAGGGAAAATACTTTTATTCTTCCTTGTCTCTTCATGGAAGCTTATACACACGTTAATTCAAAGGTTATTGCTTTTGTTTTATAAGCATCTTCGTCCAACTTTCCATTCAAATTGTTTAATAAAATTATTAACGAGATGAACAAATATATTCTTAGATTACCAAGCAGTTTTATTAACAATACTGTCCCATACAGGCCCGGATTAGGGGGGCAAGATACCCAAGGCTGCTCTGCAAAAAAGGCCGAATGTAGGTCCTGCTAGTTGGTCCAATAGATAAAATTCAAAAAGCGGCGACAGAAAATTAAACTGACTGAGGTTGAGAAAAACTGTTTTATTGTAATACTTTTATTATGTAATTAAGTTCGAGTACACGTATCAAATTTTATTACACAGAGAAACACATTTTTTATTGCAATGTGGAGTAATTGCATTTTATTTTTTTTTTCGCGCCTTAACGGCAGCAAAATCGTGTATCACATTTTCAAAGTCCAGTTTACGAGCGATTTCACTCTCTATGCTCAACAGAGATTAAGCATTGAGATTTGTTTGCGATATATTAGAACGCAAGACATTTTTCACCCTCTTTAATAACTAGAAAGACCTCTCTCCACTGCAATTAGTGACCATCAAACTTAGGTAAATTCTCAATGCGATATCGACGTTTGGAAAACTCTCAATCACATTTGAATTAACGAGAACACGGTACATCCAAGCACACCTACTTTCATTGTCTTCCTGTTTAAAATTTGCGGATTCAACGAAATCAATAAACATAACGAACTCATTCGTAAAATCTTCTGGAAGATTTTTCATTGCTTCGACCAATGAGTTACCAGCCTTGTAACTAGACGGTTTTGTCTAGTTCCTCTAGGTTTTGTCTAGTGTCCCTAAAGGGGACCACCCCTGTCCTCTAAAGGGACCACTCCTGTCCTCTAAAGATTCAAATCGAGATTGATACATGGGCACTTATGACCGCAGCATCGATCACATATTTAGGTCGATAATTAATACATTTAAAATCAGTGATAGAGAAGAAAAAGCATCGGGTATTCGTTAGATATTACGGATGTTTTCTTTTAAAAAAAAGTGAAGAGTCACCGAAAATTCGAGAAAGTAATATCCACATTAATGGAGACGATACTAAATCGAATCAAACGCAAGTGCCACGCTAGGAAGATGGCATAAAAGTTTGGCAATAATTCAGGCTATATACATATTTTGTGTCGCACTTATGAACGATGTGCGAGCATGAAATAAATTACTGAATGATTATCATCGTAATGTATTGTCAATTATTGTAATTATAACATTTTTTTAAAACAATTATTGCTGTTTATGAAAACGAATAATTTTTTATAATAGATTAATGGCGAATGGAATGCGTCTATTCCCTGAGAAATCTTTTTACATACTCCTTCAGAACCTTCTAATTGAAGCCCCGATGAATCTCACTATGAGATGTGTGGTGGAACTCGGGTGGAACTTTACTATAAAAATCGGAAAGGAATGTCGCTGTTGCAACCGAAGAGATTTTACTGTTAAGATGAGACATATTCCTTCACTACGTTATTTTCTATAAATATACATATATATAAATCATCCGAGTTCCCTCTTTACGACTTTCCTTCTCCGAGCGGGTAACTCAATATTCCAGAACGACGTGATATATATAGTATCGCCGGGGCTGAGTATGAAGGGTGTTATGCACAGGTTGAGCCAGTGCAAAATCAGCCATCTGCCAGAGATTGAAATTTAACGCGAATCGTCGAGACGTCTGAGTGGTAATTTCAAATCGTAATACGTTATCAACTTTTCTTGCCTATCGTCTTTACGACTGCGAAAAACATATATATATATTTTTTCTCCCAATTTATTTATTTATTTTTCCTGCCAGTCTCTTCAATGTAATTTTCTTGATTGTTCGTTAATTTTTTTTTAAATTTAAGGCTGAACTTTAATCATTGGAAAATATATGAATGAGTCGATTTTCCCAATTGCGACGATTTCCTAGATCTGCTGCACGGGTTTCTCGCACTTTCTCCGTGCCCACGTGCAAACGCGATACAGTATAGTGAGAACTGTTGGCGCGTTTCAGGGGGACACGTGGCTTGGAATATACAAATTAAAATTGAGAAATATGCGTTGATAAAGATCGTTGAACTCCGGTGGAGCGGAAAAATTTATGAAAAAAAAAAGAAAAAAAAATTAATTGCCTAAAGAGCAAAGGTTGTGAGAGTACTAGGACTCCAAAGAGCGAGCAGTGGCCGGGTCGGTCCGACTCTGGACTGCCACGCAGATGCGGCCAGGGTTCGAATCCCGCGGCCGCGCTACCAATAGATTTTTCCAAATGCTTTTTCTGCGAGCTCGATGTGGTTCGAAACCCACATAAAATTTTAGGTTCTCCCAAGTACACTGAGCCGGTATCGAAGACGTTCCAAGATCAAAAGAAACTCGATAGTTCCGTAAATGAACAGAAAAACTATGCACCCACTGTATGAAAGAGCCTTAAGTCCGACAGGGCAAGGCAGGTGCCCCCTTCAGTTCAGTTCAGTTCAGTACTTAGGACTCCAATGAGTCGAATAATTCAATGATAAATGTTTATATGAAGGAATAATCAAATGATAAACATTATTTTCAGTATGAATATTGCAAAACTAATTATCTAAATATACCAATTTTGCTTTAAACCTCGCGTCCTCGTCAAATTACTCTTTACTTTTTCGCCCCGTTTGTCTCACTTTAGAAAATTAGACCCAGTGGTCAATTCTTCAACCCCATTTTGTCAATAATAATAATAATAATAATAATAATAATAATAATAACAATAATAATTTATCTTTGATGTATATAATAAGATACTATTTATTTAAAATGCTTCTCTGTGCATACATGAACGGTATACGTGCGTAAAACTTGCTAGCTACGCTAATCTCACGTCCCTGGGAGAAAACCGAGAACGTCAATATGGAAAACCGGCAAAACGAATTTTAATTAAATTCCCCGAGCTAAATCACACGAATGTCGTTCGGTATATAACGTCGTCGTCTCGTTTCTGGTCGTCAACGTCAAGTCGCGACGTTGACGAGAAACCAGAGACGATACAGCCCATTTTCCCATCGACTTCTGACTTCCTGGCCGGAAATCCCCCCCCCCCCCCCCTCCCTCCCGCCCCACTCTCCCGTGCTTATCCCAACGAGATTCGCGAGGGTTGCACTCAACCAAAGCGGATGGAAAAATTAAATGACTGATGCAAAGCGGTGCTTTTGCTCTTTTTTTTTTATTTTATGTTCATTCGTCCGTAGGAAATATTTTATTCGAAAATGTACTTTGATACAATGAAGTTGCCTATTTGAGTAAGCTAAGCTCTGCAGTCTAATTTGGGAAAACAAAAAGATTCATAAAATTGAGAATACCATTGAAAGAAATTATATTGAGTTTAACCCAAAAAGTTTTTTCAATAGTAAATATGCGGAATAATAACATTAAAAATCGTTGCTTATTCTAATAATAGTGGGCTGTTATTATTAAAGTCAAAGGAAATTAAGAAGAAAAAAAAAGAAAACGAAAGAAAAAAAAAAAAAGAAAAAAAGAAGAAAAAAAAACAATTATATGGAATGAAAAGTATTTGAAGAAAAAAATAATCATCAACTATCGAATTAACTCAAAAGATGTACGAGTGCATGCGATTGAAGGGGCGAACAGACACGAAGAAGCTTGAAAGCATAGCATTGTGCGAGGATGCGTGATAACCATCGTCTTGCCAAGACGTTTATATTTCAGAAAAAAAATTACCTCCTTTGAGATTGAATCTTGCTTCAAGGGTGAGGGGGGGGGGGGGGAGGTAAGGGTGGAAATTTCAAGTTAAGGCAATGAAAGTTGAAGCTTTTTCTGCCGTGCGATAAGAGAATAGGAAGGAAAGATTCGGATGAAATTTTTATGGAAAGAGATGACAGACGAGAAAAGTTCGAGACAAAAGTTATATAGGAGCGGTACATAATTTGGTTAACAAATACAGATTTGAATTTTCATCGTTCGGTAATAGAAGAAAAATTTTAATACAATCCATCGATAATTTGACTAAAGAGTATAAGACTCCTTATTTTCAAAATCATAATACTGCTATATTGACAGCGATACAGTCAATAAAGCACTCATAAGCTTTTCATAATTTTTAATCACACTTTTCTTCTTTTATATTTAATTATTGGATATATCTATTTTCTTCAATCCAGTTGTTAAAATTTTTTCAGGCTTCCCCGCCTGATATTATCGCTGTTGGTGTTCAATAAAGGCTTTTGTTGCAAGAACAAAAAAAATATATGGATATCCGGAAAAGTCTTGAAACTACATAGATAATTACAGATACAAAAACATCAATGAGATTTTAATATCACGAGTTCAAAATGACTCGCCATAAGCACTTTGTTCCGCACGGTGAGCTTTTTGCTTTAGTAAAAAAAAAAAAATCAGTTCTCATTGCGTTCGAAATTTCTCTTTCAAGACCAAACTCTATCCACGTACGATAAAAGACATATTGAATAATAATACTCATTATTATCAAAATATAATAATCACGTCGCAAGATTAACGTATTTTTTGAAATTGTAATGTGATGAAAATAAATTTGATTCCACTGCAAACAAATTTTAATAGCCTCAACGAGATTCGAAATTATAATCCTAAAAGATAAAAAATTACTCGTCATTCCGTTTGAATAAAATTGATAAACGAATTAACCCGTTGGAATCGGATTTTTCGCGCTATCTCAGCGAATTATAATGAAAATTTATTAATATGATCATCCTCTTTACGAATTCAATGAGAATTAACAGTCTTATGGCCCTGGCAGGACAAACAGCAATGTTAAATTTCAAGTAACATATATTTCATTCTCATCTCGTAAGATCGTCCCTGCTATATAATACAGCAACATTCGTATATATGCGAGAAAAGGGAAGTAATAAAAACAACAATAATAGATTAATCGAGCCATATCCTTAACGAAGATCCTACGACAGGCTCCGAGAGACATTTAAATAATCTAAAAGTTTCATCGAAAAAAAAGTGCAAATCGACCGAGACGGAGGGTAGAAAATGAAGCCAACGAGACGAGATACGAGAGGGGAGGAAAGAAAAAAATATAAAAAGTTAAGAAAAAAAAAAATGAACTACCGAGCAAAACTTAATTCACTCTCCCAACGACACTCGCCCTCGGATTTCCTTTCATCTTTTCCTACGGTAAATATTATCAGCAGCCACAGCAACGAGCACCGAGAGGCTCCCGACCAAAGGTCAATTATCCTCGTAATGAGGAACAAAAAAAAAATACATTCACGAACAATCGCATTACTCTTCGAGAAAAAAATGATTAAGAAATGCTCGATTGCTCTTCGGATTGTCATTACAGAAATTATATAATTTTTTTTTTCCTAATGACGTTTGGCCACCAAAACTTTGGGATAAAATGAGAAAAAAAAAACATTCTTGAGTACTAACAGACTTATCGTAGATAAAAAATACAAGAGCATAAACGTCGCTATTGAATGTAGAAATCTTGCTTGATAAAAGTAGGTTACGTGAGAATGAGGTATGAGCGAAAAATCGTAAAACTTTCATGTCCATCGCGTGAGTGAAAATTGCAACTCGTGGCCCCGAGGAGTACGAATAAAGTGAAGAAAGTTGGGGCGAGGGGGGCGGGGGAGGTTGATGAAGAAGGAAGAGAGATCATCAGGCTGTGGGATGCTCAAACGCGAGATTGCATCGATGCTGCATTGCACTCCTGCGTTGAGGGAAGAAAATAAGAAGATAGCAAGCATCAGATGTACAAGAATCGCTTTAAATAATGAACAGTATGCACCCGGGGGAGGGGGGGGGGGGCAACAAAAAATCCAACGACTCATCCTTCTTCGTCTTTTTCTCCCAAAGCCCTCGTTTTCCTGTGCAACCGTGAAATTTTATCGAAATTATCCCAAGTCAAGGGATGGCAAGGGGATGATTTCCCTCACTTGAAACCAAGCGCCATCATCTAGTTAATTTTCAGCGTTAAATCATTTTTTACCAAACTATAATTTGGTATCGATGATGACGAAATAAATTTCATCCGCAAAGTTTCATCGAGAATCTTACAAAATTCACATTCGAGATCCTTCACTGAAAAAAAAAGGTAATGTAACGGCAACAAAATTCGTTTGTTGCCTGCGTTTTGTTACGACCAATATATAATTTTGTTCGTAGGACAAACATTTTGTTGCGACCAATGAATAAAAATAATTCTTTTTGTTGGCAACATCGTCCTAATTTTGATAATCACATTTCATATTGATACAACCAAAACTGTTTGTTGTTGGAACAAAACATACTTTATTTTGTAATACAAACAAAACTATTGGATTGGGCGAACGATACAATAAGAAGATCTCGACCCATCTGTATATTTGGTTGAGACAATAAAAAAAATAAAAGTCGACAACAAAAATGTTTTGTTGTCGTAACAAAAACTTCATGAACACCGCAACCCGTGCCCGTTAGACACACTATCGGCTTCTAACCAAACAGTATAGTTGTCGGAATAAAACGTTTTGTTGGTGCAACCAAACGTTACGTTCGCCCAACAAATTTGTCACGCCGGCAATACTGTAGCATCTTTGGTATCGCGTGGTGTGCAACAATCACGCGTTCTACGACCGCGTGAATGCTTCGAGTGTGCATGTATATGGTGATAATATATTTTTTCGAGCCAACAGTGATATTAAAAAAATCAAAAAAATTAAAAATCTTCATGAGATGGATGACCTCGTGCAAGACTTACTGAACCAATGGCAGTTTGGCGATTAAATCGACGTCTTCACTAAATTTTAAGTTATACACACTGGCACATTTACAGTGGAATTTTACAGCGAGGCTAAGCACGTAAAAGTGCGAGAGAGACAGCCAACATTTTGAAGACATTTTTCTTCTAAATAACCTTATGAAAACAAAAAAAAAGCGTCTAACAATCATTCAGATGGGCTCATTTGTTATTTTTCAATCTAACAAAGCATCTGCGCGAAAAATCTGCTCGAAGGTTTTTGAGGTTATGTTGATCCTTAGCCTCGCCTAAAACATTCTGTCATGAAATTCTGAACTTTTTTCACGGAAAAAGCTTCCTCTGTGCTCTGTGAGAAAGTATTTTGGAAGTTAATTAGAGAACCACATTTTTTAAATATTTATTAACAATATTATAGCGGAGAGCATTGATTATCCCCATGCACTATACGATTATTACTGCAACAAAAATGATTTGCCCTGTATGCAAAATATGTTTGTTGCTGCAACAAAATTGCTTTGTTCTACATATATAAAATATAGCGTTTCGAACAGCAATGTTTTGTTGAGCCAACAAAATATATATGTCCGTTCAACAAAATTGTTTGGTTAAGGTAACTAAATCATTCCATAGCGCAATCAAACGTTTGCTTGCGGCAACAAAATGTGTTTAACAAAACGATACCCATGTCGCCAACAAAACGTTTTGTAGATCACATGTTAACAAACGAATTTTGTTGCGCCAACGAAACTTTGGTTGTCACAAACAAACTTTTTTTTGAGTGTTAATGTCACTTGAATAGGCCCACAAGAGTAACATTCGTTAATCGATTTTTCAGGAAATCCTTGCCGAACATATTTTTAGTTATCATATTTCAAAGGGATTGAGGTTTTTCCTTTGAAATTTTAAAATTTTAACAATCGCGAGTTTGGACAATTGTGTAGCTGATGATGATTCGCTGTAAGGCGGAGGGGGCTGGGGGTCGATTCGATGCAGGCAGAAATTTGAAACTTTCCCTGTTTGAAACAAAGCAAGGGGATGTGGCCTTAACCCTGCCTAAAAAATTGTACTTTAGGGTAGAATCCGCAAAGTTTCGAGTCCCCAGTTCTTCTCAGCCTACTGTAATGGACGGTCAAACTTTGCTTTGGGTCGATTCGACCCCTCGTCAACCTACACCTACCTTTGTAAGTCAAAGTAAACGGTTGAATTGTGTCAGACCGGTTCAGGTAAGTTTTTCATTTTTTGCTATTTTTTATACCAATTGGAGTACAATTTTATTTTATATGAACTGATAGGGGTCAAGCACTCCGTTCTCGTGGAGTTGTAAATTAATTCGATGGTGAGAGCGAGGACGACGACGATGATGATTATGTACACCGAGAGAAAAGATTTATTTCATTCAAATAAATCAGTATATTAGAATATCGTTTATTTGATTGTAATATATTTTTATTTGTGGGAACAAAATTTTTATTAGAATGCAACTATTAGAGGTAATTGATATAAACTAATAATTTTATTTGTGTATAGCTGTGCACGCAAAGAAAATTTATTTAGATATCGAATAAACACGATATTTAAAATTTAAAATTCAAATAAGGATCTCTTTCGGTCAAATAGATGATACTTAAATTATTGGTGCCAAGTATTCACGCGCTGAACGACAGGCGCGCAGGGCTATTCCGCGTGCTGGCCCGTTGCGTCCCGCGTCCCTTACAATTCATCACTAACACGTCCTCGCCTCGTCCAACGTGTTCGCGAAAGTGTGTGTCGGGTGTGGCGATTTCGGTTTTATTTTTAAACATGGATGACGGGATTGTTTCTCTTTTAACCAGCGCAAACTTGGAGGAATACACCGACATATTCATTCGTAAGTATACATTTAAAATTTTAATTATTTACACGGGATATGTGAGATGGGACAAACGACCGGCGCCGTAAGTATTCACTATGCCGGCACGTGTCTTTCGCTAGAATAACTTAATGCAATATAACTACGTTACGTTTGATCAAGCTTAAATGAATGCACGGACGTACTAAAAAAAAAAAACATGTTGATTAGAAATAGTAATCTAATTATATTATGTGCCAAATACGATGAATGAGAAGCGTTTCGTTACCGCGTGGCTTCCCCCTGGTCCGAACAATGTATTTTCATCAAATAAAGGCATAATTGGCGCAAATAAACTCATATTAGAATCAAATAAATAGTCTTTGGCGATAAAAAATCTTTTATTCAAATGAAATAAATAATTTCCCTTCTGAATTTTTCCCTCGTATTTCTTTGGAATTTGGTGACCCCAAATTACTGTAAATTTTAGAGAACAAAAGATTGGAATAAATCAGATCGGTGACATTATGGGAGATATTCTTGCTCAGTTAATGAGTACGTTTACACGACACTTCAATTCCGGTGTTATGAAAACCGGCGTAGTTAAATCAGGCGTTAAAGTGCGTGTAAACGGGTCCTAACACCCGCTTTACGAGGTAAAGCGGATGTTAGGTACCGTGTAAACGCCTGGTTTAACTAAACCAGTTTTCGTAACACCGGATTTAGAGCGTCGTGTAAACGTACTCAATGTCTCCGATCGGTGATCAGTTGCGTTTCAAGAAGGCCGTCCACGCTTACAATGTAAGTTTGTAATTTTTCTTTCTTTTTGAAGTGAAACTTCTATAGGCGCCTTGGGTGTGTGAATAATCGAATACACGAGAGTTCGTATTTTACGAAGATCGACACCATCAAGTCCGACACTATTTGGGGAGGGAGAAGCGCCTTCACTCGTGAGGATATGAGGGCCAAAATTGTTTTCCAGTCTGACGTGTTGAGGCCACATATTTTGACGAAAGTTTAATATGCCGAATCGTTATTTCACCGAAAGTTATATTCACGTACATATATCTGCGCAAAATATTAAATAAAAACTATATTACCATTCCCCATTCCATGTAATTAAAAGATGTATTTTTTATATATTTTATATATTAAATAACAATGTTTTATAAATGTAGTATTTTTTATTCTATTTTTTCGTAAAACCCAAAAGCAATAGGCCTATAGAGAAATAAAATAACTATTTGATTTAAAGAGAATAATATTTTTGCCGCAAATAAAATAACTATTTGATTTAAAGAGAATAATATTTTTGCCACAAATAAAATAACAATTTGATTCAAAGAGAAAATGATTGTTGCCACAAATAAAGAATATATTTGTCGCAACTAAGATTTACTATTGGATACAAAGAAAATCACTGAGTAGACAGTTAAATAAGAAAATATATTTGCGATTAATAAAATACTAGTAGGCCAATATACAAAGAAGATAATTTATTTGTTTCGACAAAATTTTATTTGTTTCAAATAAATAATTTCTCTCGGTGTAGAAGACTCGGACTACTCAACATCGGAATAAATAGTTTTATATCGAAAAACGTACATATTTCCTACGAAAACCTCCTGCATTCACACCTCAAAAAATGCAATATGTTCATGTAAAAAAGGCCTCAGTTTCATAATATTATTTTGCAATATTTTTTTCATTGAAAGGTACACTCGTAAGCTTCAATTTCAATTTTTACGTATTCCATTTCGTACATTTTTCTCCGAGTTATGAATTTTCGAAGAAAAATACTTTTTTTTTACGAGTTGATTTGTTTATTGTAATTTATTTTATAAATGAATTCAGCAAAACTTATATTTCAAAATGTTATCGTAAATTGAAAGCCTTAAGCATGACACATGAATTTTTTCAGATTTTCAGGAAAACGTTTTCGGGTGTTTTTGAACATGAGGTCCATTCGACCAACCTCCCCCCCCTCTTACACTTAAATGGTGCAAAAAAAGCCCTATAGTGATAGGGTTGACAGACGGATATGAAATTTCACACTCGTATGCGAATGTTTTAAAATTTGCATCCCTTTATTCCTGGATACTTGAAAAAAACATGAAAGCTGCACTCTGTGCAGTACAGAAGAATTAAGACCCTAGGAGGGGGGGGGGGGGGGGGGGATGCCGAAAGAACTCACGGGCCAAATTTGCCTCCAACCAAAGTACTCGAGAAAAATGAAGAGCATGTTTTGTTGGGGAGCTTGCTTTCAGCACAGAGCGGTGAGAATCGTTGCAGGAGGATCATCTTATTTTGTCCATTTGTACTTTTGGGAACTCGGGGAAATCGCAAAGTTCAGTCGTACCTCAATTTCTCCTCAGTCCTGTTTATAACAATGCACACCGTTGGGAACAATCCACGAAAACGTCTGAGCACGCACGGATCTTTTCACTAGATCTGGCAACAACAAGAGATGATTTTTTTGCTCGTTTCATATTCTGCTTCATCTGAAAATTCATTCCTTTTTTCGGATTTCAAACAAAAAAAAAATGTTTTTCATTCGATTCGATTTATTTTTCCATCAACTTTTTATTTTTCTAATATCGATAATTTATCTCTCCATAACCTCAGTTCGGGGGAAAAAAAAAAAAAACATTTATTCAAAACGATTTTCAGCATTAATAAAGAATCAGGAATCGAAAGGACACGCTCCGGAGCAGGGTGGTTCGCTGAGTGAGTACACAATGTACGCGTAAACGACGAGAGCACCAATTATGGCTTTCAGTGTAAAAGTTGCCTTGTCCCATTCTGTAGAGATCCGGGAGCAAGAAAAACAAAATATTAAAAATCTGTTTTTTTTTTCAAAAATAAGGAAAGTTTTTTTTTCTTCATTGCTGCAAAATAATTCTCGCCTCATTCAGCAAAAAAATACGAAGAAAAAAAAACGCCAAAAATATTTTCTCATCTCCCGATGGATATTTCCCCCCCCCCCCTTCACCCTGTTGGAATGCAACTTGGCAAACATTAATTTCCCGCAATTCCTCGTTATAAAATATCCATAAACTTACGTTCGCTATTCTCCTCACTGGCAACGTCTTCCTCACTGTCATGGCTCAGCCATTCACTCGATTCGTTCTGGCTCTCGTTCAGCTTCGTTCGCGAATCTCGTCGGGTTTCACGTATGATCTCGGATCTCTCTGGACTCCTTGGGACTTGTGCGAAAACACACACACACACACACACACACACACACACACACACACACACACACACGTACACATAAACAATTCGTGGCTAACATCGAAATATCGAATTAATGGATAAATATAAGAGATATCGGCCGGGGAATTCAAGCCGCGAGTAAATAGAATATTATGATTATATTTTTCCTGGACGATTGAACGAAAATAAAATAAATATATGAATACAGGTTGATGAATAATTGAGCGGGAAACGAGGAGCCGGTTTTCCAAGATTTTCCACTGCGTCGCAAAGTATCGCTCGCCTCGCGGGGCATGATCGACAAATAAAAGTAGCCCGATGGATATTCGAGCTACGTAAACGCAATTTAATATTACATTTTTCTCTTTCGATTGTATATCGATCGATGGAACAAAAAAAAAGCCAGATGAAACAAAAGCTGGGCAGATGAATGACTCGACGTTGAGGAAAATATAAAGCAATTTTCTTGGCTTCTCTTTTGTGCTTTGTAAAACCCAGGAATTCATCGGGGGATGGTAAATAATATATATATATATATATATATATGAATATATTGCTCCGGGAATTCAGGACAAGCAAATGCTATATTATTTTTTTTTTTTAATTTACGAGAACTGATAGAATAATAATGAAAAAAGGGGAGACCGGGGTTACTAATATAAATTATATCAACGCGTATGTATGAAAGTTAAAAAAAAAAATCTAGCATAAATTCGTCTGAATAATATAATGAATTAGGGATTTTGGAAAATCCGTTTTCATTAATTCCTTGAACTCAGAACTCCCGGCTGGGGGTTGATTCGTATCTATAAATTTATACCGGCTTTGTTATCTCGATCCGTATCCCGTGCAGAAATTTGAACTGGAACGCCAGGCTACTGTCTAGCGCCTGGGTAGTAATTTACTGGCTAGCGCAATCTGTCTAGGCCCTGCCCTGGCACTGGCGAGTTCGGCCCAATTCCGCGTTCTCTCGCCAACACTGCCCAGAAACTGGTCAGTGGTCACTAGGAATGGGCGATGTTCAAAATTAAAATCGATTAAAAAATAATCGGTGTTATAAATTAACAATTACCCAAAAAAATGCTGATTTTATCAAAAAAATTCATTTCCATTTCGGAAACAGTACTAAATTCCACAAAACTCTGGATACATCTAGGTTTTTAGGGTCGCTGATTCCGAATCTGGCATCAGATTTTCAAAATTAAAAATGATGGATCCAATATGGCTGACGTTAAATCGAAAAATGGTACCAATTTTTCTGAAACTCTGTATACGGGGGTTTTTGGGATCGCTGATTACGAATCCTTTTTCGACTGTATTTGATTTCCTCTTTCAACTGCAATTGACTTCATCTTTTCTAAATGTATTATATCATGATTTTTGATAATTTTAGATGATTCACTTAAAATTTTAAAAATGTGAGGTTGACTTCGTAACTGAATTGGGAAGATCTGATGTCATACTCTTATTTTTTGACCCAAAAAACCACTCAGATTAGAGTTATGGGAAAATCGATGACATTTTTCGGTTCTGTCTACCATTTTGAATCCGCCATTTCAAATTTTCAAAATATGATGCCAGATTCGTAACCAGCGTCCCCAAAAACCCCCGTGTACAGAGTTTCAGGAAAATTGGTACCATTTTTCGATTTGACGTCCGCCATATTGGATCCGCCATTTTGAATTTTGAAAATCTGATGTCATATTCGCAATCAACGACCCCAAAAACCTTCAAGTACAGAGTTTCAGTAAAATTAGTACCATTTTTCGATTTGACGTCCACCATATTCGAACCGCCATTTTTAATTTTGAAAATCTGATTCCAGATTTGAAATCAGCGACCCCAAAAATCCCCGAGTACAGAGTTTCTGGAAAATTGCTACCATTTTTCGATTTGAGGTTCGCCATGTTGGATTCGCCATTTTGAATTTTGAAAATCTGATGCCATATTCGTAATCAGCGACCCCAAAAACTTTCGAGTACAGAGTTTTTCGAAAATTGGTACCATTTTTCGATTTTATGTCCGCCATATTGGATCCGCCATTTTGAATTTTGAAAATCTGATGCCAAATTCGTAATCAGCGACCCCAAAAACCTTCGGCTACCAAATTTCATTTAAATCGATGCAAGTGAAAAATGCTTTCCACTTTCCATCAGAACTCGTAGACTAATGTCATTTAAATACAAAAAAATAATAAGGAAATAACAGCGTAGTGGTAGCGTGTTAGTCGTTAGGTAGGTCGTTAGATAGGTCTCAGGTAAAATCTCAGGTAGGTGCAAAATTAATTTCGACGGAGAAACGTCCGGACTACAAAGCCGGAAACACTCGTAAAAATAAAAAAATCTACATTTTTAATTTTTTGTTTTAATGATTATTTAAGGATCGAAAGTGCTGAATTCGTCGATTGGAGGATAGTGGGTTCAATCCCCGGTCAATGACTTTTTTTTTTTTAATTTACGGTATTTTCAAAAATAATGGAACAGCACTTTTTAATTCGTTCATCGGTTATTCCTAATTGCTAATTTATAAATAATAAAATTATATTCTTTATGCAAATTTGAACGTATCGAGCTAATTGCACAGTTCTGGCTAGACCCTGTTAACTTTACTGGCCAGACCCTAGTCAGATCTTCTGGCCAGATCTTTGGCTAGGCACTGCGTAGAAACGGATAACGCGCCAGGACTGGCTCAGCCCAGCTGAATTGGCCATTGCCAGGCCAGATTCATGTAAAACTGGCCAGGCACTAGGCAGCGCCAGGATTAAATTTCTGCTCGGGATATATTAATGGATATAGAGCTTAAGGACTGAACAGCAAAACATTCCAACTTTACTTCTGTACATTTGGATCTCGAACATTATGAATTGTCGAGATTCCGGCAGACCAAAAAAATTAAGAATTTTCGAACTTAATAAAGAATCAATTATGCGTCATTTTGTGTATCTATAATGGAGATCTAGGTAGATCTAGCTGAGGTTTAGGTAGATCTAACTGAGACCCAGATAAATCAACAATTTTCTAGTGTTTAGTTCTACGTAAATCTAATTGTGATAAACGTGGATCTGAACTTTTTTTTCCGGTTCAGTAAGAGGAAAATTATGAATCGAAGGGTACAATAAGCTCCCCGGTCATCCCTGTATGCATGTAAATATTGAATGACGCGATTGTATGTACCTTGAATTGGGTCTTTGTCCATTTCTTTCACTCGATTCATGCATGTATATTTGCACACTAGGTAGAGTATCTGCAGCGACGACAAAAAGACGTTCCTCACACTTCCGGCAAGACGTTCGGAGTTTCGACTAGAACCCTAATTAAATGTTCTCGAGTTGATTCGGTCTCACTTCACGTCGACTTTTCGTCGTTGTCGTTGTGTTCGCTTTGGATCTGTCGTTGTATTTCGTACCCAATAATAATTCTCTCGCGTTTCTAAGAAACTTTGTCGGATCGAATCTCCCGAGAGAAGCCTCGAGGATTTTCGATATCGAAATTCTCTCTCTCTCTTTCTCCCCCTCTATTTCTCTCTCTCTCTCTCTCTCTCTCTCTCTATCTCTTTCTCTCTATACAGAGTCTGGCTTACTGCACTGCCTGTAATTACCCGTGGGAAAGGAGTTCTCCAACACTCAACCCTCCTCCTTACCTCGGATTCCCCATTGCAAGCTTCTCGCCTCCCTTGTACCAAAGTTATCATTGTCATACGCGATTTTAAGTTTTTCTTCATCCTTATCTATTTCGTTGTTTTTCAATCAGCCTCGGGGCAATACAAAAAAAAAACAGTGAGAATGTCAAAATATTTGCGTTCGCGACACGAATAAATTTTGTACAAAATTTTTTCTGCCATATTGACATTGTCTTGAATTTTCGAGAGAAAAGCTAGAACTTTGTTCACTTGAAAACAATAATGAAGGGTCACGAAGGAATCGTGACGAGACAATTTGAAGATTTGACTTTTTTTCAATTATACAGAATTTTGAATGATTACTTTTTTTTTGTCTCGGATCAAGATTTTTCGTTATTATCCGAATGTATAAAATGTGCGTATTATCCGAATGTGTAAAAATGGCGTTCTGAAATTGTTACTGTCACCGAGGCTGTATCCCTCGTTCTACGAATAATTTATTTGTCAGAGGTAGGCATCATTCGTATTGAAAAATCATTAAAAACAAAAAAAAAGTATGTACATATAGTTAAGGATGATTGTCGTATTAAGAAAAATCATAACACTGATTTCGAATAATTAAGCTCGAATTAAATGAGTAACGTTTCAATAATGAATCAAATTTGATGAGAAACATCGGTTTTGATATTTAGAATTTTTCGAATGATCCCTACCTCTGATGTTTAAAAGAAAGAAAAAAAAAAATGATTCGGTAAGATAAATGTCCCAGTTAGTGAACATTTAACGGAGGATCCACGTTCTTTTTACATTTTTTCAATCATATCTGAGTACGATATCCAAAAACTTTGGTTTCATATCAAAAATTTCGTTCGTGCTGAATGTAATAATATTGAATTTTTTTGTAAAAATGTTGAAAAATCAGGTTAAATAAGCAAATTATAAATGCGCGTTTGATGTCCTAGTTACTGACAACCTGCCAAATTTCTGGCCCAGCTAATGACACGACAGAGTCCCAGTTAATGAACATCCGGGAATCAATCCGAAAAAAATAGTTATTATACCTTTATTTCACATTCGCTCAGTTCCATTTACATTTATTTGATGAATAAATGAAAAAAAAAATTCAATAAATTGCGCAGAATTTTTAAGGGAATTGAAGAAAGCTGAAAACTGTTTAGGTTATGGAACACCAATCAATAACTCGGATATGTCCTAAATTCGTTGTCCTAATTGATGACGGAATAGATGGAAGTGCCAATTTTTAAAGCTAAATTCATAATAAATTGAAAATAGTAACTACTCTGAACTTTTTCTAGCCGGAAATTTGAAAACTGAACCTTTATTTATGGTTATTGAATCAGCGACCCGATAAAATATATGTAAACTATCATTGAATATACCGGATCATTCAACAACTGGGACGCGTTCACTATCCGGGCCGTTTATATACCTTATACCGAAAAAAAAAAATTGAATCATGGAAATATTGATTTACCGTATTGATTTTCTTTCTCTTCTATTGCATAATTTCGATATTTTCGATTTTTCTATCGGGGGACTCGAAGATTTTTTGTTTTCGATCATCCATTCACCGCGTCATTCCGTTTTTTCTTCCCCTTTATGTCCAGCAAATTCTCCCCTAGGATCGATCGAACTATCAGCACGACCGTCGGACTTTGTCGTTGTCACCGAATCGTCGAATCGCACGGGAGACTCGCTCCTCGCCTCTATTCCCAAAGTGGTTACAGCTCCCGAAGGCGCTGATCCTGTTGGATCAACTTCCGTGGATTGAACCACCGCTGCATCAGGAGTACTCGCTTTGCCAACGACGTTTCGCCTCGATTCCTTCTCTTTTCTCGCTGAAAATCCACCGACTCGTATAAACAGCGGTTAACGGTGACCGTATCTTGTTGCAAACGAGATTCTCCCGTCCACCTCTCCCCCTGCCTCCCGTCGAACTAAAGCGCTTTGACCGCTTGAACGTGTAGAACTAACCGTGAGTATAGTTAAAAATACGATTTGAGAGAATTTCGTCGTACGAGCGATTTTTTATGTTTTTTTTTTTCGACTTTCCCTCGATGACGATCCGTGACAGTGTTTAAAAAAAAAAAAATTTTAATATCATCGCAAGGACCAACAACGAGCTTTTCGATTAGATCCTTGCGTGAGGCTCTCGGGCCCTTCAGGGAAATCAAGTATGAATTTTTGACGACTAAAGTAATATGCGGTGTGGATCGAAGAATTGTTTTTTGCAGAGACAAAATTAATAACGATTAATCTCCCCGAAAATAGACTAGTTTAACAGAATCGGAAAAAAAAAAAATTTCAGTGATAATAATGACAATCTGGAGAATTGTTCGGATTACGATGAGTGACAGCACATTTTTTTTTTTTTCATTACAGGCATTTTGTTGTTAATTTTGTAGTTTAACAACTTTACGAATAAATGGTTATAATTTTTTTGAAGTAGCGTGCAAATCAGAACGTTGCACATTGCCTCATCATAGAGGAAGCTCTGGAGAGCGAGAAGTTTTGGAGCGATCACGGATATTTTTTTGGAAGTTTAAAAATTTTGTAATTTTCGAGAATTTTTGACGAAAATTTGTAGTCAAAGAAGGATCTGTAACAGCTCGAACAGTTCTCGAGTTGTCGAGAGGTCCGAATACATTTTTTTTTTGTTTTTCATGAAAACAAAACTTCCTCCATGAGGAAGCAAAATTTATGACACATTGAATTACAGACATTCTTTGATCCAGCCTCTCCCTGAATTTCCAAAGATTTCCCTGGGAAAATATGCCTAATAAATTTTTCGAATAAACGATTGACTATATACTGAAGCTTCCCCGAGTAAATAAACGAATTTTTATATCGAACTGTTTGTCCGTATTTAATTTTTTATGGGTTAAAATTTTCACCCAACGAATCATTGTGCAAGCAAGTGCAGTTGATATAAAAAATCTCTACGTAACGTAGGTGAATTTTCTGTGGAGACGCCAGGGGTGGGGGGGGGGGGGGGTAAAAGGAAGGAAATGGATTGAAGGGTGCGTTTGGCAGTGTTAGTCCAGAGAGGATCGATATGTGCGAGAAGCAAAGCGATAAATCATCGGGTTTGCAAAAGAGAAAGAGAGCGAGAGAGAGAGAGAGAGAGAGGAGACAGAGAGAGACAGAGACAGAGAGAGAGTTGATAACGAACGAGAGGGGGGACTGAAAAGAAAAAGAACAGGATTAAAGTATAGTAAGTCCGGAAGAGATTTGGAATTGTGTGTGTGTGTGTCTGGCAAATTTACGGCTCTCGGGTCTCGAAAAGTATGTAGGTAACTTTTGAGGGTCGATTCTCCATGGTGATCCGGAGATGGATATCCAACGAGAAAAGCTTCCTCATATAATAACGTGTTGTTATAGTGATGAAATAGCGCGATTACATCAATTCGTGTGAAGAATTGGATATGCCAATATAGACGGCAATTGACATGTTTGAAAAAATAATTTTTTTTTGACACAAAGATACTTTGATCTTTGATCTATTTTTTTACCTGAAAGAGAAAAAAGGCCCAAGGCAGTAATTTTGATGCATTAAAGAAAGAATCTCGTGTCGCATACACCGAGAACTTTCGCTGTTTTGGAAAAATATTTGAGGAAAACTTTACGGTCATATATGGGTGCAGCGAAAAAGCATTATCCACGAGGAAGTAATGTATCGCGATAAATTTTACGATCCATATATGCGAATGATAAAGAAGAATCGCACTGGATGAAACGTGATTTTATAAGCAAGTTCGAAAAAATAGATCACAAAACGATGTGGTATATAGGACAGTTGGGACTAGAGCTTTTTATATTCTCGATTGTACAAAAGGGAATGATGTATGGATGAAACGGGGATAAGGTTTCGTGAGGGTGCGATCTAAATCATCGTGAAAATGGCGAATGAAAAATCGCAAGATTGAATGAGAAACGAAGAAGTGATGATCTGTGAGGTAGAGCGAGCGAGCGAGAGAGAGAGAGAGAGAGAGAGAGAGGGAGGGAGGCAGAGAGAGAGAGAGAGATTTACGAAAAAGATTATCGTTGAGAGACTTATATTGGGAAAAGTTTTCAAAGAAACCATATCGAGTTCCACGATTTTTTTTTTCACAACCATTGACAGAAATGATTGGTGGAAAAGTATTGTTCTAAGACTATTGATGAAAATTCGATACTTCCGGCGAGAATTATTTGTTCCATACTGCGAAAGTTCCGAGAATTTTTTTTTTTTCAGAACTATGTTAGATCCACTTAAAAAAAATTGAGCAGTCTCAATAATAATCATAGCAAGCCCTCCCTAATAAATCTATTGATACTTCCCAATGACTGTTCCAAATGACAACTATACCGATAAAAAATGTATATATATGTGAAATAATAAGTTTTTAATATTTATTTTATATTAATATATATTTCTGCGGGTGTTACTGATTTTTGTATTTTTTTTCATCGGGGTAATTACTATTGTTGTCTAAAAAAAGTAATAAATAAATAAAACCCAAGAGTAAGTATTGGTTCGACAATACTTTTTCTCACCCCTATAAGGTCAAGGATGGAGCATATGTTACGTATAATAATAAAATGATACAAAATAAGGTAAAATGAAATAAAACGAAATAAAAAATCAGAAAAAAATTCCAAAGTACACATTGCATTGCACATTGCTTTATCCGATGTTTTGCAAAATTATTCGTCACGGAAGTGTTTTTTTTTGTTTTTCTTGTCTGCTTGTACGAGAAAAAAAAAAATCTGTCTCAAACCTTTTTCGCGTGCCTGGGCTCTCAGTTGGGCGTCTTTTCGGCAATTGTCATCCTTCGTGCATCCTATCACAGGCATATCGTCGAATGGCTAATCGAAAAATTTACACCCGATAATCGGATTACTGAAATTGAAATAAATATGAAAGTGTAAAAGTTAATATATGCGGATTCGTTGTTGTGATAGGATTTGCGAAACGCATCCTGTTCGTCGTTTTTCTTGATCAAAATCGTTCCAACGAGAATTGTCCGGGAGATGAATCATTAAAATCATTGAAGTGTCATTGTGGTAAGTTTTTCGAGAAACTTTAGGAGAATATTACTATTAAAATACCGAATAATATTGGCATTTTTTCTCATTTATATTTCTAACATTTGTACGAAATTTTATTTAAAATATTTTGAAATTCGTTCGATAAATTTGATAAAATTATTTCTCGGATAGACGAAATATAATTTTCGTTTCCAGATTGCATTATGCATAAAGATAATAATAGTAATAATAATAATAATAACATATAGATTTCTCCCTCGACGTATTTACCCAGAGGTAAATACTAAATTATTGTTTGAGTGTCTATGGTTAATTAACATTTCGATAAACTGTATAATAATACGTTATTCTGGGCTAATGAACAGTGAAAATTTGCGAAACCCGTTTAAAATTCAATACACGGAAATGAGCTTAATGAGCGTTTCCTACAAACACGTGCATACCTCGATCCAATAGCCAATGTCATCATTGCCGTGTTGTTTCACGTGTGTGATAATTGTGTGTTTCATTCGATACGGATATGTATGTGATAAACAATGAAAACCTTTGCATAAAGTTTCAATGTGATACATTAAGCACGATTCAGGATTGAAAATATTGAGCTTGCAATTGGGTCGTTATTCATTGTATAAGAAAAAGCTATAGCTTCACATTCGAAAGAATATGCGACGCTATGAATTTTCGAAAATTCTCTGGACAAATTTTCAGAGTGAAACTGTTGGAAAGCCAGGTCAAGCTTGCGTCAATGAATAATCGCTTGATACGAAATGAATTTATCGATAAAATTGCCGAAGAACAAGGAATTTTGAACGAATAATTCAGAAGTCCCGACAATCTTCGAAATAAAATTTTGATTATTGAACACGGTGTTGATTAGCGGTAAAACTTATTTGGGTATCTCAAAAAATCTTCAATGAATCCACCCCATTGAGCCATTATGATAATATCAATTGTTTAACGAATTAATCGTTATTTTCTCAGTCGTAAGTCAAGTGATCCATAGAGAATTATCGAATGAATAAAAAAATATCTCATAAAAATTGCGATTGCATAAATGATGAAAATTTGTGGCCCGAGTGAACATTTTAATTTTCAGCAAAAATTAAGCAATTCCTTTTTTTTTTAATAATCTTAAACTTGAAACATTAAACCTGGAATCATTAAATGTTTTTGTCATTGATTTTTTTAATTCGTCATTCAGGTTTCTACATTTTTACATTGATATTTTTAGTTTTCCAATCAAAGCAAATTTTCGCTATATTTTTGTCTTTGCCTCGAACGAAATTTACAAAATTATGTACCCCAGTAATTCTCGTGGCTCGGTTCATTTTCGAATCATTTGAACGAATTTCGATTTCTCGCATTAAATTTCACAAAGAGAAGGATAACGTTAAGTGCCATGAAACAATTTCAACAATTCAAGGGATGAGATGAATCGCTTTGTTGGCTCTTCGTCTGCGTCGTCCCTCTTTCTGGGGTCATTGTCGTGCCACCTGGGAAAATACACCGCGAGATATGTCTCGAGATTGGAAGGAAAGCACGTCAGAGGCAACAAAGCGAGTCCCGCGCTCTCTCATTCTCCCGTCTTGTTAGTTGTATAATGTCCACGGGGATGATGGAAGGCCCGTGTCATCCGGGTTGGATAAACCGAGTGTTCCTTTCCTCGTACTAATATATTCTCGTAAACAACGAGAGAAAGAGCACATCTCGTCGAATCCTCACCAAAATGAGTCAATGACCGACTGAAAAGCTTCTTTTGATTTTTTATTTTATTTCAACGACATTAATTGATCATGCTTGATCGTGAACATGAATAAAAATTTTTTTATTTAGAAAAATGAAGATGAAAGAGCACGTAGAGCTCGTGTGGAACTCGTGTACTCGCGATCGAGGCATTTTATTGGAAAAAAGCGTGCAAATTGGAAAATTTCACATTGCTTTCTCATTATAAAGTTACCCCAATGAGGAGATGGTTTACGTAGTTTCGTAATTGTGGAGATGGCTTTCGTAATTTTGGCCTCCTCGCGAAGAAAGCTTTGTAACGAGGGAGAGATGTGCAAGTTTCCAATTTGCACGATTGTTTGACAAATTCAATTTGTTCTTGCGAAATTTAATATTCTGTCTCGCAGTGTACTCAAGTAAATTTTTGTTTGATTGATAATCTTAAATTTGCGACAGAGCCGGAATGATCACAGATATTGTTTTTGTAAATCTCAAAATTTTATGAAATCTGAATCTCTCCAGCGATTCTTGCCACATTCGAAATCAAACTTTCTTCTCCCATAGTCTATTTATATAAGAAGTTTTGGCTAAATAACCTCAAAATTACGAACGTTACAGCGATCACGGAAATTTTTCAAAAATTAGAAAAATTTTCAAATCCGAACTTCTCAAGCGATTTTTTCTAAGTTTTAATATGGATTTAATATGGAATATCCTTATCCCGTAGTATATTTACGAAAAAAATTTCGGCTCAATGATTTCAAATTTACGAAAGTGAGAGTAATCGCAGACATTTTTCGAAAATTTTAAAAATGTAATTAAGTATCAAACTCTTGAACGATTCCTGACAAATTTAATATCATTGTCTCTTACAAAAGCCTATCCTCTGCCTATCAATACAAAAAGTTTCAGGCGAAAGTCCTTAAATTTACCAAAGTCGATCACAAACATTTTTGAAAAAAAAAAATCAATATTTTCTAAAATCGGACAGCCGTTATAAATTTTTTTGAAAATTGAGGTAAACTAGAGGGGTTTCAGTAGTGTGAAAAGTTTCATCGCGATAGCTCAAGCAGTTCAAGAGGTATTGCAATTTCAATTTTTCAAAGGCCTGTCTGTACAGAAATTCACACACACACACACACACACACGCACACGCACACGCACACGCGCACGCACATGCACATGCACACGCACACGCACGCACACGCACACGCACGCACGCACGCACGCACGCACGCACACACACAGAGGTACAGGCATTTTTCTAAACTGTTTTCTCGATGTTTTGGCATATTCTGAACACATTGACATGAAAAAATGCGATTTTTTTTTTTACAAGAACAAAGCTCCCTTTATGAGACAGCTAAATATATTAGGTTTATAAATAATGATAATGACATGAGTGAATTGGCAAAATCGTTGAAAATGAATCAAATCTGTAATTATTTCTCCCTCCAATTCACGATTGTCCCATTTTTTTTTTTCATTTCTTCTTTTACATCACATTTCAGTAAATTTTTCTTATACCCATTTTCATTTTGGAATGACAATATCATCCGGATTATTGTCCAATTAATGGAAATAAAAATGAGGGAAATCACTCTCGTGTCATCGCGAATCGAGGAAGAGAATGGTGAGAATCGAGAGACGGAGAGTCGAGAAAAAAATATTGAAACGAAGGGCTGAGGGCGACGACGAGAGTCGCGAAGATAAAGCAGAAATAGTCCGAGGAGTGAGGAGTATTTGGCCCGAAGTACCATTCGAGTTTCTATGATCTTTCAGTAAGTCTGCAGGATCACACCTCGAGGGCCTGTTGTGAGCAAGGAAAGCTCGCTGCTTATTCGCTCTGTGCTTTTCTCCCTCGACAAAAATTTATTTACTCGTACGTCTCTCTCTCTCTCTCTCTCATTCTCTCTCTCTTGCACATGCTCTAGAAATTCCCGATGCACAGTGAAACTTTATACTCGATGCACACATGTGGCTCTCTGAAGCGTTCTTTATGCTTGAAGATCCAAGTGCTAAATTTTTGATATATATTTTTTTTTTGCAAACTTTTTCGTCCCATCTTAGTTCCCCCAGGTCAAGTCCCATGGCTGTCCTATGTAAGACCTAAGCCACCCATAAGTTAACCGTTACCAGAAAAAACAAACGTATGCACCGATTATAAAACTTTTTGCCCCGCAGTAATACATATCTTGTAACATTTTTAAAAATTAATAGCACTTTATTAATGAAGTTATTTTTGTTTCTAATCAATTTTTCTGTTTCTCGAAACGCTAGGTAATTCTTCCCTTGGTCATTTCCTCGTTTACTATCTCAAGCTCATTCGGTCGAGAGGAAACGAAAATTGTCGTCTCATTTTTGACTATCGATAGGTGAAATTTATGTTCCGACCACTTATAATCCCGGCTACTTTGAACGCGTCGAAACTTGGAAGGGTTTTCGTACACCATACGGTCCGATCCGTTCGTATTATAAAGCATAGTACACGTATATATATCTATATATGTACGTCGTATGTTGGTTATTTGCTCTAACGGTTTGTCGAATCGTCAAGAGGGTTGCATCGGGCAATATTGGCTGTTGAGAGACCTATATGCCTCAATACAGCATATACATATGTATTTATATACTCACAGATGCATAAACGCGTAGATATATAGATTTTGTGACTCGTAAAGGAGATGGTACATATACGATTACTATCCTCTCACGTCGATTGGATTGAAAGTCTCGATGTTAGTCATTACCCACGTACGGAGGGACTCCAAATGGTAAATAATCACGTCAAAATTTAATCGAAATTTAAATGAAATTGAATTGAAGGCCTGTCAATGAGATTCGTAAGACATTTTGTTTTTTTTCTTCATAACTAAACTGAACGTTGTCACTTTTTTTAAATGTTGGATGCAGCACTCGAAGACGTGTTTTGTTTCTGAAAACTTCGAGTGAATCTCGAAAAATTCGCTCGCCAGGACTTTACGCAGGAAATATTATAAAATAAACTTTCGTTGTTTCTTTATTTGAAAAAGAAACAAAAAAAAAATGATTAAACCGGTTCAACGCAAACTTTTCATCGCCCTGATGCACTTAGCCTCGTTAGTGTTAAACCGACGTTGATGGCGGGTTAAATGTTATTTTAGCATCATCGCCATGACCAGGTGTATGCCCCGGGCGAATATGGGATTAAAAAAAAATCACCGATTTAACTGAATTTACGGAAAAACGATGCTACGCTCGATCAGTGACGAGAGTTTTAATCGCTCGTTGATTCAATGAAGCGGGTTATATAGCGTTAAAAGTTTTCAACTTGGCTAGAATTATACTTGACTTTTCAACGCGAGGCACTCTCGCACACCTTTCTCATCCTCGTTATTCAATAGCCGTGAAATGATTTTAATGCAAAAACAAGCTGGTCAAATCGAGAACGACGATGGCTTCTCAATCATTGTTCAATGATTCATGATTCTTCGATTTTATCAAAAGGCTCATATATGAGAGATTAATCAGGACCGTTGACCGTGTCATGGCACCGTTGTATCCTTGTGGAGCAAGCTTTATTTTTCATGTTTTCATGTGCCAAAAAAATAGAACAAGTTCGAAAATCATTTTTGAAAATGCTTGAGAATCGATCGAACTATCGAGAAAAGTATGAGCTGGATTTTATTAATTTAAACCATTTTCATCTCTGCATCCCCTCCGCGTCAATCGTTGAACAACCATTTTGTGTATTTTTGGCCCTCGCAACCACCGAGATAGTGAATCCCCAAACAAAAACAAAAAAAAACTGTTTTCACCGCTATCATATTCGCGCAGTTGTCAGTATCCAAACATTGTCTAACCATTCTCGACGTCCTTTTGGACGTTCAGCATGATACGATTTGGGTCTTTCCAACGTTCGGAAATTACACTTACGTTAACAGACCAAAACACCAGCCCGTGACAATATAATAATGCTGAGGTTGACAGAAATTATCGTTACCAAGGCTAAATTGCAATTCGCTTACTGAAATATCAATTGAGCCTCTCGTTGGGCCCGCGATCCACAGCGTGCGGAAACGTTCGCACGTTCGGCTGCACTTGCCGCATATTATCATCCACGTTGGCGAGTGTACCGACAGTCGACCATATACGTATTAACGTAATGTACCAAAGGTCTGGATCGATAACGATCACGACTTTTGCTACGAGTGTAACCGATGATCTGCATATTCAGCTAGACACTGAATCAATGCACCCAAAAATGGTTCAGTTGATTTATTTTTTTTTTACAGAAATACAATTTCTTTATTCCAGCGAGGGTTTCATTTTCTCAACAATAATTTCATTCATTTAAACCGTACATCTGAGATAAATCATTCAGGCACTAAGCACACTTCCTGGAATTTGAGAATTTCTGATGGGATCTTCCGATAGAATCATGAATGTTCGATGACCAGCCAGAAAGATCGAGGCTCCCCGTACGAGTAGCTCAAGAAAAATATGCTTTGGGTCCTACGATGTACCGGAGACGTTTTGTCACCAGTGATAAAGGAAGAAGAAAAAAAAAAAAAAAAAAAACCGGTGGCACAAGCAGACGCGAGGAACACCGTTCTCCATTTCCGTGTATAATAATGACACTGCGACAGGATGAGTGTCGCAGAACGGCAATGCACTGCGGCTCGCATATATTATTCAGGGGGCTTAGGGTGCACTCACCCCCACGTCGGTTTCTCGCTCCATAAAGCATGCCCGCTACAATATACCAACCCTCTCCAGAGTTCTATCTCGTGTTTCAACCATCCAGACTCTCGCGCTCTATGCGCATACAAACGTATATTCCTATATATAAACTATATTTCCTTCGTGTGAAATTCTGCAATCGTAAAACTCGGACTCGTGTAGATTTTGTCTTCTCCAAACGTCAGCAAATCTGTTTCCCTCGACAGATCGCAAAATATCTTCTGGGGATTTGGATCAATGACTTGTACTATGAATTTTAGGACCAAAGAGTGTCAATCGCAAGGACGAGGAAAAACGAGACAATAGACAATTTTTTAATAGTCCGGAGCCGCAAAAATTAACGAGCGCGTCAACGTTATACAGTCCGACCTCTCAATAAGAAACCAAAAGCCCCCAAAGGGAAGAGTTTTTCCTAGAATTCGGATACCCCCACCAGGCGCGCGCTCCGCACTCACTACCTCTGTTTGTCTCTCTCACTCTTTTCCTCATGCGATCCTCTCGATAAGAAACTCTCGAAAGAGTTCCCATTTGTTTACATCGCCCATGCAAAAACGCACACACACACGCTCACGCACGCACGCACACATTAATTTCCACTACAATGTTAACTCTATTTTGCCCGAATAATCTCTCCCAGGCTGGTTTCTTCACCAGAGGTTCGCGCACAAAATTCTCGAGCTCGGAGCTCCAGTCGTAGTGGGGGAAGTGCTTGAGCGCGAAACTGGGGAAGGTTTCTTATTGCCGGGTTTCTTATTGGGAGGTCGGACGTATGTAAGATTTGCTGTGCAGGAATATAGCAAGGAAAAATTCAAAAATGTTTCAACAAAGTTCATAAAATCAGCTCACCTCATTATTCGGAGTTGTCGGGTCGTCAGTTCCACCGGAGAAAGTGTGTGTATGTGTGAGTGTGTGTGTGTGTGTGTGTGTGTGTGTGTGTGTGTGTGTGTGTGTGTGTGTGTGTGTGTGTGTGTGTGTGTGTGTGTGTGTGTGTGTGTGTGTGTGTGTGTGTGTGTGTACGAGAGAGAGAGAGAGAGAGAGAGAGAGTGGAGGATTGGTGCAGCTATCCAATTACCCTAAGTAATCTCACAGGGGACGAGCCTGCCCCGCAGAGTGGAGTGAAGAGCCAGCGCTGAACCAAACATGCATAAAAGAGCCGCAGCGGAAAACCGAGTAATTCACAGTAATACCCTGGAGCTTGTCAGAAGAGGACTCCTCGTGCGTTACCACTGACCAGTGGAGTCGACTCTTTTGTCGGTCAGGCTTTCGGCTTGCAGGCAAACTCCAATGCCCTACAAACATCCTGAGCAGACCCTCTCTCTCTCTCTCTCTCTCTCTCTCTCTCTCTCTCTCTCTCTCTCTCTCTCTCTCTCTCTCTCTCTGCCACTAAATTTATGTCAATATACATATGCATAACTGGGATATTCATATACGGACACTTCGAGGAAACAAAAGATGCATATTTTCCTTCAAAATCTTTGCCTCCCGGTTGCACAAAGAATAATATCTGGAAAATCTTTAGACTCCAATTTATTTCATATATATACATATCGTGAAGGCAATCCTTGGATCTTGACACATCCATCGATGTTTCCCATGAATTTGCCAAATATTAAGCCTTGAATACATTTTTTGAGACTGCAAAGTTTCTTTAAAAAAAAAAAAAGATGTGGAAAAAAAATTTTCGCGATCGTTTGATCGTCATTTGAAGTTTGTATGTTTGCTGTGTAGCTCACAAGTGGGGTAAATCGATTTACATCGAGCATAAATAAACTTTCGTATGGAGTTTGATGATTAGTGAAGAGTTTTGTATTTTTTTCTTACTCAAACATTGAAGAGTTAGTTTTTATTAAAATTTCAATGGTAATTGCATAATTTCATGAATTATGATTCTACGACTGTTAACGTCACAGCACGCCAACTCCCGGGGATAGAAAAGGATATGTCCTCGTTAGGTAAACTACAATTCCACCTAGATCGTTCGCATTAGTATAATGATGGATAATCTCGGTGGATTAGCTCACCCGCTTGGTCCTGCTTCGAGGCCAGATAATAGCGAGGGTTTAACGGGACAATGTATATTCAAGCATATAGTCCAAATTTGTCGCACGAATGATCGGTCTGGTACAGACCAAAAAATAAAATAGTGGAGTCAGATAAGAAAACAGTTTTGCTGTGTGTTAGATGAGTCGGTATAGCCTTGCCAAAAGTTTAATTTGCCATGAGAGTTCTCTGGGCTCTGTAGCAAATATCGTAGGATAATTCTCCACTAGAGAATTGCTACAGACGCGAACAAAGAAAGAAACGGGTTAAAGAATTTTATGCTGGATTAATAAAGACCCAGCTGAAAGTTTATTTTAACCGAATTGCTGAACTATAGCAATAATAATTTAATACAATTTAAATTTAATACATATATGTATGTATAGATTTGTTTATTTATGAGTAGGTTATTGATTTAATATTTTCATCTGACATTTATAAATTCTCCGATGTGTTAATCTATAGTCGTGTACGGATTAATGGGCCGGAGAAACTCGTAAAAATAAATAAATTTCAGAGCGTTAACTTTTTTTTTAAATAATTATTTTTGGTTCGAAAGTGATAAATATACCGATTGAAGGGTCTGTTGTTCGAACCCTGGACAATGACTTTGTTCTTTCCCTTGAAAAATTTACAGGGTTTCAATAAAATAAAATAATAGAGTTATAATCCGTCCGATGATCATTTTTTTTTTTTACTAATTTATAAATGAAATAATATGTCGCATATAAATTTTTTTCGTGAGGGTTGTATCTCGCGTGCATCCATAACCCCCCCAGTCCATCCGTGATTTCTGACCCCTCGGTAATATCACCGTAGCTCGACTCGCAGCCTTATATCCTCTGGAATGAATGGTGCAGTTCAATTGTCAGCTCATAGCTTTCCCGGGGCTTGCAACGGGAATTTTAATGTCTTGCAGCCAGCCAGACAATTTTACTTTCCCGGAAAACTTCAATTTCGCGCAACAAATGAATTTATATGACAAATTAGACTTAAAATTTCAGACTACAGACTTCATTAGCTCTGACGCCGCTTCTCTTTTACTGGTGTGCAATCCGGCATTATTTTATCTACCTCAAATCTCAACGGGGGAAAAAATCTTCGAAACTTTTCCAACCAAACAAACCTAAACCCAAATCCAAACATCTAAAAATGTTTCGGATAATTTTTTTTTTAATATTAAAAATAAAATATTTAGAAAATATTGATAAAAAAAAGAATCTTTTCAATACACACATTGCGGTCTCTCCATTCCACCAATTGAATTAAGGAAAGTGCATGTAAAAGAAAAATCACGATTTTCATCGAGTGATCGTTATTTTTTCAGCGTGTATTTCGTTGAAACTAAAGTATACCACAATAAACCGGGACGAAGCTCAACTCGTTCACTCTGCCCATAAACGACTGAGTAGCTAGAGCCCCACGAGAGATTGCTCTCCGGTGATACCCAAAACCGTCCTGGATGTACCGGAACCAGAAAAACCTTCAGAAACATCGGGTCCCGTATATTTATACGTGGTGTACGTTATTATAGCAATCCTACGAACGCAGGTTTGTGAACGATACAGAATTGCAATCACGGTAGATGCGGTTTTTATTTCCCCGCGCTTCATTCCAGCCTTCCGTTGCCTCCTCTCGCGGGGCTGGCAACCGGCGTTCACGTGATTCGTGAGTCCAACCACGGAGAACCAAAGCTCGTTCACGGCATAATATAGCGCAACGCGCGTGCAATTGTTCGTTTAGATGCAGAAGAGAAACAAAACAAAAAAGAACTCTCGATCTTTTGTTTCTCCATCCGGAGAACTTTCCAGCTCCGGTAGAATTGAACGAGCTCTAACGCTCCTTTCTCGATGTTATTCTTATACACTGCGTATTGTTGATAGAACAGTTATAGTCTACTCGCAGATGCTACCTTGGAATTTTAGAACCAATGACTGCGAGGGGACTGAGCCACCGCAGTAATTCTCGTTGAAATTCCAATATGGCGTCTTCAAGCAATGCCTCGGCGATAACCAATCAGATGTCTTAGTTTAATTTCATACCCACTTTTCTCAAGCAATTCAGGATTTTTAGCTCCCTCCTTTTCTCGTAGAAAGAAAAACACAACTATAGCTAGAATCTTATTCAATGACGTCCTGTGCTATTTTTCCTTTTCGTAACGATGCAATCTCATGTGTTAATTTAGGATCGAACAAAAGAGGATTGCAAAGATTGGATGGGATTTTGTATGGAAGAAAGATATACGAACTATCGAGTGTATGCGAACAAATCCCTGATAAACATGTTGATGTCTCGGTGTAAGGGTTAACAAGTGTTTATCAAGTAATCATAAAATCTACACGTTGGATACACGTGTAAATTCATTCAAGTCAGCTACCATTAAATTTGACAAGGGGTCGATAGTGACGAGAAGCACGGGGTGCGGGCAACGTAAACTGGTTAAAGCAAGGGTCTTTCGTCTTCCATCAACAAAAGCCAACGATCCTCGAATGTGAAAAGCGAGGGTTGAACAAGCTTCTGCAAACTTACGAGCGAACCTGAGAAGTCGGACGTAAAATATCCGTCGAAGGAACCTTCGAGATCCTTGGCTATACATCCCTTCATCCTACCACATACCGCATCTTGCCCCCATGTTCCCCAGTGCTGTTATCTTTAGTAGAGCTACGAGAGCTTCGCATTGTCCTGACTTGATTAACAATGGCTTTCGTGAATTCGTTCGTGCTAATTACGATAGCAAAACACGAAGAAAGGACTGGAGGCTTGACGGAAAGAAAAAAAAGGATGGATGCTGTATGTATACCCTACAAACGACCCAGAAGGGTTGTCGGTGCCCGAGCATCGCTAATTCTTATTTATCCGGACGCAAATAAGCTTCTCGCAGTCAGGTCAACGTTGTAGGCCGATCGATAACATCTCTATTCGTTAAAATCTATTTTTACAAAGCTCGATCATGTCTGAATTCATTTTGGATAAGTATGAGTACACATCATATTTTCACTAGAATGCATAACATTTTTATTCCGTTGATAATGAATATCAGAATTTCGTATTTTTTTTTTTTTTTTTTTTTTCGTATGAGAGACTCGAAGAGATTTAACTCTCCAGAGTTTTCCCCAAAATTCGCAATTCCTTGTCTCAGGTTCCTACCATTTTTTCGTAAGAACTTTCACGTTCTGCTCAACCTCCGGTGAAGCAGAAAATAAACCAAAAACCCTTGACCATCTTACACTTTAATATTTTTCTTTATTCAGTGGCAAGTGTCATTTAACAGTTCACCTCGTGCAAGCACACTTCCGTCACTCGTTCCAGTGAAATAGGAATTTTTATTATCATCATTATTTTGATTAATATCCATTGTGCACTCGATTGTGCACGAGATTTCATTGAACTTCATGGATAGTTTGCAATTCGCTATTTGCAATCGAGCTATCGATATCATTAATGAAACAATTCAATCGAAAACTCCAACCCTCTGTCATTTCTCTTCTGCTTTTGTTTCGTTCTTCGGTTTTCTTTGTTTGTGAGATGCCAGAAGGTAAAATGAGAATGAAGCCAAGCGAGAGAGAGAGAGAGAGAGAGAGAGAGAGAGAGAGAGAGAGAGAGAGAGAGAGAGAGATGGAGTTTCCATTGTTAAAAAGAGTCTGGATGCTGTACTTACCCTGAAACTCCTTCCGGGCCGCACTCACCGAAGTTACGATATTGGCCACATGACCGAGTACCGTTGCGAACAGCAAAAGACCAAACAGCAACTGCACTATCACGTACAAATACTCGCCTTTGCTTCTCGGTCTGCAATACATATGGAAAAGCAGAATTTTTTTTTTCATTTGCTATTGGCATTTTCCATTTCAATGACGTTGTTCAATTTTTCTCAACCAACCGTTTCAATGGTTCGTTTCTTCGCCCAATTCAATTTATTGAAATTTGAAATCGTTAAGGCAACGATGATTCATTCTTACCTAGGCAAGTCTCCGATGGTCGTTAACGCGAGTGTACACCAGTAGTAACTCTGCAGATACTGTTTGACAACGTCCACAGTTTCCGAATCGCTGAACACCCAATCCTTGCTCCCAAAACCGTTGTTCTTAGAAATAATGTGATAGACGCAACCGTTCCAATGAAATATCACCAGCAGGTAGTGTATCAGTGACGTTGACCTAAACAAATTCGGATAATTCGTATGTCGCTCGGTTCTATCCATGAACGCCCAAAACCTGTGGAGTGAAAGAGAAAACAAAAATTCTAAAGATCCAAAGATTCGGTGCTATAACCTCGTGACCAAATCCATCTCACATCGCCGTGCAAGCGTCATGGAAAAATTGTGATTCTCTCGCATCGACTTACCGATATATTTTAACGAGTCTAAAACTTCGAAGTATACTGTTGAATCCTATAGATAAGTATAAAAAATCGAGGGGCAGCAGGCACAGGCAGTCTATGTAAAACGTGGTGCTGTTCATGTAGTGATTGCGCAACTTTGTCGCGTCGGTCTGTAACACACCGTCCTCGAGGTAGCCCGTACGAAAGTGAAATACTATGTCCACCAGGTACAGCAGATCCGACAGGTAGTCAAGACAAAACCACACCACGAGGGTCTCACCTGTTACGATTTGAAAAAAAAAAAGAACAAACCCCCAATTCCTTTTACACAAGGAAGTTGAAACAAAGAGCGAGTTTTTTGGTCTGTTTAATGCCAGCTTCATGCTTTCGAATATTTCATATCCAGCGATGAAAGAAAGACTAACCGTTGATCTCCTGGAAGGCAAACCTATAGATGATGACCCAAAAATTGTAGAGGAAGGCTAGTGATACGACCATTGACCAGTAGTAACAGAGTCGTCCCGCTGGATCGAAAACGAATGACCAATTGGGGGCTCCTGTACGAAAACCACGGGAACCCGGTTGTCCCGGGAATCCCCTGCTTCCGCGTTGCTGCTGCTGTTGTTGGGCTGTGTATCTCCTGAAAGTCACGGAGAACAGGGTCACGGAAGCCATTTTAATTTTTAGCTTATCCTTCAGAATTTCTGCATCTGACAGAAGATTCTGTTTACTGTTTTCTCTTTGTATTGCTAACTCTTCAACGTCATTCGAGAGCTCAATGGAGCGTGTTATCGAGCAACTAACCTAAGTGGGATATTACGCGAAGGATCTCAAAACCAAAGGTTTATTCCATATACGGATGCTTGTAGGATCAGCAGGAACTAAATTATCGATTCTTCCGACAAACGTTGTCTCTCGGGCAAAAAAGTTGGACAATAAATCATTTTGTCGTACGAAAACTCAACCACTTTCCGTAGTACAATAATGTTCAACAAAAAAAAAAAAAGAGGAAACAGTCCAGTGTCTTGAGAGTTGAAAATTGAAAAAAAAAAAAAAAACTCAAACGACTCAGACGGCAGACGAAAAATACAGCTAAATCCTGATGAAAATTAGGGACAATTGTCGTTGCGGGTACTCGGAACTCACGTTTCAGTCCCGTTGCAGCTGCTGTTGCTGTTGAGATGATTCGTGGATGCAGGACCGTGGAGATGTGACGGTTCTCGCGAGGAGGTTAGAGCTACCGCGTTCGGGAGCTTGAACCTACCGCGCAGGTGATCCTTTCGTCTCGTTTTTCGACTGAGATCGAGCTCGCTCGCACCCCGATTCACATATGCCGCGTGAAGCGAGTCACGCGACGAGCTGAAGTATCGCTGCGACACCGAGTAAACCTGCACGAGGGCCCGATTATGATTTTTAGGATAGCGAAACAAATTTATTCCTCAATAGTTCCGGTCAAAGCTCGTTCAACGATCGATTCAATGAAAATATTACGCGATGCAACCGATTCCTCGCGAGTGCCGCATATCCACGCAACATTTTATTCCAATTTAACGCGATTTATACTCGTCTATGTTCTATACCAAAGTGTGCAGACACACCATATATTTCGCAAGGGGTATCGAAATCCTTCACTGTGACGGAATTTTGCTTAATAAATATCGCGCAATGGCTATTCAAGCAACATATCCTCGTACCTGTCCATCGCGTCACTGTATCCACTCAATCGATTTATCCTAAAAACCAAGATGGACAAGCAAAGAAGCAAATGTAAAAGAAAAAAAAAACCATACAGAAAGACGCAGAACAAAAATGAAAACCTCTGAGCGGTGATAAATGCGGGCACTCACGCAAGCCTAACGGGATTCCAGTGTTCGTGATTGTGAGAGGAACCGGAACATCTGGATCCATCTATAGCTGTGTTCGACTCATTTTGACGTACTTTTCACTTTTACCGACTATTCAACCCACCCCGGAGTTTCGCATTAAGCGCTTAATCCTCTCAGTGGAATTAAAATTGGACGAAATATGCCATGAGAGGATTGCGTTTAGCGAGTGGAAAAAAAAGCAGTGGGTAAAAGGAGATAAAACGTGAAAAAAAACGATTCACGAAAGAAATGAAAAAATAAAATAAAAAAGATGACGATAAAAACCTGCTGTTGCTGATGGTAATGGGTGTGTCTGCCGAATTTGTTGCTGACGAGATCAAGGAGGCTCTGTCTCGACGGTAGCAACTCCCTGGACATGTTCTCCACGCTCTTTGCGTCCTCCTCACGGCCGTCTCTCGTTGTTCTCGCATCGCTACCGTGTCTCGTACCTCCCAAAGTTCCGGCAGTACGAATTTTTTCAGCCGTACAGCCCAGTGCCGAGGCTGAACCACCGCTCAAACGATCGTTGACGCCGCTTGCAATGCCACCGCACAGCGTCGTTCCTGTCTGGCCTGTAACACGTCAAAGAGGAATTCCATTCAAGTTCAGCTGCCTTCGCTGGAGCACCACAAGAACCTTTGCTCCTATACTTTGCGCTCTTCCCTTTCTATAAGCTAACCTGTTGAATTCGTTGTGGGGACGCAAAGATAACGTATTGAGTAATTGGGATAATGATGAATCGTGACGTAAAGTATACGAGGATATTGCCTCCAATCAAATTCTCACGCATTTGCTACTTCTTTGTCGTGAAATCGTCACGTGCCCTCGAGCCGAAGACGAAGACATTAAGGATTCAATATGAACTATCATAAGCAATAAAAAAAAGTTTTGTTAATGTTCTCCTGTGACATGTTGCATTCCCATTATCTATGTACAAACCCATATGCACCTTTCCTATAGGAAAGGGAACATGGGCTTATAAGCCCATGTCTCATAGGGTCCTAAGTCGTTCAATTTTGTTTACCTCATCGTTGGATGTGTATATGCTGGCCTAAGCCTCATGCTCTGATGACCCTTTGCCCTGCCTCGTGTCTTGTACGATATATCCTATGGTCTGTCAACTTTATTGAGCTTGCTTCGCTAACTTACTTTGTTCCTCCAAACCCAGTCCGGTGACCTATTCAGTCTTCTGTCGCACCGGGCAAAAGCTCTATCGAACTCTGAGCCAACCATCGATTCTACTGATTTTACTCTAACTCTAGGATTCTGTTTATCCTTGCCCATAATTATCGAAGTCAGTAGGTTTCCCATGTAAACTCCGTTGCTTCCTCCGAAACCATTCGGGAGAAGAGGCTTTGGAGGATGGGAGCATTAAAGGAGAATTGGGGGGGGGGGGGGGCTAAATACGAAAGGGACATATACGTATATCGCAAAAAAGGCTCCCTTTCGTACGACGCGAAGAGCACCCCCGAGAGTAACTCGGGGATTTCTTAAACTATATGACATAGGTCTTCGAGACTCCTGAGAGAACAGAGTCGCTGGGTTCTCATGCTCTCTCGATTTCCTGGTCCGTTTTGTCTGAGCCCACTCCAGTCCCCGAAGTGCCACCCAATGCGCCATTCACAGTCGCCTCACAGAGACGCAGACTTTACGAGAACGAAAATGTGCAAGTTTATTTTTATGGCAAATTTTTAGTTGTGCAGAGAATGGCATCGGTATTTCAGCATTACAGGGTATGGGTAGGAACGAATTATCCAAAAGGATCCCAGATGACAACTCCGTGAGGAGTAATAAATTATTGAAACCATAAGCTTGTGTGATTCGAATTTAAAAAAAAAATCATTCAATCACAGTATGCCGTTAATTTGCATATTCCTTTGATCTTCATTTGTCGCACTTCTTTAGTAATCATGTCTCACGTTTGTTCGAAGCTTAGCTTAATCTTTCGGATAATTAAAGATTCACAATTGGTAGTTTGGATCACTGACGCTCCGATAATCGACCTTCTAGTGTACTGTAGTAACGTCATCATTGATAATCATATCCATTAAACTTTTAATATAATTATTACGGATTCTTCTCATCAATTTTTATTTGATTCCTTCGTGCCGAATATATTCCATTTTTGGTTACTAGGTCAAATGCACCAAATATTCATCTGTCAGAAACCCGGTCATTTTGGATCTGCGAGGGGACAAAAAACGATAAGACTTGACAGAGTCGAGAGAAAATCACAGGGATATTCTTCTAGCCCGGAAGCGCGAGAGAGAAAAAGAGAGAGAGAGAGAGAGAGGAAGAGAGAAAGAGAGGGAGTGAGATCGATAGGTTGGAAGAGAGAAAATAGCTGATGCTTTGAAGTGATGGAAGCAAAAGAGAGAGATGGAAAAAGAACAGGAAGCTCAGCTGGATGACAGTCCGGTAGTCACGAAAGCTCCAATTTTCTTTCACGTACAAAAAAAAACGGGAGAAAAGAAGGTAAGAAGGGTATAATTTGCTCTGAAGGTTCTTTTCTTTTTATAAATAGATACTTCCTTCTCCGTCTTGAATCTCGAACATTGGAAGTGAACGTGTAGCAGAGAAAAAGTGAATAACAAACGATCAATAATTAGGAGTATGAATGAAATTTTTTTTTTCAATCATTAGGGCGCATAATGTAGAGTAAGTAAAAATAATGAGGACGTGTTTTTTATTTTTCGTTAAAAATGACAGATGCACCTATTATAGGCAATTTAATTTCACCGATTTTGATATATATAGATATAGCGTAACATGTGTGACGTCATAATGTTATATTTTTCAATTTGTAATATTAACGGCAATTTTGATTCAAAGAAAAAAAAAATAAAAAATACGTTATAATAGTGGTGCCAAATATCGGACACTAAACTCAGACAGAGCAGCGATAGCTCTAATTACTTCTGAGAATATCTGCGGCGAAAGATCATTGTCACGATTTATGCGTGGAGTCTACAAAAGCCGACCGACTCGTGCTAAATATGATACCACGTGGAATGTTGATGTAGCCTTGCAGTACATAGAGGATATATCAAGTAAACGCAAGTGCGATCTTCGAACTCTAGCGGAAAAAACAATCACACTAATGCCACTCACCACCGCTCATCGGTTACAAACAATGTCGTTAATCGATATCGATAATATTCGCCGATTTCAATCCGGAATCGAGATAAGAATCCCGGAGCGAATAAAAACATCAAGACCTGGAGCCAATCAGCCGAATTTAATATTACCTTTTTTCAGACAAAATGAAAATCTCTGTGTCGCAAAAACACTTTTGTAATACATGGATTATACCGAGTCTTTAAGAGGAGAACATAAAAAACTTTTTATTTCTACAGTCAAGCCTCATAAGCCAGTCAGTGCCCAAACCCTCGGACATTGGGTGAAATCCTTTATGAAAAAAGCCGGAATTGATACAAATGAGTTTTCGGCCTACAGCACCAAGCATGCTGCAGTATCTAAGGCACTGATAAAGGGTGTTAATATAGATACTATTAAGCGTACAGCAGGCTGGTCAGAAAAATCATCGGTACTTGCAAAATTCTATAACAGGCCTATAATAGATCATAACGATACATTTGCTCTCTCTATACTTAAAAAATGAATGATGATCTGTTTTTGTATATCCTAATGTTTATTTGGGTGATTAAAAAAAAAAAAAAAGATCGGTCAAAATTTTACGCAGACTCTAAACATCTACATGTAATCATTCAGAACCAGACGTCGTAGTATAATAACTCGATCAAACGAACCCGCCGAAGGCGGGCGAGGTTCGATCGGTATTATATGAAGACGTCTCGTTCGAAGATGATTACCTCCCACCCTATATTTTGACCCGATTTATCCCGTAATCATCAAAGCGAAAAATTTTGAGAATAAGCTCTAAACTAAATGAAACATTATTGGTGACGACTTCAGACGAGACCATGAGGCCGGAAGTGGCGCGAAAGTTAAAATTTAAATACTCTAAACGTTGTGGATTGAAGCATAGCTAAGGCTACTACTACTATTATTACTACTATACTATATTCGCAGTATATAGTCGAGAAAGAAAATACAGAAGTACCATACGATTAACATTAAGAACTTTAATTTTATTGTTGTATATTCCAAAAAAGGGTCACAAGTAAGAAAAAAAAATTAACCTCGAACTAATTCTCGGATTATTCGAATATAATAACAGCATATTGATTATGTGAGTGCAGCATTCACCGCATATAATTTTGAATAATTTCATGGGACCGAGTGTGTTCCGTTAATTTATTTTCGTCGCGGCGAATTAATAATGACGTGACCTCTATTCGTCAACCTGACTGTTGTTAGCATGCTGCACTGTTGCTACTATCAGAAATGATTAACGCGCCCTCGCTTACGAGTTGCAACATTTACAATGAATGAGAGAGAGAGAGAGAGAGAGAGAGAGAGAGAGAGAGAGAGAGAGAGAGAGAGAGAGAGAGAGAGAGAGAGAGAGAGAGAGAGAGAGAGAGAGAGAGAGAGAGAGAGAGAGAGAGAGAGAGAGAGAGAGAGAGAGAGAGAGAGAGAGAGAGAGAGAGAGAGAGAGAGAGAGAGAGAGAGAGAGAGAGAGAGAGAGAGAGAGAGAGAGAGAGAGAGAGAGAGAGAGAGAGAGAGAGAGAGAGAGAGAGAGAGAGAGAGTGAGAGAGAGAGAGAGGGGAGAGAGAGAGAGAGAGAGGGAGAGAGAATGAAAGGGCGAGAGAAAGAGAAAGATTGGGGTGGGCAACTATAGGGGATTTGTCTGAAAATCAAAATCGGCGAATCGCACGCTCACGTTGCGGTGTTCACTCGCGATTTGGTAATGAAAATTCTGGTATGTCGACTAGAAATCGTAAATTTACGAGCATAATGAGCCACGATACGGTTCATAACATCATTCTCTCTCATACAGACACTGCAGAATGGAGTAGTCCAAAATTGTAGTACTCTACTGCATATCATTCCGATCTAATTAAAATTCTCTGCAAAATTACAGAAGGTGGATTCATTTTTGCATCGCGTGATTTAAATAAGAATTAAAAACAAACATTTGAGTTCATCAACAATAACGGACGACTAAACGATTTCACCTGAATTTCCATAATGGGCGATATAATTGAAAACAAACGATTAATCTTTCGAGCGAGCTATAACGTTGATATTGTATAATAATCTTCTGAATGACCGAAGTTCGTCAAAAATAGATGCACAAGAAATTTCATTTTGGGACGGAAAATGACGCTTTTCACTCGATTTTTCTGACTAAATCGTTTGTTAAAAAAAAAAAGTAAACGATGCTTCGGAAAAAAACACTAGATTTTTTAGTGTAGATTCTCAAAATTGGGCATTATAATTTGGATGTTTTTCTGTAAAACGATACTTTAAGCGTATTGCGATTTTGTACACGAACATCCAGAAACGTACGAGGTTTTTTGACATCTTGATTGAAAAACGAAACAAAAAATATGCACAACAAAAGATGGTAACCTGCACGAGTGAGTCATTCTCAAAGGGATATTATACGGAACAGAACAGGCAGTATACCTGGGGTGTATAGGTGAATATGGACGAAGAAGTTTGTGCTTCCTTCGTAAATCACAGAGGCACATACACGCACACACACACCAAAATCCCATCCCAGGAGATTTATATTCACGAGGACGAAACGGGAGAGCGCCTCGTGGTCTATATCTTTCTCGTCTATTTTGTCAGAAGACACAAGCTCTGCCTTCTTGAGTCTCCGTGACCCTCCTTTATGCTCGCTCAAACGACGTATTTACGATGAAATGTATGCTACCATTACGTGAACGCAAACGCCATTACGCCGAATACAAGGAATGATAAACGTTCCTTTGTTTTTTTCTTCTACTTCTTTTTCACGCGTTATGACTCGTCGGTAAGGAAAGCTCTGGGTAGAAAAGAGAAATAGAGGCGAAAGAAAAAATTACCGGCGCAATTTTCAGCCTGAGAGTCATTTATACTTCTGGCGTCATGGAAAAGTATCTCGGTCTACCGTAAAGACGTATCGCTCCCAACGACACAAATGTGATAACTGAATTAAACTGTTTTTCCTTAAATTAATATTGCATGCTTCACGCATAAATTTCCAACCAACATCCAACCAGATCCGACTCTGAACATATGTAGCGCTTTCGTCTTCGACAAAGAAAAAGGTGTGCTCTTATAATTCGCGATCAATTTCTCGAACTGAGGATCGAAGCCTTTATGGAACGAACGAATCAACTAAAGCGTTCCAATCAAGCTGCACGAAAACCCCAAAAGATGTTTCAACATAGCATCATGCAAATATATTTTTCAATTCCCATAAAGTCTCGCTGTAACGTCACTGGTCTCTCCCTCGGGTGTATTAATATTTTTGATACACTTCCGGTATAGTGCATACGGAGTCTTAATTCACTTTTTTTTTCCACTAAATAGTTTCCTCGTCCCCCGTATACGCACCACGAGAGTCTCGCCTCGAAGGAGCTGCTCAACGGCGGTCGTTCCATCGAATTTTCTCGTTCGCGTTTCATACCCGAGAACTCATGAGTTTTGCCACGGTTCTTTTCACCATATACCCGGACGGCGAAGGCTAAAAAGTGTGCAAAAAGTCAAAACCTCAAAGTTTTAAACTTTTTTCAAAACTTTATCGCAGATCTTAGCGGGGGGTATGGAGGAATTTCAATGACGTCGAGACAAAACTTCCTGCACCCCGAATAGAGAATAACACGACGAGATCTTAAGCTTCGTCTCAGCCTTTACCTTACGCGTTTGTAAAAGCTCCAGAGAGTGATGTCGAGCCATCAGGATTCAGGACAGAAATAGCAATGCGGTTATGCATAGAGGAATAAGGCATCATCGGGGAATACTCGTGTCCTGAGTACTCTTTCGAAGCAATTACCCTCTCTACCCTCGTTGAATGTTTGCTGTGGTAATCGAAAGAGAGATAGAGAGAGAAATAGAGAGAGAGAGAGAGAGAGAGAGAGAGAGAGAGAGAGAAAGAGAGAATGTCCATATTCGAAAAGACTTTCAAGGTATTGTACAGGGGGATGAAAAATTTCGAGGAGTACAGGAGCAAAAAATATTTTTGCAATGAAAAATGTGCCAGGAAAATTTTGAAAATTGTACTTTTTACCTACAATCCTTATTCGCGCGCAACAATGAGACGCATTTTTAAAACCAAATTTTTAATCGCAATCGATTTTTTTTAACAATTCCTTTCGATGATTTTATAAATCAGAATTCTCGGCTGTTTTGACAAATCGTTTAACGGAAGATGCTTTTAAGTTCTTACGACCCTCGCAATAGTTTTGTTAGCGCATTTTCTTTACATTATTATCGTCCTTAATATTCATCATTGGAATTTTTTTTTTTTTTTCAAGGTAGAAATTTATGTACGCAAAAGTGCATCAGCTCGTTAGAGGTGGAACAGGGTGCAAGACGCTGAAGCGTCTTTCTTGATATAATAAATGTGTACTTGGGCAATTCGTCTCTGCTCGAGCAGATAAAAATGAATATCGCTTGCATAAACAACGAAGATAAAACATGAATTTCACGATAATCCGAACTGTCGAGCAGATGAAGGAAAAAAAAAACTTTTTTCATCGTTTAAGGATGTATGAGCACAAGGTGGCGGGAAATGAGCGGAAACGTGGGCGCGGGTGAGCGCGGTGAGCGAGGGGCACGCATGAAACAAGAGAGAGTCGGACCGCTCATTATGCGACACACGCGAAAAATTTCCTTAAAATCGATAATTGTATGTCAAAAGGTTCGTTAACCCCCATTTTTTATGGAACGTATGTAATCGTGATAGTTTTCTGAACATTTAACAGTTTTAATATTGATCGTATCTGATCGTGAAAGATACGAATTTCTGTTTCAAAGTTGGGTCAGTCCAGAATTCGTATATGGCGTGGGATAAATATTTTGATTTCACGAATTAATTACTCGCGTAAAAAGTCGTTGACCCACTTTGAAATTTTGCAGGTTTTATCATATACACTTCTGCTACACCATATAAAAAATTCAGATTTTTATATGATCGTGAAGCTAGTGCTCATACATCCTTAAGCTAAGTTAAAATTTTTTTTTCAAGATTCTTCAAATTTACGTTCGAGAGTCAATGAATAATTCAATCACTGCTTTTCTCTCTCTCTCTCTCTTTCTCTCTCTCTCTCTCTATCTCTCTCTCTCTCTTTTCACGCTTCACGCTTCACGCTTGAAGCGTGAGTCTCAGCTAGTGCTAAGTTATGATTAAGTCTGCTATGTTGATTCTACTTTACTCTTCATTACTCAGTAAAAATAAAAAAAATAAAAAAATAAAAAAATAAAAAAAATAAAAAAACTAGTTTTAAGAATACTTTGTAAAATTAATAATATTACTGCTTGTATCGACATTTGCCTCAAGAAATATTCAAGGCATAAATAAATAAATCAATCAATCAATCAATCTCTCTCTCTTTTGTACACCTTTTTTGCTACGTGTCTGAGGTTTAAATACTGCAAAGTTGTAGAGTATCCCTTTGTTCGACCCGAGCGAGACAAGTTACTTGGAAGAATAAATCGACTTTTCCTAACAAAAATGTCTCGAAGGAGGATGGTCGCAAATATGTCACATCCCATCTCGCCGATATTCTTACCTACCCTCGTAGAGGAATGTTTCGATTCATGCACAATTTTCATACATAATATACGAGAACATACTTCAAGTGTACTTACAGAATATGCATCATTGAACAGGAGGCAGGAAAGGAAAAAAAAAGTAAAATAAGAAAGCAAAGGTGTTTATCCAGCAAAACGTCGAAATTATGAAGTTTATGGAAAAACAAGGGAAAAGTCGTTTGAAATGATTTTTGCATTCGCCATGGTTTGGTGAAAATTTCGATCTGGTATAATTTACTTTCTAATTATTATTAGAATTATTTGTAGCTTTCCTCCAGCACACATAATACGCAATCAATGTTTGATGTAGACATCCGATTTAAAAGGAAAATTCAAGTAAAAATATTTCGAGCAACCAATGTCCGACAAATACAGCCATCCAAAACATAGATGACCTCCCTTAAATTGTCAGACAACACAAGAAGCCCAATTTATGGGAATATTCCCGTAATCGTTGAGCTTCAATAACGAGGCAAATTTCGCCACAGCCTTCTCGTGTCTTTTCTACACCACTGAATGTCAATGAATGGCCGAAGATGCCTCTGTACCCAGGTGCGCGATCAAGCAAGGATATTCGTGAGAACGCGTGTCTGCGAAGAAACAAAAAATAAAAGTTTATAGACCGTAAATTTGCTCTCTGGCGGGTAAAAAAAAAAGTTAGTGAGAAGGAGGCCAAGAGGAGGACCGGTCGAGAGGACGAAAGCATCGATGATGATGAGGCGATATCCATACGTGAAAATAAAAGGCCCGAGAGATCACAGGAATCTCCTGGAATCTCGCCCAACAGGCGCCCCTATCATATTCAAGGGGCAAAGGCAATCCCGTTTCTCCTTTACGAACCACCTATTTTTCACGTTGCTCGGTAATGGTGGCAAGTTGTTGCCTCACTCTCTTCATATTTCCCGATCTCTCTCTCTCTCTCTCTATACATATATCTCTTTCTATCTCTTTCTTGCTCTTCATCCCTTCCATTCCCGTCAATAACCTTTTTCACGCGTTTCGTCATCCCTTACCGTGTGCTTCCGGCACTAAAATCTTTTTTTTCAGAACTTCCCTACCAAATCAACCATCACCCCGAGCCAGTAAAGACTATCAGGATTCACGCAGCAGCCTTGGGGTCTTGTGAGAAAGTTGGGCAAAAAACTCAGGTTCCCCCCCCCCCCCCCGAGGGTGAACGCCCTCCCCGGCCAATGAGGAATGATTTTTCTCCAGATCCTCAGTCACGAATAACCGAAAAAAGGACAAATGTCGCGAAGCCCATTTCACCTTTACGCTAAAGTGCATAGCGTCGTTATATAACAACGCATTTCTCGCAATCACACCCTCGTACCCTATCTATCTATCTATCTCTCTCTCTCTTTCTCTCTCTCTCTCTCTCTCTCTCTCTCTCTCTCTCTCTCTCTCTCTCTCTCTCTCTCTCTCTCTCTCTCTCTCTCTCTCTCTCTCTCTCTCTCTCTCTCTCTCTCGTATAGTATACTCGATGTTCCCCTCATCGCGAACCTCCTATCGTTTCATATATTCGCTCTAACTGTGACAGCGGGAATGAAAGTATCCGCGTGAACTTGCCTTCGGAATGCCTCTGGGATACGACGAGAGAATATCACCCTCTATCTCGTGTCCAAATATGACATTCATACGCGAGGCATATGTGAAATAAAGATATCACCTTTATCATTTTTTTATATTTCTGGAACTTCCGAGTCTTTTTTTCTTGCTTCCTCATGGAGGAAGCTTTGTGTTGGTGAAAAAATAAAATCGAGGTTTTAATACCAATGTGTTCTAAATGTCTCAAAATGTCGAGGAATCATAATTAGAAAATATGGCCTGGCATGTGTGTGTGTGTGTGTGTACAAGCGCTGCAAAATTCAAACGTTTATATTTCGAAAACCACGCGAACGCGAGCAAACTTTGTATACAATTTGAGCATGAGACCCTCTCTGTTTACGGAATTTTGAATTTTTTCAAAAATTTCGGTGATCGCTCTAACTTTTGTAAATTTTAATGTAAATTATATATAATGTAATTATATAATGATGTAATTATATATAATGTAATTATATAATATATGTAATCATATAATGTAAATTGTATATAATGTAATTTAAATTTTACTTTTCAATCGAAGGAAGCTTACGATATGAATTTGGACCTGCTTAAAATTAAAAAATCAGAGTTTGTGTGGACAAAACGAAATCTTCTTACGAATAAAGTTGACTTAAAGTAGAAAAAAACAAATTATTTCTTCAATGCGAGGCTGTTTTGATCAACAGCCTTTCACGTATCTCGACGATTTATGGCTTAATTTGGCAAACGACCAACCTTTTAGACGGCCAAATATTTCGATCGTCGAATCATTCACTATGATCGAAGAAAGTGCGAATAATTGATTTTTTTAAATTTCAGTCGTTTTTTTTTTAATGAAGCAACGCGGCCTACCAAAAATCCGAATGAATGATATTTTCGTATGAGATATATATTGCAGTGAAATTTTCCAACCGTGAATCGATGGAAAATATGACAAAACGAGATGATCATCACGTGTGTCATACAAGCCATGCACACACACAATCGTTATTCATCGCTCGAGCTTTCGAGAGAATTGGAAATTCGATAGCGTTGCGCATCGACGAAATAACATTGAAAACATTGCGACCGAGCGTTGTGCGTCATCGTTTGCACGTTTATAATGATTTTCTGGTAATATGAGAGATCGTTTTTGCGCTGCAAGTATCATCAGATCGGAAATTCACTGGAATATCCGATGACTTTCATCGAGCCTTGGTATACACTTTGATGCAATAATAATACACGAATTTCTTCATGAAACCGCACCGGATGCTACGGGGATATGATTTACGTACGGAAATAACAAAAAAATTGATACAAAATTTACACAGGTAAAAGAGCAAATGAAAAATTTACATACGAAAAAGGAAGAATAAAAAATTACATAAAATGTACGATGTACGATGTAAAGAGCCCAATTAGTTCAGTGTAATTATAAGTTTTAAGGGTAACCCGAGCACCAATTGGAACGAAAAACCGTTAAAAAAACGTGTAACAAGTCAAAGTTGATAATAAAAAAAAAGTCAAAAAAGTTTGAGATTAATTAAAATGTCATGAAGTAACCACAAAAGTTAATTACTTCCTGGAACTACGCAGTAACTGAACTGGTCCTTAATTAAAAATGTAAAAATGGTAAAAATGGTCCTTAATTTTTTTTCGACGAGCTGTAGGTTGGTTGACGATGACATCATAAATAAATTTTCGAGTATATAGAAATGCTTTAATAAGAAAAATATTCCGCTACATGAATCATTACCGAAAAAAGAAGTACCGAGTTATGATTGTACGAAAATGTTTTTTCTTATAATTAATTCAGGTAGAAAGAATCATCGTGATGTATAAGACGATTCGGGATAAATAAAAGTAGGGATTAGGGTGGAGCGTGCGAGTCAGCGACTAAGAGAGATCACCAAAGTCACGTAAAGGGACAGTACGAGAACAGTGAAAAATGACAAAAGGCAGAGAGGGGAAGAGAGAGAGAGAGAGAGAGAGAGAGAGACGCGAAACAAAAGGGTGAACATGAAAAGGTCAAGAGTCAAGTGCTAATAATTTTCCGTCTGTCCCGGAGATAAACGAAGTTTGCTCAAAGAATTTTCACCTTCGTTCTTGGTCATCCCTTTGCCCAAGGCCATGAGGGCGCTGTCCCCTCTACGTGCCACCACGCCAACTCTTCAGAGCCACCATTAACTTTCCATTTTACGCTGCTCCCTTAACTCTCTCTCTCTCTCTCTCTCTCTCTCTCTCTCTCTCTCTCTCTCTCTCTCTCTCTCTCTCTCTCTCTCTCTCTCTCTCTCTCTGAGAAATTGCTGTAAAGTAGGATTAAATCTGATGACGATATAATAAAAATAATCATCGAAATAACGATTTTCAATTTTGGCTTCCTCATAGAGGGAATTTTCTGAGCGAGATAAAATGATGAGGAAGGAATGTGCAAATTCCTGATTCGCAGGCTTTTTTCGTAATGCGATTTCACTAATGCAAAGGTACTACAAGCTATGCAGTTTTGTGACTGTTTGAAGAATATGGTTTGTCAATCACGAAGTTTTAACCTTAAAATTCAAATGTTTTATAAAATCTGAAACCGCTGGTCGGATAGCACCAAATTCAATATTAAATATTACAAAATCTGAATCACAGGACCGATTTACAATAAATCCAATACCAATCGTACTCTCGTGACGTTTTATTAATGCCAAATTTAATACCAAACATTCTCGTCCCATAACTTAGTTTTGTGTAAAAAACGTTTTGGCTCGATAGCCTCAAACATACAAAAGTTACAGCGCTACCAGCTATCTGTTGAAAATTAAATTTTTTAAAATAAAATCTTGACAGCTCAAGCAATCCTTGCCGAATTTCTAATAAAACATCTTTATCCCTCAGCCTATTGGTTAAAAAAAAATTGGCTCGACACCTCCAAATTTTCGAAAGTTAGAGAGTTAACAGAAATTTTTTAGAAATTTCAAATTTACAAAAAATTCAAATTCCTAAAGCGATTTTGACCAAACTTGATACCAATTATTCGTATCCTCTGGCCTATTTGTCCAAAAATTTAGCGTGGTATCTCAAAATTTTCAGAAATTAGAACAACCACGGATAATTTTTTGAAATTTCAAACTGCCATGAAAATTGTAATTTTCGAGAAATTTTTATTAAAATTTTAGTAAAAGGAGGGGCTATATTGCTTTACTTGTCTACGGAATAGGAGCGATGAAGCTCAAACCGTTTTCGAGTTTATAGAGGTTTGAATTTTGCAGAGCCAACACACATACACGCGCGCGCGCGTTCACAAATTTTTATAAAATTTGTGTTTTTAAAAATTATGACACATTTTAAGAACTTTGTCTTGAAGATCGTGAATTTTTTTTTTCATGAAAACAAAGCTTTCTCTGTGAGGAAGCAAAAATGGAATTACTAAACTATACTTCTCTCAAATGACAGTTCACCATTTCTGAAAACCCGAGGACCAACAAGTCACACGAAAAATCCCGGACATTTAAAAATAACAAATAAAAAAAATAAAATAGCAACATCAGTTGGTTGATGAATAAAAAAAATTGTTCACCCTGATCTACCGTCAATTATGAATCTTCTGTTGACATATATACGAATAATTTGATCAGCCTCAAGCATGATGACGATTCCAAAAAGCTGTATCAACCATAGTACGTGTTATAAATCATTGTTTTACCCTCTAATTTTCCAATTTTGCTCGAATTAACTCCGTTGCAATTATAGCTGTGTAACGAAGAAGCCTCATTTCTGTGGGACATTATGAGGAAGATTGCATTGTGAGAGAGCAGGTCTCGCTCAAACGAACGTGAATCACAGAAATATATAAAGGCGGAGAAAGGAAAACTTGCATCGACCGTGTTAGCTTCGTGGATGCTCCTCAAATGCTGGCGAAAACAAAAGAGCAAATCACAGAGAGAAAACGCAATTCAGGGGAGAGTGAGGTTAAAGCTCTATGTGCACGAACTTTATGGAATACGAGACTCTCGTGCGTCGTTACACTGTAGCAGTTGCCTTCTTTGATTCCGCTTTGTCAGCGTATAAATTTTTTCGTAATGTTACTATCGCATCATGTGCTTTTTTGTCCAGAAACCATAGAGAGATTTTCAGAGTCCTCAAAATCATACAGTTGGTCATAAACACAAATTTCAGAACGAAAAATTGTATGCTGACTCTGTTTACGAAAAAAATGACTATATTGTCATTACCCAGATAGACCACTGACGTATAATATACGTATATTTTAGGTATGTATGTATATGATATGTATACGTCTATGATAGACTTATATTATACGTATATTATACATATATTGAGTGTATATTGTGGTGATATTTAACTGATGTAGTGAAAGAATTTTATATACGTATATTTTACGTATATTATACAATAAGCATTTGACATCAAACTATATACATATATTATATGTATAAGGAACATCTACTTGACGATAGAAACGAAGCCAACTGCATTCCTGTCAAACCACGTATTATATACGTATATTGGACGTGTGTTTTTCAACAATATATCTCCGTGGAATTTTGTACATCTCATATACGTATAATATTCGTTCATTATCTTTCGGTTGTAATTTCCGGATCTGAAGCATATACATGTATATATTTAATGTACATACGTACATTGAATATTTATATATATTTATATACAATTATAGCTTCAGATCCGGGAATTACAACCGAAAGATAGTGAACGAATATTATACGTATATGAAATGGACAAAATTCCACGGAGATATTGTTGAAAAACACACGTCCAATATACGTATGTAATACGTGATTTTGACAGCAATGCAGTTGGCTTCGTTTCTATCGTCCAGTAGATGTTCCTTATACATATAATATATGTATATAATTTGATGTCAAATGCTTATTGTATAATATACGTAAAATATACGTATACCGAATTGAGATCATGAACCTATATATATATATATAGTATATATATGGACTCCGTCTACCGTCCTAAACGTGATGGCAGCAGAACTGAGTGAGACAGAAAATAGAGGGGCTGTGTTCTATCTCTCTTTGCGAAGACTATAGTTAGAGTGAATCAGACAAGTTATGGAATTTTTAGAATTTTGGATCCACCATATTGGATTCACCACGTTCAATTTTGTAATATCTTCAAAAACTGACATGGTTATACTAAAAACGGGTTGAAGACGCGACCACCACCATCCCTTGAGTAGCTCCTAACATACAACTGATCATGTGTTCTCTGGCGTGTCAAATACATGATATGAATTACCAAAGTTCATAAACAGTCGATAGCATAGTGGGTAGCGTGTTAGAAAGATAGGTAGGATAAGTAGGTAGGTCGCAGGTTCGAGTCCCCGTCGAAGCAGAATAAAGTTCTATCGAGAAATCCGTGCAGAATTAAATTTTTTTTCCGTGTAACTCTTCTATGACCTATAACAACGACAAAATGCGTATGGAACCGCCAGTAATGTTTTTCGTTTTTGTTTATGTTTTTTAAAAATATTATTGTGCTGTGCGTAGATTTGATGTATTTTCGACGTCTTACATACGTCATTTTTTATGTATTTTCGACGTCTTATATACGTCAAATATACAGATATTAGCCGGACATTTAGCTCTTCAGTATACGTACTAAATACGTCTTACAGACGTCGATGGCGACGTCGTATATACGTATATTAGATGTCAATGTTCTATCTGGGTATCTTTGAGGTTCAAATAATCATGGTTTCTTCAGCCGTTCGCGGATGAAATGAATTTTTTTAATTTTTGCTTCTTCATACAAAAAGCTTTGTTTTCATGAAAATAATGGGTTTTTTTTCGTGATTTTCGTGCCAGAATGCTTAAGATTTGTCCAAACGCCTAGAAAAGATATTTATAAAAAATATCTGGACGGATGTGTGTGTGTGTGTGTGTGTGTGTGTGTGTGTGTATTCGTGTGTGTGTGTGGGGGCCTTGCAAAATTCAAACCACTATAACTTGGTTTGAGCTAAACCGCTTCTATTCCATAGACAAGTAAAGTTCCCCCTTTTACTGCAATTTTCATCAAAATTTCTCGAAAATTACAGAATTTGAGGCGATTTTAAATTTCCAAAAATTGTTCGTGGTCGCTCTAGTTTCCGCAAATTTTGAAATACCTGGCTAAATATTTTTACACAAATGGGTGAGGGGACAGGAATGCTTGACATTCAATTTGGCCATAATCACTTGAGGAGTTCAAATTTTAGAAAAATTTCTGTCAACTCTCTATAACTTTCGAGAATTTGGAGGTATCGAGCCAATTTTTTTTACGCAAATAGGCTGAGGAATAAAGATTTTGATATGAAATTCGGCAAGAATTGCTCGAGCTGTCGAGATTTTATAAAAATTTTAAAATTCCAAAAATAGCTGGTAGCCCACCAACTTTTGTACATTTGAGGCTATCGAGCCAAAACTTTTTTACACACAAATAGGTTATGGGACGAGGATGTTTGGTATTAAATGTGGCATGAATAAATTGTCACGAAAGTAAGATTGGTATTGGATTAACCGTAAATCGGTCCTGTGATTCAGATTTTCTAATGTATAATATAGAATTTCGTGACGGTCGACCAACGTTTTCGAATTTTATGAAATTTTTTAATTTTGAGGTTAAAAAATCGCGATTGCCAACCATATTCTTCGAAAAATAACGCGACTATGTAGCTTGTAGTTTGTACCATTGCATTGTTAAAAATGCGTTATGGAAAACGCGTGCAAATCAGAAATTTGCACTTTTCTTCCTCATTATTATTTTGTCTCGCTCACAAAGCTTCCTCTATGATGAAGCGAAAATTTTAAAACTCACTTAATCATAGAGGGAGCTTTGTGAACGAGATAAAACAATGAGGAAGCAACGTGGAAATTTCTAATTTGTAAGTTTTTTTTATTAAAAAAAAAAACTACTCCTTTCCTTTAGAATATTGAAAAGACAACAATCACTTTATTATACCATAGTTGAACTTGTGAAAAATGGTAGGAAGCATTCTTCGTTTCAATCAAAAAATAAAACTCTCGTTTTGTTTACTTGGAACTCGGTTTTCACTGTTCCATTGTCTTTTTTTCTGCTTTGTTACTTTTTACAAATTCCTTTCTACACTGCCAGTTTTACGACTATCTCTGCATCTTTATATCTCCTAATATATATACATACGTACGTTGCAAAGTAGATATTGCTGAAGTAGAAGCATCACGACTCTTATTTCGAGCTCGCGGAAAGCTCATTCATCTTGCATGGTTTTCATACATTTTCATTGCTCATCCGTGAGCTTTCTTTCCATAAACTATACGCGAAACGTATTTTACGACATGTAGAACTACTTTTTTTTTCCTTTCATAATCCACACTGCACACCCATATTCAGTATCGTCCTTTCTTTACCCAACAAGAATTGAATAATCCAATAGCGGAATGAAAAATTGACTGACACAGGAGTACAAGCTTTTCCCACTCGTATAATTTGTCTTTGAATATCGTGAATTATTATCCCGGACTCATATATACGAATGAGCTTTTTCGTATGAAAAAGAATATTATTATCCCGGACTCATACGAATGAACCTTTTGCCAACGATATTTCAGCAAACGCGGAGTTCTCGATTTGGCAGAAAAAAAAATCTACAGACCCGATTGGCAATTTGAAAAAAAAAAAAAAAATCCGTCGACATGCGTCATACTCTGGGTTCGAGATTTCTTTCCCAAAAGCTAAGTCTATCAGGGTTTGCAGTGACAAACGAATCGATCGACAGAACGAATGAATTAAGCATTCCGGTCGAGGCTTTCTTCGACAGGATCTCTTCGTTGTACTCTCATCCCTGTCGATCCCTTGTCCCGCATTGACGACGAGACCCCAATCGAAGGAATTACGCCTCCCCGAGTGTTCACGTCTCCCTCTATTAGATTTAGCCGTGCATCGAGTGTTCCCGCGCACACGTTGCATTATAATTTTGTATCTCGACTCTCCTCCATTTTTGCTCTCTCTCTCTCTCTCTCTCTCTCTCTGTCTCTCTCTCTCTCGAGAGAGAGAAAGAGACGAGAGAAGAAAGAGTGAGAGTGAAATATCGACATTGTCTTTATACATAGTACGTGCACGAAAAGATACCTTACCATTTCTCATCGATATTCTTCATAAGACCCAAATCATCTCGTCGAATCGTTCATTTCCCGAAGGATAACCGGATTATAATTTCAATATTTCGAGAAATTCCACGATGATGTCACCGATCGATTTTCTTCATTGTTACCCTCAGAAAAATTGACTTTCAAACCCATGGAAATTGACGTTTTTTTTTTTCTAATATAGATTTTTCTCACAATTTTCCTCCTATCTTCCTCAACGACATACTGAACGATATTGTGTCTTCATCATTGTAAAAAAAAAAAAAATCTGCATTTATCTTGACATTTTTTTCCTACTCTCGACTGGCGATCCTCATCGCTCTACTCTTTTTCCTTTTTTTTTGTTTTTCATACTTTTTCTACATTTTTTTCGTCGTATCACGTGCTACACGCTATATAATACGGGTTTCCTCGGATTACGCATAAATTGAAGCAGCTAGAGAAATTGTGAGCTAATCGGGCTCCGCAAAAACGACGTCTTGCACGGGGGCGAGGGAGGTCGAAGCTTGAGGAAAACAAAAAGGGAAATGAAAGGAAACGAAAAAAAAAAAAAAAAAAAAAAAAAACAATAACGTGGAAGAGGGAAAGGTTCCAGTGCATAAATACAATTACGACTCATGAGACCGACGTGACGGTGTTCCTTCGGCTGACCTGGTTCTCTCGCACTACTGGAGATAACTACTTTTATGGTACTTACACATCTCTTCGCCTTTATTTCCTTATCCTGATATTATTATCATTTTTATTAAAATGATATTTTTGTGTGAAGAAAAAATTCATGTTTTCTCCTTTGTCATCGTTCTTTGGAATATTGTCATATGCAATTCAATAAGTCTGCGTTGTCAATCGAATTTATTCAATGGCATTCGGTATATTCATTCGTCGACAGATCATAAAAAATCCTCTCAGGACTTATGTCATCATTGTTCGTATAGCCGTGTTCTCGTTGAAATTAAATTAAATAAAAATTGTAAACTTTCTTAATAATCTATTATGATAATCTTAAATTTGCGACGGTTAAGAGCGAACACAGACATTTTTCAAAAATATCGAAATTTCATGAAATTTACACCCCATAAAGGATTTCTTACCAAAATTAATATCCAAACATTTTTGTCACTTCGAGAATTTTTATACAACAAATTTTGGCTGAATAATCTTGAATTTACGAAAGTTCGAGCGATCGCAGACTGTTTTTGAAAATCTCAAAATTTTGGGCAAACGATTCTTGCCAAATTCAATATCGATTATCTTTGTCTCGTAGAGCATTCATATGAAAAGTTTCGGCTCGATAATCTCAAATTTACGAAAGTTCAAGCAATCACAGACATTTTTCCAAAATTTTCAAAATCGAAAAGCGATTTTTGCCAAATTCAATGCTAAACATACTTGTCCCCTCTGGCATATTTATATAAAAAGTTTTAGGCGTATAAGCTTAAATTTACCAGAACTAGAGCGATAACGGATATTTTTTTGAAAAAATTCAAAACTAGATGAAATCGGGCACTCGTTATAAATTTTCTCGAAAATTTTAGCAAACAATAGGACTCGATAATTTTGCTTATTCACGAACACGAAGTTTCCTGAATAATTGATTCTTCGTCCAATTTTATCATCATTTTTATGAAAATTTTATGGCTAGCTGTGCGAAAAAAAGGTTCGTTCTCTCGTTTATTACCATTTCCTGGGATATTTTTGTATGTTTTTTTTTTTCAATGTGCCTGTATAAATGGAAATTTTTACAAGTTTTCGTGAATTGAATGATTTGGGAAATTGTTAAAATTAGCCTCCGGTGTCGATTAATTTTCATTCGCATGACCACAGTGATAAAAATTCTTAGGATCATCATTGTATGATGATTTATCTTTAAAGGCCTATAAAAAATTTGTTAGCATCCTGAATTAATGAATCATGAATTTTCATTTGTGAAATATGAGCTTTCCTCTCGTATGCCGTGTAATGAGAAATGTACACTTTAATGGGTAGTGCAACGTACGAATGTTCAATATACATTTAAAAAATTTTTTATTATTGTTTACGACATATGAGTCGTATAGATGAGAGAGATCATATGAAATTGCAAAAGGCCATATTGCCCGAGTGGAACAATGCTAACGCAGCGAAACAATGGGCCAGTAGTTACAGTGAGTAATGAGTGTACCAAAATGATTTGCTACAAAGCCTTGCGTTGTACGTTCATCGTCCATACAAACACGGTAAACGGTGTCGATAAAACGACTAATGAATAAAAATCTATTTTTTCCATCGAAATCCAAATAATGAAATTAATAAAATTTATATATCGCGAGAGACTAATCCTTTTTCTTGAAAGTAAATCTAGAAAAAAAAAAGATAATCGAACTTTTTCATCATTAAACAAATTAATGTTTGGATTCCCTGAATATTGTTTAATAGATATTTTCATTTAAACGGTGATCGTACGTACAACTGGTAAATTTCAATTTATTTTCTACAACGAATATTAATAATAATATGTACGATTAAAAAAAAAATAGTCCCAGACAAAGTTTCATTTGATATTTGATACTAGAACATATTCAAAGTGCAATGAATGTTTTATTCCGATCCAAGTCATGTTGGATATTATTTTTAAAAAATTTCTGAAAAGCCTTTCATTGAGTTCATGCTCGTATTCGAGGAAATTCAATATTCAATCTGGATTTAAATGTCAGTGGTCACGCGAAAAACTATGAGGAAATAGCAAGGAACACGCTCTGAGGGATCGAGGCCCTGGAGGATCGATTAGTAGACGTAAATTAATTGCACGCGTGCACTTTGGTCGTTGAACGTCGTGGCTCGTCGTGTTTCTTAACGACTCGAGGGAACAATTTCATCCACTCAGACGAGATTAGCCAGAGACACGTCATGCTTCCTTGCAGACGATGTAACCTATAAAAGTCTACACACACACACACACACACACACACACACACACACACACACACACACACACACACACACACACACACACAAGCACCAGGCCCGTATCATACGTATATCGGTACCCTCCACTCCTTGAAATTATAAATTTTTTGTTCATGGGGGTTCTATATTGTAGTGCCACTGTGGATTCCGCAGTGCCCGAGTAACAGCTGACGTCAATGCCCGGGGTTTGTTAGTGCCCGAGTAGTCAGTGTCCGAGGTTTGACTGTATTCTTATACTGGGAAGACATTAGGAATTTATATTACAAATATACGAGTGCCGTGATACAAACGTCCAAATCTGATTAATTAATGTCATCAAATAATCAATACATTGATTAATTAATGTATAAGTAAGAATTATAATATAATTTTGCTTCGATTATCCAGTCAATGCATTTTTGGACCATCAATAAATTCCTTTATCAATTAATTAACAAGTAAAGAGTTACTAATAAATTTGTTTGTATTTTAAACTGTATCGAACTAAAACATCCCTCTCTCGTTTCCTTGAAATTAATAATTGATTAATTAATCGAAAAGATAATGTTTCTTGATGATTCAAATTTTGACAAACGCAATCGATCGATCGTTCGTTCGTTTCTCTCATGACGGGAAAGCTCAAATGTATACTGACATAAAGGCATTTTGGGGAGTATGCGGAATTCAATTTGCACATTATTGTTTTCAAATAAATTATTTCATTTTCATTGATTGCTCGATATTTCGAACTACGAAAAATCAACCACTGTATTATTCTGTATGACAGGAAACAAAAATTCTGCACTTTCAATACCCGGAAGGAATGACGCTTGAAAAAAATCTCAAATCTTTACATTCCGATTATCAATGAACGGCATGATTTGTCATTTCGTTATTCTATCATTGACGAGGGTTATATTTCGTGGGGACTTGCAATTTCATACATACATTATTTGGCAAAATTTTGTGAATAAACGACAATTTTATTCGCCGGAAATTGCCAATTGCTGCTCATGTTTCCCTATACCGGAAGTTCTTGTCAATTGTTACCATGGTGGTGAGTACATTTTTCATTTTTTTCAAATCTTTTTTGCTTCCTTCCTTGGCGTTATAGCGCCTCAGGCACGTTAACTGGCCAAACATATTTGCATCTAACGGACTCAATTGAACCAAAACACTACAAGCGTTCCTCTTAGCTCGTTTTTCAACCTTACACAAGTCCTAAGCGATATAGTCCATGTGCCAACTGTACATTTGTACACTGTAAAAAATGTGGTGTTAAATTCAACACTAATTCAACACCGCTCACGAATTCTATAGTGGTCCACCCCGCTCTGTGTGACCTGTTGGTGTTGATTGTCGGGTGTTAAGTATTGATAGTTGACACCAGACTGCGGTTCATCCGATTTGATACCAGGATGGATTCTACAATGGATTCTAACACTTTACAGTGTGTTATAATAACACACTTTAAGTGCGTTATTTTTGTACGCATTTATCGTGTCAATGGAGCCAAATGAAAAACGCGGGTCAAATTGGCATAATAAATATTGTTTATTATTTATAAATAAGCAATTAGGAATGATCGATGAATGAATTTAAAACAGTTGTTCCATTAGTTTTGAAAATCCTGTAAATTAAAAAAAAAAAAAAATAAGTCGTTGATCGGGATTTGAACCCACTATCCTCCAATCGACGAATTCAGCACTTTCGACCCTTAAATAACCATTTAAAAAAAAAATTAAAAATTTGGAAATTATTTTTTTTCACGAGTATTTCCGGCTTCGAAGCGCGGACGTTTTTCCGTCGAAATTAATTTTGAGCCTACCTGAGATTTTACCTGAGACCTACCTAGCGACCTACCTAACGACCGACACTCTACCACTACGCTATTGATTCCTTAGGAGTTTCTTGTATTTAAATAATATTAGTATACGAGTTCTCATACACCATTCGGTGTATCCTATGACTCCAAACGAATTTATGTATGATTATTTTGGGCGATTAAATTTCACACATTAAGTCGTATATTTCAGTATATGCGCAACACCGTCATGTGTGAAAAATTACCACCGAACAAGTACAACGCAAATTCGTTTCTAGCTAACACCGCCACTCGGGAGATATTCGCTCAGAACGGCGTTAACATGCCGTTAATAAATATTCCGGGTTCATTCTTTAAGTCTGTATATCTCCAAAGTTGTTTGCCGAAATGAATTATAATTTTAATTAAAATAGCACTCAGTCGGTGAGTTCAACTGCGCCTTCGAAGCATATATTTACACCGGATTTAACTAATCACGACATTAGAGTGGTGTCGTATCAGAAGATAAACGGTGTACTTTCATGACAAAATTGTGCGCGATGTGGTGAAACACTGGGTTTAGTGTTAAATTTTGATGAAAAATCGCTTAACACCGATATACAGTGTACGAGGTCAACCATGATATCAAAACGGTGCTGCCGATAACACCACAGATTTTAACCACTAACACCGCACCAAATTGACACCCCTGATTTTTTACAGTCTATAGTATATAAAGATATCACCGCCGCCGCTGTTTCAGAGCTTATAACGGTTGTCCAATTTAGAAAGGATGACCAAGAATCAAGCTTATAACGGGTGTCCAATTTGAAAAGGATGACCAAGAATCGAACTTATAACTGATGTCCAATTTAAAAAAGATAACCATCCCAACCGAACGTAAACCAAACCTAACCTTACCCAGGTTACCTAGGTTACGTGGATTATATATGTTACCATGGTTACCCGGGTTATCTTGGTTACCATGGTTTCCCTGGGGCATTGGCCAGGACATAAGTAAGAGAAAACCAAAACAAAAAATAAAATTTTTCCTTAGTAGATACGATAAGAATTGTCATGTTTGGTTTAGGTTTTGGGTTTGGGTTTGGGTTTGGGTTGGTATAGGTCAGGGTGTATTCTTGACACGGCGGCGGCGGCGGCGGTGGCGGCGATATATTTATATAATATAGAACGATATGTAATACAATTTCATATGTAGCTCCAGAGAACCGGCTGGGGGGAGGGGAGAAGGAAACAATTTCTAATGGTCGACAACTATGCATGTTTGCGTGGAAATTTCATATCCGATAAATTTCGAACGACAGAAGAGCAAAATACTGATGAGAACGTTACTAATCTTCCCACAACCCTTCCCCCCCCCTTTTTTTTCTTTCATCCCCGTGTTATCGTGTCATCTCGGGAGCCTGACAAATTCCGACGGGACGCAATGCACCAAACCGCAGCAGCGTCACCGCAGCCGCATTCGTTTCCCCTTAAAAACTTTTTCCCCCTCTGCATAACTTTCGCATGGCGTTATATATACGTGCGTAGCAATAGCGCAAACAGCCGAATCCATATACTGACGCGTTGTATCGCTTTTCCGCGATACGTCATAAAATCTCGTATACATGATACAGACAGGGAAGGAAATAAAATTGCCACGTAAAATTGCAAAAAAAAAGAATCGATAAAAAAAATTAATGCAAATAACCGTGAAGTAGCAACGTGAACCTTGTTGGTAAATTTGGGGGATGGTGAATAAACGTGCAAAAAAAAATTTTTTTTAAGTTCCTAGTCACACATATATATCATGGGCAAATAAATATATTTATTTGACACTTGGAGAAGTTAATGCTAGTCGGAAAATCACATCGGGGGGGGTTAGAATGTAAACATTCAAAATTTGAGGCGAAAAATGTGAAGGAAAGTCGAGTTCCCCATTTTCTCATTATGCATGATTTCTCTTGAGAATTAAGCTTGGATTTGTTTTGAAATTTCTCTAACGGACGTTATAATTTATAATAATATAATTAATGCGTGTCAATTGAAATTCGCACATCGCTTCCTCATCACAGAGCTACCTCTGTGAGGAGATGGTTTTTGTAGTTTAGTAAATGTGGAGATGGCTTTCGTAATTTGGGCTTCCTCATGGACAAAGGTTTGTAATAAGAAAGCAAAATGTACATTTTGCTTTCCCAGGTTAATTTTTGTTAAAAATTTGCACGCTCGTTTTCTTAATTCGATTTACTCGTGCGAAATTTGATATCCTGTCTCCTAGCGTATTATGTAAATATTTTCAAATTGATCATCTAAAATTTCCGACGATTAGAGCAATCACAGATGTTTTTTTTTTTCGAAAATTTCAAAATTTTATGAAATCTGAATCCCTCAAGCGATTCTTTTTAAATTCGAAATCAAACATACCTGCCCTATGGTGTATTTATACAAGAAATTTTGGCTAAATAACCTTAAATTTAGAACGTTAGAGCGATCACAAATATTTTTCGAAAATTTAAAAATTTTCTGAAATCTGAACCCCTCATGAGATTCTCACTAAATTATAAATCAAACGTTCCTATCCTATAGCGTATTTATACACAAAATTTTGGCTAATAAATTCAAATTTACAAAGGTTAGAACGATCACAGACATTTTTCGAAAATTTAAAAGTTTTATGAAATCTGAATCCCTCGAGCGATTTTTTTAAAATTCGAAATCAAACATATCTGTCCTATGACGTAATTATACAAGATATTTTGGCTAAATAACCTCAAATTTAGGAACGTTCGTTAGAGTGATCACATAGACGTTTTTCGAAAATTTTAAAATTTTATGAAATCTGAATCCCTCAAGAGATGCTTACTGAATTCAATACGGAATATCCTTGTCCTGTAGCATATTTATGAAATAAAAATTTCGCCGAATAACCTCAAATTTACGAGAGTTAGAGCAATCACAGATATTTTTCGAAAATTTCAAAATCTTAACCTCTTATAAGCGATTCTTGCCAAAATCAATAACGAATACCCTTTTCTCCTAGCCTATTTATATGAATGGTTCGAGAGTGATCAGAAACATTTAGAAAAAAAAATTAAAAATAATCTCAATTGAACAACCCTTGTAATTTTTTTTTTAATTTCAGCAAACAAAAGGGCATTTTAATTTCTCAAAGGCCTGTCTGCACACCCACTCACACATTTTTTTTCTTTCTAAATGTGTTTTCTCGATGTTTTGGCACATTTTGAACACATTGGCATCAAAAACTCGATTTTTTTTTATATCACGAAAACAATGCTTGCTCTGTGAGGAAGTAATAATTACTATTAATATAATTATGAATTTAATTATTTTCTTGTAATTATTTGATGTATTATCAATATAAATTTCACCGCAAAACATTAAGACGTCAAATGATGGAGCTTCAACTTCATCTAACAAGGAAGGTATCCCAGGTCGATCTCTCCGATTTTGATCTAACTCATATATGTTGTAGTACATTGAAAACTAAGCGACACGTATTTTTTTTTATCTGCCATTAAACACTTTAAGGGGGTGAAACCACCCTCCAAAGTAAGGCATGTCAAGGGGCCATTTGGCAGTTTCACCCACAAGGACATAATATTTTTTAACCAATCCAACTCCAAAAGTTTTCTCATAATGAGAAACGAAAAATGTAATTTTCTCGATAAAAAAAAAAAAAAACAAGGGGGTGAGCCACCCCTAAATATTATTACATTAATGCCAAAAATGGGCAAATTCAAGTAAAAAAATCTGAAAAAAATATATATTACGTATGAACACAAAATAAAATTGACGTGTTTTTGGATTTTCCCGAAAAAAAAAAATTGGCCGGGGTAACTACCCCTGAATGCTGTTTATCTTGCGTGTATGCGAAAAATCGTCAAATTCAAGTTTAAAAATCTAAAAAAATGTATATTGCGTATAAACACGAAATAATATTGCCTTGTTTTTGGATCTTCCCGAAAAAAAATATTGGCCGGGGTAACTACCCCTAAACGCTGTTTATCTTGCCTGTACGTGAAAAATGGTCAAATTCAAGTCTAAAAATCTGAAAAAAATGTATATTGCGTATAAACACGAAATAATATTGCCTTGTTTTTGGATCTTCCCGAAAAAAAATATTGGCCGGGGTAACTACCCCTAAACGCTGTTTATCTTGCCTGTACGTGAAAAATGGTCAAATTCAAGTCTAAAAATCTGAAAAAAATGTATATTGCATATGGACACGAAAGAATATTGCCTTGTTTTTGGATCTTCCCGAAAAAAAATATTGGCCGGGGTAACTACCCCTGAACGCTGTTTATCTTGCGTGTATGCGAAAAATGGTCTAATTCAAGTCTAAAAATCAGAAAAAAATGTATATTGCATATGAACACGAAAGAATATTGGCTTGTTTTTGGATCTTCCCGAAAACAAATATTGGCCGGGGTAACTACCCCTGAACGATGTTTATCTTGCGTGTATGCGAAAAATGGTCAAATTCGAGTCTAAAAATGTGAAAAAATGTACATTGCGTATAAATACAAAAGAATATTGACTTGTTTTTGGATTTTCCCGAAAAAAAATATTGGCTGGGGTAACTACCCCCGAACGCTTTTTATCTTGTGTGTATGCGAAAAATGGTCAAATCAACTCTAAACATTTGAAAAAAATAGATTGCGTATGAACCCAAAGGAAATTCGACGTGTCTTTGGTTTTTCCCGAAAAAAAATATTGGCCGGGGTAACTACCCCTAAATGCTTTGAATTGTTAACGTTTGTTTGTTTTCTCACGATATCATCAAATGCTTAAACAAAAAAATGATCGGGAACAAAGACAAGGTAATTTTTCGAATGAAGTTTAATACGTTTTATTGGTATAACTTATCGTTACGAAAATGATAAACCAAAAATTATTAATTTTCGAATATTGAACAATAGGGATAATCGTCGAAAAAGTGTTTCAAGCAGAAGGATTTTTTACACCATGAACATCGAATAACAGCAACGTTTGTGCAGCCTTCGATTTCGACGTCTGCCTTGCGGATTCAGTATTTTGTATAAAATTAAATTCCTCACGATCACCTTTGAAACGTGTACGTAGAGTAAAAACCGCCCGAATGAATTTTGTTCATCGGGGTAGTTGCCCCGGCCAATATTTTTTTTTTCGGGAAGATCCAAAACAAGTCAATATTATTTCGTGTTCATATGCAATATACATTTTTTCTGATTTTTAGACTTGAATTTGACCATTTTTCGCGTACACGCAAGATAAACATCGGTCAGGGGTAGTTACCCCGGCCAATATTTTTTTTAAGGAAGATCCAAAACAAGTCAATATTATTTCGTGTTAATGCGCAACATACATTTTTTCAGATTTTTAGACTTGAATTAGACCATTTTTCGCATACACGCAAGATAAATAGCGTTCAGGGGTAGTTACCCCGGCCAATATTTTTTTTCGGGAAGATCCAAAAACAAGGCAATATTATTTCGTGTTCATATGCAATATACATTTTTTTCAGATTTTTGGACTTGAATTTGACCATTTTTCACGTACAGGCAAGATTAACAGCGTTTAGGGGTAGTTACCCCGGCCAATATTTTTTTTTCGGGAAGATCCAAAAACAAGGCAATATTATTTCGTGTTTATACGCAATATACATTTTTTTCAGATTTTTAGACTTGAATTTGACCATTTTTCACGTACAGGCAAGATAAACAGCGTTTAGGGGTAGTTACCCCGGCCAATATTTTTTTTCGGGAAGATCCAAAAACAAGGCAATATTATTTCGTGTTTATACGCAATATACATTTTTTTAGATTTTTAAACTTGAATTTGACGATTTTTCGCATACACGCAAGATAAACAGCATTCAGGGGTAGTTACCCCGGCCAATTTTTTTTTTTCGGGAAAATCCAAAAACACGTCAATTTTATTTTGTGTTCATACGTAATATATATTTTTTTCAGATTTTTTTACTTGAATTTGCCCATTTTTGGCATTAATGTAATAATATTTAGGGGTGGCTCACCCCCTTGTTTTTTTTTTTTTTTTTATCGAGAAAATTACATTTTTCGTTTCTCATTATGAGAAAACTTTTGGAGTTGGATTGGTTAAAAAATATTATGTCCTTGTGGGTGAAACTGCCAAATGGCCCCTTGACATGCCTTACTTTGGAGGGTGGTTTCACCCCCTTAAAGTGTTTAATGACAGATAAAAAAAAATACGTGTCGCTTAGTTTTCAATGTACTACAAAATATATGCGTTAGATCAAAATCGGAGAGATCGACCTGGGATACCTTCCTTGTAAGACCGGGAAAATTGTGATGAACCACAAGTCACAAAAAAACATTTTTTTTTAATTAAATGAAACCCGTGTATTCTATTTTTTAAATTTCTTTAAAATTTTTACCGCATATCATTATACATCGCGTACCTTATAGATATTTCGTAGAGAAAGGTTACAGGATACCGGAAACCGCACAATTTCTCCGATAAATTTTCAACTATCGAACCTCACGTTCCGCGCCACCCTGCCAATGCCCGATATTCCTTTGTCTTCCTACTACGTTCGCCAATCCTTCGTCATCGCGTTTTCCTGCAATTCCGCCTCTCTGTCATGCTCCCGCAGTTTTCCACCCTCGTTAGTGCCTCGGCACCCGAGTCAATACCCTCCATTCTTTCGATCTCGCTTTTACCGGATTGCAACAGCCAAGATTCTCACGACCAACGCGCAACTCTTGAGAAAGCTTCAAAGGAACTTTGTACTCGTTTCTCTTTTCCTCGTCTCACAGTGATCTTCGCATCTCCTTTGTCACTTTCTTACGATTTCCTCGGGGCAAATTTTCCACCGTCACGTTCTCCGATGTTTCAACGGAAATTGTACACTACGGCGAAATACAGGGATACGATGTCAGAGGTAAGGATACGATCGGAAAGGGTCGTTAGCTGGTTCTTGTAAAAGAGATTGACAAAAAAAAACTAAATTTTTCTCTTGAATCTAAGAAATGTCGCGAAAATCTAAGTGCGTTTATGAAAAATAATTTTCAATGGCCTCTCATTCTAATAGGATCCACGTCACCTTCGATGACGACGACGATGATGATGATGATGATGATGATGATGATGATGATGATGATGATAAAAATCCGCCATTGTTTTGAAAAAAAATCAACGCTCAACAATCGCAGCGATAAGAATTTTTCTAGAAAGTGATACTTCATAAAATAATTTTTTGTCTCAAAAAGTGCTTTTCAATGATCTTTTTCGCTAATGACTTTGAGGAATATTATTCCTTCGAGTCACGAAACATAATTACGAAATGAGAGAGATGCGAGTTCGATCGATGAGTCTGGAAAGCCCGAAAATTCGAGATCATGAAGACGGTGAGAAAAAAAAAAAATTGGGCGGAATTGAAATAAAAGTAAGAAATGTTCATCCGACAAGGCAACAATTGTGTTCGGTAGCCCCGAGCTGCGTCGTGAAGAAGAACATCGCGAGACATGGGAGAGGAAATATCGAGGATCTCTGGTTGGCGCCCATGGTCGTCTCGTATTTTATCGATGAAAAACCGCGCGCCCATCCCTTCAACCCTTCGCCATATCGTATCTATACCATCGAGTAATTTATCGACGCTTTTGAATTACTTATGAGGCATGATTCGATGTTTTGACTATCGACCTTCCGCGCTCCAAGGATTCCCAAGGGCGAAATGAAAAACTAAAATGAGACGAGAGAATGGAGGAGAGACAGGGGAAAAAAGCTCACCGGATTCGTGGCTTTCTCGAGCGAATGTTCGACAAATGAGTTTTTTTTTTTTACTATCAAGTATATTGCATACAACCGTATACAATATGTTTTACAAGGGTTATGAAAAAAGAAGACGTTACATGACATAGTAATTAATTAAAATAATATGAGTATTCATTCGCAATTGTTTTGTTATAATCCGGATATATATATATATATATATATATATCTGTTAATAAATATTGAACCTGTATATTCATTGTAGATATACTGTACTGGACTGTACTGTATATTGTAGGTATACGATAGACCAGTTGTGACCACTTTAAGAATTTTTGAACATTCATTTACGAACAATGTTCACATTATTGCAAATTCAGAACTGAAATAGTGATCGATATAACCTAAAAGATACACAGAATCGAATTGGTATCATTCAAAACCTTTTCTGATCATGATAAATAAGAAAATAGGAAATTATCTTGTAGCTGTCATTTTCACCATTTGTGGCCACAATTGTACCACTTTTGGTCATCCGAAGTACCAGTTGTGGCCGCCAAGCTTTGAATTGGGATACGGATGCGCTACAAGCGAAAGGTGAAATATTAGACAATCAGTGACGGCAGATTCGAATAAAAAATAGTTGTTTATTTGCGTCATAAACATATTACCGAAGTGGTATAAGTGTGCTCTATTTGTGGCCATAAGCTAGTCACTAATAGAACAATCACATTTTGAATGCACCACCTTCAACAACCGCGTATTTTTTAGGTATTTTAGCTGATATGTCAATTTTTTGTGATTCTAACCCGAAAAATGAGCTTCAACTGTTAAAATATAAATTTTTGATGAGGTGAAATGACTTTGGATGTGAGAAACCGTAGTCTTCTTACCTCGGGATCCCTTAACACTTCTGACAAGAAAATTATAAAAACCGCTCAGCGTTGACACATCTCGTTATATTCCGTTGAGATAAATTAGCAGATATTCAATAAAGCAATCGATAGTGGTGCGGAAACATCTCAAATATCGAAATATTACGCTCGATTAAATGAACACGGCCCCAAAACTCTAAAAAAATTTGAGGGAAATGCGGAGTGGCGACAAACGGTATACAGTGGCCACAACTAGCACTTTACTATACTGTACATTGTAGGCGTACCGTACTGTTGCTGCATTGTTACTGTACTTGCATTGTTCTACTATTGTACTGTTACTCCACTATAACTGTACCGTTACTATCCTATTATTGAACTCTTATATCATACGGTTGCTGCACTGTCACTGTGCACTTACTTTACTGTTATTGTATCATTACCGGACTCTTACTGTTCTGTTATTACATCGTTCCTGCACTATAACTGTCGTATCATTACTAATACATTGTTACTGTAGCGTTACTAATTCAATTACTTAACAATCAATGAACGTCACGTTGTTTGTGTTAAACGTCTTCATAACACGATCCTTCGTATATATTTTTGTGACCAAATTGTCATCGGGATCAATTATTGTCGTGGAAAAAATTTTCATTCGGATCAATTATCGTCGGACAAATTCCCTCGGACCAATTGTCGAGGGATCAATTGACATGAATCCTGGAATCTTGGAGCATCCCACGCGGTTTGTGAAACAGACACAGAACATTCAGAAACGGCGTGTGCAGTCTTGTTACCCATCTAGCTTCCTCGACTGGTTACTAACCTTGCTCAATGTGTGGGCGGAGATGGATATATATATATTAGGGTGTATCGAAAAATTAAAAAACTTTTGGCTACCCTCAAAAATCAAAGATATCATTGAAATAAAGGTCTCCGTGCAATGATTCGATTTTTCGACAATATATAGGGGGCGCGCGGGACGTTTAAAAACCCCATTTTTAGCGTTAAATTCACTTTATCGCTGATAACCGGAAACAGTTCATACCAAAAATTCTGATTCTTTTATATAAGGTGCCCAGATATATACCCTTTCAAACCCACATTCACGGAACATTAACAGATGGTTCATATCTTCGAAAAAAATCTCTGAAAATCAATATTTTAACTATTTTTCAATTATACCTATCGTTAAATGTTGATTTTTTTCTTCTAAAACGTTTTTGTATTTGTTCCATTTTTTTTTTCTTGTAAAACTCGGTATCAGTATTGCTTACAATGCAAAAATTGCTGAATAATAAATATTTATTTTGAAAATTTTCATATTCACGAAAAAATGGTGTGAATCAATAAAATATAAAAATTTCCAAAATAAAGATTTATTATTTAGCAATTTTCGCATTGTAAGCAATACTGATACCGAGTTTTACAAGAAAAAAAGATGGAACAAATACCAAAACGTTTTAGAAGAAAAAAATCAACATTTAACGATAGGTACCCGAGCAGAAATTTAGTCCGGCTAGCCTGATAAAGGATCCGGCCCTCATCAGGTATCGATAAGGCATGCCGGATCAGGCTAACCAGATCACGTCCTGATCTGGACCAGATCCCATTTTGGTATGTTGCGGATTATCAGGCTAGCCTTATATTATCCATATCAGGGACGGATCAGGTGCTACTAAGGCATGCCTGTCTGGAAAAATGATTGGTCTGATGAGGCCAGCATTATTTTTTCCTGATCTGGGATGGATCAGGGGACAGTAAGGCATCGTCGGATCCCGGCGAACGAAAATCCGGGCCCATATATGTCATCATTATCAATCATTGTCACTGCTATTGCTATATAGTAGCAACTACTGCGATTTTTTCTCTTTTTCACAATAATATAATAAATAACTTTTGTTTTTCAAAATATATTTTTTTTTCAAAATAAATTTTTTATGAATCGAAAATAGATATATTTTCACAATTTAAGTGTTTAAACAGAAAACGTCAATTGGAAAATGTACTTAAAAAAATGAAACAATATTTATTAATAATTACTGTGTATTATCAGATTTACGCAGTCACTTCGTTCTATCCAGCCCGTTGAGACAGCGATTTTTCATCAGAACTCTTACTCTAATGTCACTTAAATGCAAGAAAATAATAAGGAATCAATAGCGCAGTGGTAGCGTGTCAGTCGTTAGGTAGGTCGTTAGGTAGGTCTCAGGTAAAATCTCAGGTAGGCTCAAAATTAATTTCGATTGAAAAACGTCCGGACTACGAAGCCGGAAACACTCGTAAAAAAAATAATCTCCAAATCTTTAATTTTTTTGTTAATGATTATTTAAGGATCGAAAGTGCTGAATTCGTTGACTGCGGAGGATCACGGGTTTAAATCCCGGTCAATGACTTTTTTTTTTTTTTAATGATGGAAAATTAAAGTGCAATATTAATTAACACGCCGTAAAATGTGTAAAAAGTGATTACATGAAAATAACACACATATTATTTATTGTAGCTAAAATATAAACAAGATCCGGGTGCCTGATCCCAGCCGGATCAGGCACCAGATCCTGCCCGGATCCAAAATGCCGTAACATTTTGGATGTGGGCCTGATGCGTAGCCTGGTCACGGCCGGATTTAGGTAATAAGGCAGCCTGATATGGGCCGTATCTCAGCCGGATGAAATTTTCCACTCGGGTATAATTGAAAAATAGTTAAAATATTGCTTTTCAGAGATTTTTTTCGAAGATATGAACCATCTGTTAATTTTCCGTGAATGAGGGAAAGGGTACATATCTGGGCATCTTATATAAAAAAATCAGAATTTTTGGAATTAACTGTTTCCGGTTATCAGTGATAAAGTGAATTTAACGCTAAAAATTGCGTTTTTTAACGTCCCGCGCGCCCCCTATATATTGTCAAAAAATCGAATCATTGCACGGAGACCTTTATTCCAATGATATCTTTGATTTTTGAGGGTAGCCAAAAGTTTTTTAATTTTTCGATACACCCTAATATATATATACACGCTCGAGTTATTTGCATTAGAGTAAAGTAGACGTCAAAGGTAAGTGGTGTATCGCTCATCGTAACAGCATTTTCCGCTGCTGTTGCACGGAGTTCGTGCTCCTTCTCTATATCTTAATCCGTGTATGTGTATAACTTGCTGCTTTTTCATCCCCCTGCTTGAAATGCAGACACACTGCGCGTATTACGCATAGATGGGAGACTGGAGTCATAGATCATCGCGGTTTTCCGAGCAACGGAACTTTACACACATAACAAGCGAAACCATGAATTATCATTATTTTTTACCATTTGACCACGAGTTGGCAGCGATAAAAAAAAAATTCAAATCGTCAAATAACGTTGGTTTCCCGTATTCAAACACCGCGTTGCATTTACTCTGTGTAATTTTTTGTAAATGTCTTATTCAGTATGACAAAAAAAATGTTGAGAAGAACGAACTTTCATTCAGCTGTTAGGTATATGAAATAATAACACAAATTGCTATACATGCATTCAGCCTACTTTACGATACAAAATAGTGTTCTTTTTTTTTTGTGATTGACGTAATAAATTGTTACGGAAAGAAAGGAAAGGGCACTCACTCATGAGCTATTTCATAAGAATATTTTTACGCGCAATGCACGGCATCGTGCAGGATAAACGTTGGGCCAAAGCTGAAACTGTTCCGGCAGCGGGGCACAAAAAAAAATGCAAAAAAGCGAAAATTTTTCTGCTTTTTGAGCTTTACGCGTCAAATTTTCGAACTTTCGACAAAAATTATTATATCCCCACCAGGATACAGAGACTTGAAACTTGGATTCCCATTGCAATATTGCATTTGAAGCGTTTTACCACAAACATGATTCTCAATATGAGCAAGGAAAAATAATTAATTTCGGAAAATGATGTCATGCTAGTCCCCGAGCAGAAATTTAATCAGGGTGAAATCCGGCCCTGATCAGGTTGCCACAATACCAAATCTGGCCCGGATCAGGCTAAATAACTCCGGCCCTGATCAGGGGTGTAACGCTTTGGTAAATTCGGCCCTGATCAGGCGCTTCATCTGCCCCTGATAAAACGCCTTATCTGGACCTGATAAAACCCGAGTAGAAATTTCTTCCAGCCATAGATATAATTAGTTATAAATTAGCAATTAGGAATGATCGATGAATGAATTTGAAACTGTTATTCCATTATTTTTGAAAACCCTGTAAAAAAAAAAAGTCACTGACCGGGATTTGATCCCACTATCCTCCAATCGACGAATTCAGCACTTTCGATTCTTAAATAATCATTTTTCAAAAAAATTAAAAATTTGGAGATTATTTTTTTTTACGAGTGTTTCCGGCATCATAGTCCGGACGTTTTTCAATCGAAATTAATTTTGAGCCTACCTGAGATTTTACCTGAGACCTACCTAACGATCTACCTAACGATTGATAAGTTACCACTACGCTATTAGTTCCTTATTCAAATGACGTAGCATACGAGTTCTGATGAAAAGCCGCTGTCTCAACGGGCTGGATAGAACAACGTGACTGCGTAAATCCAATAATACACATAAATGTTGACACAAATAAGGCACGCCAGATCAGGCACGCCTTCTTAATACCTGATCAGGTCCATATTTGACATAAATAAGGCACGCCGGATCAGACACGCCTTATTCATACCTGCTCAGGCCCTTATCTGACACAAATGGGGCACGCCAGATTAGGCACGCCTTCTTAATACCTGATAAGGTCCATATTTGACATAAATAAGGCATGCCGGATCAGGCACGCCTTATTCATACCTGCTCAGGCCCTTATCTGGCACAAATTAGGCACGCCGGATCAGGCACGCCTTATTGGTATACCTAATCAGGCTCTTATCTGGCATAAATAAGGCACGCCGGATCAGACACCCCTTATTGATACCTGATCAGGCCCTGATGAATCATCAGGCAGCCTGCATGAATTTCTGCTCGGATCATTCATTTTTATGATTGCTACATTCTTCATGAATTCTTTACGACGGTCTTACTATGCGAGATAAGCAATTATGGACGCGTGCGCTCATCAACGATTCGATTGCAACTTTTTGTTTGACTCAAAAGTTAAAAGTTTTCTGTGAGATATGCCATATACAACTCTGGGCACGTTGTTCAACATTCTCGCGAAAATATTTTACGCTGTAAAGTTTACAAGGGCCAAGTTTCAACGAGAGCAAGCATGCATAAAATCTTAAGGGGTATGCCGAAAAGAGAGCAGAAGAGATTTTGGGGTTGATACAGGAGTTAACAGGCATTTTGTTGCTTCGCTGCATGCTCTGCAGCTACGCGAACATCCTTTATGCTCCATTACGTTGTAAATCTTTGTATCGTCAGGGTATAAACATGTATATATAAATATGTTTAACGCATAACCGTAGTTATACCGTAGATATTATCACGATGTTGCACACGATGCACGCGAAAACTTTAATACAGTGGTGCATAAACCGCTGGCACTGTGCGCTGTATACAGTACATCGTGATAGACCGTGTGGGTAAACTGAGTGCAAGGGTTGCATATGCAGCAATGCAGCAAAAAGTACACGTAGACATTGTAAAATCATAGGCCGAGCTGCGTTCCATTGACGTCAACACTGCTGTTACAACATCGCATATTTTACAACGAAATTCCCCATGGGAAATCATTCAAACTACCATCATCATTTGATCGTGATTGTAATAAATTGATGTTGAAAAACAAAAACAAAAACAAATAGAGAAATGTGAACGTAAAACAAGTAAGCTGAGAACATAAAATTCGATTCGTTTCAATATAATAAAAATTAATCGAACGAAATGGAATTCAAAAAAAAAATTTTGTTTTTCAGAATATGACAAGATAATATGTTTATTCGAAATTTGATTTAGAAACGTTGAATTCGGCAAACGAAAATTCTTTGCTGCAATAGTATAGGCTGCAAATTCATTGAAGCTGGATCTGAGTAATTGTGCAATTCTGTAAAATATACATTTCGGCACGAGAGAACTTTTGTAATAATGACAAATGTACTTGAAGGATAGAAAAATATTTAATAAAAACAGGAACTGAATTTATTTGTGGTACGAGTGAAATTTCCAAATTCAGCGTCACATAATGCATGTGTTTTACTTATTAGTCGTACTTACGAGGATTTATGAACGTATATAGACGAGTGCTATTTACCATTTAAATGGCTCAGTTTCGAAATTTTAACTAGCCCTCCCCACCCCTGAATATAATTATATTTAGTGGAGAATGGATTTTGACATAATCTATATTTTGGATGAAATAAAAATATATTTTGTTTCACGAAAGATAAGAGAAGTTTAAAAAAATCAAAAGCTCGGACTTACAATGATTCAGGACATCATGTGTGACAGGATGGTGACATATATAACAGTCCAGTGAAATTAATATCCCACGTGGTGCATATATTCGTAAATTTGTATTTTGTGTAACGTGCCCTAGTTTACGATGCGATATATTTTACACCCAGTGGTATGGTTGCAGCCTCCTGAAACGTGATTTTGTTCAGTTATATACCGAAAGTATAATCTCACTGGACCAAATATGCTGAATGACACGTTGAAGAACCATCACCATGCACCGTTCGAACATTGACTGCTCCATTCAAAAATTTTTCAATGTGCACGAATAACGAGCGTATAACGGTGCGTCGCGAAAATAAATTGACTCGATGTTGACTACCGGATGGAAAATATGCTAGGACGGATCACACACGAGATCGATAAAATTTGTAATGGAAATCCAGCCAACAGTACAGAATACGGTCGCACTTTGAATTTTTATGGACCTGGTACGGTATTCGAGGTATAAATGTGTACACACACGCACACACATGCAATAAAGTTCGGAGAGAAAAATACGAATCAAAAATTAATTTCTCAAGCATCCTTTATCAAATTTGCTTATCAACGTGCGAGCCGGTGAGGATCCTGCGATAGAGTCGTCTGCGAATTGTGCTGACGAATGGGATCTCAGCACGATAGCCGGCGAAACGCTGCATATTCCGAAGATGTGCAACGCCCGGCATAGTTATCTCGTCTCGTGCTTTGATTTGCAAAAGACAGAGCACTACTTTAGAGTCCGTTCATTGAAAAGGGAAGACCGGTGCGCGACAAAAAGAAGTCCTGAATTGTCAGTCACCCGGGTAGAAATTTGTTAGGGCGTGCCTGATCAGGGTCAGGCCGTGATCAGGGGTTAAAACGGGCAACCTTATTCAGGCAATACTGATATGACCCTTATCAGGCTTGCCTAAATAAGGCCGTAGTGGAGCAAACCCTAGTGAGGCCCTGCTCTGGCTTACCTTAATAAGGCCATATTAGAGTTCACCCTAGTAATGCCCTGTTCCGGTTTACCTTAATAAGGCCATACTAGAGCGTACCCTGGTAAGGCCCTACCAGCTATCGACCTAACGAGGCCCTGTGTAGCTTATGCTAGCAAGGCCCCACTCGCGCTCGTCTAGATAAGGCCCTACTCAAACATGCCATGATGAGGCCCTATAAAGGTTCGCCCTAACGCAACTGACTCGAGCTAACCCTAAAAAGGCGCTGTTAGGGCTGACCCTAATAAAGTCCGATATATATGAGGTGCAATAAAAAGGCTCATCCCGTGTGGAAAATAGTCTTACAAGCCCATATAACAATTTTCATATGGATCTTGGGAAATGTAATTGCTAACTAAAGTGCACTATGTAAATAATTGATTACATGACTATTATACTTTTTCTACACCATCCTGTCCTGTGCACACTTTCAATATTCCACACATGAATTTTATAATTTCAATGCTCGTAGTTCTTATAAAACCCATTTGTTGATTAATAAATAAATAATTTATTTTCGATCAGTGAAAAATACTTAAATATTTTTGGACGGATACTTTAGGAAAGGAAAATATGGAAAATACAAAATTTTTTTTTTACGAGTTCTTATTACATATGAGGTAGCTTTACATTTAGAAGTTAAGACAAAATGGTCAAAATCGTAAAGTAAGTGCACATTGAGATTTTAAAAATATTTCACAATTTGGATTATTGGATATAGATAATCAATGAATTGCGATTCCCTGTCATACGTCGATTTCCAATGCATGTTTATACTTTGGCTAGGTTAGGTTTGGTCGCACCGTGAAATTATTTCTCACGCGACAATGCAACATGCGTTATATTTCCTAGTGAAAGTATTTTCGTATATCTTTTGATATATACCATTTTTTTATATTTTTTGACAAAACTATTCCGATGTGAATGCTGAGATATATGAGCTCAATGTGAGGCTCAATGTGATTCATACAGCGGCTTGTGCATAATAGCATTCATTCTGGAAATCAAGTATTTCCTGATTAATTTTTTTTCCAGGTAAGTAATTATATCACTTTATGATTATTTAATTCAAATTATCTCATGATCTGAATTCTTTTATCACTTGATTTTTTGGTTTCAGGTTATTGCTGCAGCTTGCAGCGTCTTCGGCTTTTCGCCTTCCGGGACAAATTTTACTTTGACAGGGAGTATTTAATATTTATTCTTTTGATTCTTTTCTTAAAGACTAAAGATAATATTATTTACTAGTTTTTTCCCTCAGGGACAATTATTTACAGATGGTTTTTCGTTTCAGGCGCCGCTTCGCCTCCGGAGGTAGCGAGGATCATCTGCGTCTCTCTGCAACGAGTCAGTATAATTGCCAGCATTTGGCTAATTTTCTATCTTCTCTTCTAATCTTTTTTCATTCTTTATATTGTTTTATCGAATCTTTCTTTCATTTTCCCTTATTTACTCCATAGGGGGGTTTCGGCAATATTACATACGGGTGACAAAGCCTCGCTGAAACCCCCTACGGAGTAAATATGGAAAAATGAAAGAAAGAATCGATAAAACAATATAAAGAATGACAAAAGATTAGAAGAGAAGATAGAAAATTAGCCAAATGGCAATTATACTTACTCGTCGCAGAGAGACGCAGATGATCGTCGCTACCTCCGGAGGCGATGCGGCGCCTGAAACGAAAAACCATCTGTAAATAATTGTCCCTGAGGGAAAAAACTAGTAAATAATATTATCTTTAGTCTTTAAGAAAAGAATCAAAAGAATAAATATTAAATACTCACTGTCAAAGTACAATTTGTCCCGGAAGGCGAAAAGCCGAAGACGCTGCAAGCTGCAGCAATAACCTGAAACCAAAAAATCAAGTGATAAAAGAATTCAGATCATGAGATAATTTGAATTAAATAATCATAAAGTGATATAATTACTTACCTGGAAAAAAAATTAATCAGGAAATACTTGATTTCCAGAATAAATGCTATTATGCACAAGCCGCTGTATGAATCACATTGAGCCTCACATTGAGCTCATATATCTCAGCATTCACATCGGAATAATTTTGTCAACAAATATTTAAAAAATGGTATATATCAAAAGATATACGAAAATACTTTCACTAGGAAATATAACGCATGTTGCATGTCGCGTGAGAAATAATTTCACGGTGCGACCAAACCTAACCTAGCCAAAGTATAAACATGCATTGGAAATCGACGTATGACAGGGAATCGCAATATTCACGCAATTCGTTGATTATCCAAATCCAACAATCTAAATTATGAAATATTTTAGAAATTTAAGTGTGTACTTTACGATTTTGACCAAACGGTCGACGCGATGTGATCAAGATAATCACGGCACCACACAATATGCGCGCACGTCACTTAGAACTCGTACACTAATGTTATTTAAATACAAGAAAATCATAAGGAATCAATAGCGTAGTGGTAGCGTGTCAGTCGTTAGGTAGGTCGTTAGGTAGGTCTCAGGTAAAATCTCAGGTAGGCACAAAATTAATTTCGACGGAAAAACGTCCGGTCTACGAATCCGAAAACACTCATAAAAATAAATAATCTTTTAAGCGTTAATTTTTTTTATAAAATAATTATTTGGGGATCAAAAGTTCTGAACTCGCCGATTCGAAGATAGCGGGTTCGAATCCCGGTCAATGACTTTTTTTTTTGCAAAATTTACAGTTTTTTTCTTAAATAATGGTACAGCAGTTTTAAATTCGTCCATCGATTATTCCTAATTGGTAAATTATCGATAATAAACTATGTTATGTCAAATAACTATGAAGCCCTGATTAGGGTTCTCTTACGACTAGCCTGATCAGGGCATCATAGTTAAGCTTACTAATGGCCTGATCAGGCTGCCTGATCAGGGCATTACGTGCCGGAGTCGTTACAATTCACATCAGGGCGTGATTCGATCGCCTTATTACACTGTAAAAAAAATGGTAAATTCAACTCGAGAAATCGAGTTGAAAAAAATGAGTTAGAACAACTCAAATTGAGTTGGGTCAACCGAATATCGAGTTAAAGCATGTACATGGAATAGTTGATTCAACTCTGAAATGGCGTTAACATATTCGGTCAAACAGCCACCTAACGAGTTGACCGAACTCATTTCAGAGTTGAATCACGCACAACAGAATAGTTGGTCCAACTTTTTCTGCAGTTCGTTCGACTACGATAATTGAATGAAACAACTCAATTAACAGCTCTTTGCACCAAATATTAGGTTGATTCAACTACATTTGTGGTTTATTCAATTATTATGCGTCGTCATTTTGACTCTGAAAAAGAGTTGGAAGGACTCGATTAAAAGTTCAATCGACTACATTATGTGGTTCTATTTATCACAATTGATGTTAAAGCAACTCTTTTATATGGCTCGTTGTACTACCATAAATGTTTGAAACAACTCCATAAGCAGCTCTTTCAACCAAATATTAGATTGATTCAACTACATTTGTGGTTTATCCGATTACTATGCGTCGTCATTTAACTCTGAAAAAGAGTTGGAAGGACTCGATTAAAAGTTCAATCGACTACATTGTGTGGTTCTATTTATCACAATTGATGTTAAAACAACTCTTTAATATGGCTCGTTGTACTACCATAAATGTTTGAAACAACTCTATAACCAGCTCTTTTAACCAAATATCATGTTGATTCAACTAAATTTGTGGTTTATCCGATTACTATGCGTCGTCATTTCAACTCTGAAAAAGAGTTGGAACGACTCGATTAAAAGTTCAATCGAAACTCAAAATCTATAAATATAAAACTAGCAAAGTTGTGTGAAAATGAATTCTATTACTAATCAAAATCGTCAAATTGTAATGGTAATGACGCATTCAATTTTGTAAGTGTGAGCCAGCATGCAGCGTACAGTGGCGTAGCTAGGTGGACAAGGGCCTCGGTGCATGAAGAAAAAATCGGGCCCCTCCTCCTTTTTCCACATGGCTGCATTGCTGCAGTCCTTAAGCTTATTGATAGGGATGAGATAAGAATACAGTGACTTGCACTTATCCCTAGTAGGATAAGTGCATAAGTCACCTACAATAAGGTGTGAAATCACTATCTATTTAGCAAAAGAAAATAACAATAAATAAACAACTATGCAGATGACGATACAAAATATTTATCATTCATCAGATGAGATCAACAGACAGAAAAAGTAAGATTGTTAATAAAATTCCCACTCTTGCGCGCTTTAATTTTTGAAAATTCGTCTATGACTTCACTCAAATCCACGTTTGATGCGGCCTTTTTTCCAATTGCAATTAATGATAAGTGTCGAAGTCGATAATCATACATCATACATTTCATCTGCATGTCAAACAGTTATCTGCATGTAAGATACCCAGATAGAACACTGACGTCTAATATATACGACGTCGCCATCGACGTCTGTAAGACCTATTTAGTACGTATACTGAAGAGCTAAATGTCCGGCTAATATTTGTATATTTGACGTATATAAGACGTCGAAAATACGTCAAATGCCTATACCTTCACAGCACGATAATATTTTTAAAAAATATAAACAATAACGAAATATATTACTGGCAAAACAGTTCCATACGCATTTTGTCGTTGTCATAGGCCATAGAAGAGTTACACTGAAAAATAAAATCCTGCACGGATTTCTCGATAGAATTTAATTCTCCTTCGACGGGGGCTCGAACCTGCGACCTATCTACTTATCCTACCTATCTTCCTAACACGCTACCCACGATGCTATCGACTGTTCATGAACTTTGGTAATTCATATCATGTATTTGACACGCCAGAGAACACTTGATCAGTTGTATGTTAGGAGCTACTCAAGGGATGGTGGTGGTCGTGTCTTCAACCCTTTATTTAGTATAACCATGTCAGTTTTGAAAGAAATTACAAAATTGAATGTGGCGAATTCAATATGGCGGATCCAAAATTCTAAAAATTCCATAACTTGTCTGATTCACTCTAACTATATAGTCAGAGGTTTTTTTTCTGCGAATTTGAGATCAAAATTATAAAACTCAATATGGTGGATCCATTATTAAGGATGTATGAGCCGTATAATCCCAACCAAAAAGAGTTTCGGTGAGAATTTCAAGTACTTCGCGTTGAAGCAAAAATTTTAAAAAATCAACCATATATTGAAGATGATAACATACACCAAATATAGGGATATTGAGTACAGGTGTAACATATAAGTAAATTCAATCATATTGCTATTTACCAATATTAGATTGACATACAATTTTATAATATACGTATCAAAAGCGTGGATGCAGTTATTGATATAGGTGCTTCTATATTATCAATATTGCAGTAATAATGATATTGTTCCATGATCACCTGTAAACATATACCTTGTTTTTTTATACGTACATTAGACGAACTTATGTCGATCGAAGATTCGTCAAAATCAATATTAGTTGAATTCGCCTATATTATACTTGCGTCCAATATCCCTGTAGATATGGATCGATGCGATCAGTTTGATGAAAAACAAATATACGTATATGAGATCTACGCAATTTCACGAAGATTTGACTATATTGCAGATATAGATATACATGTATCGGACACACATTCTACACCTGTTTTAATTCAAGTATACGTACATTGAATAGCTTCAGATCCGGGAATTACAATCGAAAGATAATAATGAGCGAATATTATACGTATATGAGACGTACAAAATTCCACGGAGATATTGTTGAAAAACACATGTCCAATATAGGCATATGTGGGTTTTCCAATTGGAGCACAGAGCGACACAGTGTCGACATTTCTGGTGTATTCCTTTGCTCGGATAGGCCGATTCCATCAGAAATGTCGACACTGTGTCGCACTGTGCTCTAATTGGAAAACCCACTATAATAACGTGATTTTGACAGCAATGCAGTTGGATTTGTTTCTATCGTCAAGTAGATGTTTCTCATACATATAATATATGTATATAATTTTATGTCAAATGCTTATTGTATAATATACTTAAAATATACGTATATCAAATTCTCTCACTACATCAGTTAAATAGCACCAGAATATACATTCAATATACGTATAATATACGTATAATATAAGTCTATCATAGACGTATACATATCATATACATATATATGTGTTATATATGTATATTAGACCAGCGGTTTATATGGGATAGGTTAGGACACCTAACCTATCTTAAGATAGGTGATAACTTATCTTAATCGATAGAATTAAGCAGCGTTGAAACTCTTAACTTAGGAGTTCTGCTATTATGAATTTTCATTAAACATATTTGAAAAAAAAGTGCTTGGGCGCAGGGTCAGGGTTTCCCAGCTTCGTGAGCTCGCTGCCCCCCCCCCCCCCCCCCGCTCAGCTCAAGGAGCCCTTAGGGGCCCCCTGAGCTTTGCGGCCCCGGTGCACTGCACCACTTTGCCCTATGATAGCTACGCCACTGGCAGCGTATATGGGAAAATTGATGAAACGAAATTCAATAGTAGTCGATAGCGCAATAGGTAGCGTCCCGGGTTAGTAAGCAGGCATTACGTAGGAAACTTGTAGGTAGGCGGTTCGAATCCCGGCTCAGACAGAAATTCTGTAATGAGTGAATATCAACGGAAAACTTTTTTTTTCGTGTTATATCATTTCTGTTATATTGTTATCGCGATAAATGCATTATAATTTTTTTTAAATCAATTTAGAAGCTCAAAATTTGAGAAACGCGAAATGCACATCCGGTTGAATGAGCCTCATCGCGAGTTAAGACAAACATATATCGAGTTCGTTCTACCGAATATTTAGTGGCCTCAACTATATTTCTGCGTACGTGGACTTTATTTTTGGTTGAAGGAGCCACAAATCGAGTTAAATGTACCATTGGATCGAGTTCAATCAACCAAAAATGTCGCTGTTTTAACCATGTTGATAAGTCACATCAAATAAATATCAGGTTGAATGAGCCACATTGCGAGTTGAGACAACCACAAATCGAGCTCGTTCTACCGAATATTTAGTGGCTTCAACTATATTTCTGCGTACATGGACTTTATTTTTTATTGAAAGAGCCACAAATCGAGTTACTTGTACCATCAGATCGAGTTCAGTCAACTAAAAATGTAGCTGTTCCAACCATATACTAATGAGTCACATCAAATAGATATATTGTCGAACCAGTCACAGCTCGTGTTGAGACAACCACAAATCGAGTTTATCGTGCTACATATTGTGGTTAAAACGGCGCTATATATGAGTTGAATCAACTCGAAAATGTGGTTCGCCATATGTTACTCTAGAAATTAGTTGATTCAATCGTTTTCGAGTTGAATTTACCATTTTTTTTTACAGTGTAGCGCCTGAATAGGGCAGTCAGGCAACCGCAATAGCGCCTTGAAAATGCCCGTATTATAATTTCTACCCGGGCAGAGGACCCAGTCAGTTTTAGAGTAGAGCATCATCGGAAATCTCGGCGGGTCTACACTGTAAAAAAAAATGGTAAATTCAACTCGAAAACGATAGAATCAACTCATTTCTAGAGTAACATATGGCGAACCACATTTTCGAGTTGATTCAACTCATATATAGCGCCGTTTTAACCACAATATGTAGCACGATAAACTCGATTTGTGGTTGTCTCAACACGAGATGTGACTGGTTCGACAATACTATATCTATTTGATGTGACTCATTAGTATGGTTGGAACAGCTACATTTTTAGTTGACTGATCTCGATCTGATGGTACAATTAACTCGATTTGTGGCTCTTTCAATCAAAAATAAAGTCCATGTACCCAGAAATATAGTTCAAGCCACTAAATATTCGGTAGAACGAGCTCGATTTGTGATTGTCTCAACTCGCGATGTGGCTCATTCGACCTGATATTTATTTGATGTGACTTATCAACATGGTTAAAACAGCCACATTTTTGGTTGATTGAACTCAATCCGATGGTATATTTAACTCGATTTGTGGCTCCTTCAACCAAAAAATAAAGTCCACGTACGCAGAAATATAGTTGAGGCCACTAAATATTCGGTAGAACGAACTCGATTTATGTTTGTCTTAACTCGCGATGTAGCTCATTCAACCGGATGTACATTTCGCGTTTCTTAAATTTCGAGCTTCAAAATTAATTAAAAAAAAATTATAATGCCTTTATCGCGATAACAATATAACAGAAATGATATCACACGAAAAAAAAAGTTCTCCGTTGATATTCACTCATTACAGAATTTCTGTCTGAGCCGGGATTCGAACCGCCTACCTACAAGTTTCCTACCTAATGCCTGCTTACTAACCCGGGACGCTACCTATTGCGCTATCGACTAGTATTGAATTTCGTTCATCAATTTTCCGATATACGCTGCATGCTGGCTCACACTTACAAAATTGAATGCGTCATTACCATTACCATTTGACGATTTTGATTAGTAATAGAATTCATTTTCACACAACTTTGCTAGTTTTACATTTATATTTTTTATTTATATTTTGAGTTTCGATTGAACTTTTAATCGAGTCGTTCCACCTCTTTTTCGTTGAAATGACGACGCATAGTAATCGGATAAGCCACAAATGTAGTTGAATCAACATGATATTTGGTTAAAAGAGCTGGTTATAGAGTTGTTTCAAACATCTGTGGCAGTACGATGAGCCACATAAAAGAGTTGTTTCAACATCAATTGCGATAAATAGAACCTCATAATGTAGTCGATTGAACTTTCAATTGAGTCCTTCCAACTCTTTTTCAGAGAATCGGATAAACCATAAATGTAGTTGAATCAATCTAATATTTGGTTGAAAGAGCTGCTTATGGAGTTGTTTCAAACATTTATGGTAGTAGAACGAGCCATATAAAAGAGTTGTTTTAACATCAATTGTGATAAATAGAACCACACAATGTAGTCGATTGAACTTTTAATCGAGTCCTTCCAACTCTTTTTCAGAGTTAAAATGACGACGCATAGTAATCGGATAAACTACAAATGTAGTTGAATCAACCTAAAATTTGGTTAAAAGAGCTATTTCTAGAGTTGTTTCGAACATTTATGGTAGTACAAAGAGCCACATAAAAGGGTTGTTTCAACGTAAATTGTGATAAATAGAACCACATAATGTAGTCGATTGAACTATTAATCGAGTCCTTCCAACTCTTTTTCAGAGTCAAAATGACGACGCATGATAATCGAATAAACCACAAATGTAGTTGAACCAACCTAATATTTGGTTCAAAGAGCTGTTAATTGAGTTGTTTCATTCAATTATCGTAGTCGAACGAACTGCAGAAAAAGTTGGACCAACTATTCTGTTGTGAGTGATTCAACTCTGAAATGAGTTCGGTCAACTCGTTAGGTGGCTGTTTTGACCGAATATGTTAACGCGATTTCAGAGTTGAAGCAACTATTTCATGTACATGCTTTAACTCGATATTCGGTTGACCCAACTCAATTTGAGTTGTTCTAACTCATTTTTTTCAACTCGATTTCTCGAGTTGAATTTACCATTTTTTTTTACAGTGTAACTCTCGGGGACCCGAACGCGTGCATATTATGATCGTGATTCGCGATAACTTTTAGTGCGAAGCGTGCATGAAACACTATCGCAAATAAAACCAACGGCTGTGCGACGAAAAGATAACCCAAAATTATAAAATCAATCAAGTCAATATAACCAAAATTGTAAGAAGCTTAAAACTATTTCTGACCACCCCGACCTAGTTGGTCAAAGTCCATTTTAATAAATTCGATTCGTTATTTGCTGAAGTGAAAATGTGGTTCAACAAATCATTTAATAACCCGCTACGCCCATATCCACGCGCACTACCACCAAGTACAACGGCAATTAAAATTATGAAATCGAATAAAAACAAGTAAAATGAATAAAGCATCGATCCGCACTCTATGCTCCGATCCTGGACGAGCGCGCATTCTCGTCCCAAAGTACAGGAGCAATCATAAACCAAGTTACGCCAACGGTGAATAAAAAAAACCCGGGACGTAACATAATCATTGGAAATGATTGGGGCTATGATTTGGGATGAAAGTGTAACGTTTCGTGACGCTCTTTCGATAAGCTCTGTGTCACAAAACGTTACATCTGACACGAGCGAGGATAGTCGATGTAACGATAGTCGTCATGGTATAACGAATGTGATTTTGCCATGCAGGAAAATCCCAAATGTAACGACATTCGTTACGGTAACAAATGTGACGATCTGTATATTTTTTAACATGTAAGAAAATTTCAGAGTTAGAACCTGAGGTGTAACATTTTGTGTCAGGGTAACAAATTCGATTTATCAGCCAGAATGTAAAATTTAACATTCATCACAGTTATCATTTTAATGCTCGAGGATTTAGAAATCAAATATTTTCGTTGTTAGGATCATCGAGGTGATAAATTTATACAAGATACGGAGATTTGTATAGCAAACTCAGTTGACAGTAAGCCAACGTAGTTTAATGAAATTATTTAATTCATATGATTTAAATTTTGGTCAAATTGTTGGATGTATTTTTAGGTTAAGGGATTGACGTTTTACAAAGGCTTGGTCGTTGTCGTTGAAATAAATTTCTAAATTCAGTTCAACTTAAAAGAAAATTACATTTACAATGGTTGCCACTAATGCAAATTTTTTATTTAATTTTTTTCAAAGATTTTTAAAACCATTTGAATAATTAAATAAAATCGGTGCAAATTGTTTTGTAAATTTTCACATTACTTCGTTATTTTTTTCTTCATTCTTTTCAAAGACCTCGTTTACGGACACGTCGTTTTGTTGCAATTTTTGCACAGCTACAAAGCCACCTTTATGAGCAAGGTTGGTTTCTCAATACTGGCTTCCTCGCAAAGGAAGCTCTGTGAGTGTGCGAAAAATTATAACGAAACGAGACATGCTCATAAATGAGGTATTTGAAAAAGATGGCAAAAAAAATGAGGGAGCAACCTGCAAATTTCCAATTCACACGATTTTCTTTTCAATTGGTTAATTTTTTTATTTGGCCTTTGAGAATTTTTTTTTTGGTCTTTCGTATTTGTCGATTCTCGCTGAACTCAATGTTAATTAAGCTTCGACGATATTCTATACACGTATAACATTTTACCCAGTTATAGTATAACATTTACGAAAGTCCGAAGGATTACGGTAATTTGTTGAAAATTTAGAAATTTTATAAAACTTAAATCCAAAGTCAAATCAAAATCTCATCAAATTTAATTACAATCAACGATTAAAATATTCTATAGCCTATAATTTTTCAGTGCCATATTTACGCCGAAGCTAAAGCTATAATGGTAATTTTTTGAAAATTTCAAAATTTCGTACAATCTAAACCCATCGATCGATTCTTGCCGAATTCAATAACAACCGTGATTGCGAGTAAGTCTAATTTTGTAAAAATAAAACTTTTGGCTCATTACCAAAAATTTGCGAAAGTTAGGGCCATTAAAGTTTTGTTTTATGAAAAAAAAAATTAAACTCTTCGAGCGATTTTTGTCAACCTCAATGCCACGCATCCCTATCCCATAATCGATCTAATTACAAAATTTTGGCTCAATAGCCAAAAATTTGTGGAAGCTGGTGCTATCAAAGATTTTTCCGAAAAATTCAACATTTAAAAAAATTCAAACCCCTTGAGTAGCTGCAAAATTACGAAAGCCAGAGCGCCAGATATTTTTCCAAAAATTCAAAATCCCACGAAATCCAAAAATTCCGAAGCAATTTAAAAAGTTCTCCATTTAATCAGCAAAATTTTCGCATTTTCCATTCAATTATCAAAAAAGGTAATGGCTATGATGATTTATGATATATCGATTGACCAAAATAAATTTTTTTGGACGTTTGGCTTAAATTTTAATATTTATAATTCTATTTTTTCAAAATTTCGTCGATTCCAACGAATTACATTTTTTTTTTTTCGTTTTATCCATCGTCGATTCTCAAGGTAAACATTCGATCGTCGTTTTCCTGCTCACCATAGCGTATCGTCGATTATTGCATACGTACATTTTTTGTCGCGCATGTTTAATTGTATACCTAACAGAATTTCACGTATTTCTGGTTCGCCACACTTGTCGCTAGATAAATCTGTTTGGCGTTGGTTTAGTTCTGTATGCTCTCGAAATACACGGACCATCGTCCTCCTGCGGTTATGTTAATTCGTTGGTTATACCAGGCTCGCTATCAATGCAAAATTTCGCCGGTTTTCATTACGCATTACGGTGCTCGATTAATCGAAGTCTTGTGCAACACAAGGGCACGCGTCAACGTTTTAAATTGAATTCCTGCCACGAAATTATATACAGCAGGAGCGTATATGATAAATTAATATCGCGAAAAGCCGAATGAGAAAAATATGTAAAATACATATGATCCGGAAAGTGCATACTTTAAAGGGTATGTGAAAATTTGCAAAAAAAAAAATCGACGAACCGTCCCCGAAAATCGCAGTTCAAACGTCAAAAAAACAATTCAGCTTTTGCCGAACCAAGAGTCATTTTGACGTTTGAACGATTGCGAATTGAATGAGCTCAAAAGTGGAGACATAAATCCGTCGGGAAGTTCAATTACAGTGATTATGTTATTGGTACACCGATATGAAAAAATTTCTCTCACAATGTGCAGATTTCTTGCCACGCTGATCGCATAGCGCCCCGTAGACATTTTATCCAAGAAGTGAAAAAAAAAATCATCAATCAAATGTCTGAAAACATTTCTGGAAGCGTGTCAAAGTATTTGGCTTTTTTCAGAAGGAATAAAATAAAAATAAATGCAATGCAATGATGGTAATGAACAATAATAATTCGGAACAAACGTAAAATTTATTCTCAATACTAACGAAAAGTTCTACGCATCGGTTATATTTTATGACTACCTATATTTTGTTTTTCATGGAGTGGTCGTTGCGAACGAAAATGAAATTACAAAAGAGAATCCCCGCAGTCTCCTATCTCAATTGCCTTCGTCTGCAGACCTGAAATATTTTTTTCTTTTTTTTTTTCACATATTTTTCACATCTTAACGGAACTCGATTCGAAACTTTTTATTTTTATTTTTTATTTTGCAAGTATAGCGAGTGAGTTAGCCCTCGTCGAGAAAAAGTGAAAATGGAGGAAAAAAAAGCTTCGTGCTTTGCACATAGTCGTACGGCGTTAATTGGCAGTTCAATTTATTCTTGAGCTTCGCGAACGCGAGTCGTCTGATCCTCGGTATAGTTCAGGAGAGAAATTTAAAAAAAAAGCCATTCGTACTGCGAGAACCATACTGGAATATTTTTGCAAGAGTCACTTATTATACGTGCGAAAACATATTTATATCGAAATATACATGCATCCACGATATTTTTTTTTCATACTTTGTCACCGAGGGTTCGTCTACAAAGTGCTGTACTTTTTTTTCCAACTATCTGCAAATAGATGAATATTAAACCTTTGACGCAGCGCTTTTGTAATCTGAAATTCACGTATATTCGCGAAAAAATTTCATTAAAATCTCTCCAGCATCGTGTTTTTTTTTTCAATCCATTTTTCGGTTTGTCCAGAATCAATTTCGAGGCGTATAAGGGGATGCGGGATGAAAGGGCCGACGGAATATTAAAAAAATACGATAATTCGCTGACATTGTACTTCAAGTACTTTCTGGTAGTTTTCCTAGCTCTGTAATTAGTAATTTTATGACACCGTACGACTATGAATTGTACGTGCTGATAATAATTCGAATCATCCATGATAAATATTTCAAAGTACATATTGTAAGTACTTGAAGTAGAAAGTACTGTAAGTACTTGAAGTATAAAGTACTGTGAATACTTGAATCACAAAGTACTGCAAGTACTTGAAGTACAAGGTACTATAAGTACTTGAAGTGCAAAGTACTATAAGTACTTGAAGTACAAAGTAATGTAAGTACTTGAAGTACAGAGTACTGTCGGTACTTGAAGTACAAAGTACTGTAAGCACTTGAAGTACAAAGTACTGTAAGCACTTGAAGTACAAAAGACTGTAAGTACTTAAAGTACAAAGTACAAGGTACTGTAAGTATTTGAGGCGCTCGTTTATATCAAGTACCAAGTACTGTAAATACTTTAAGTGCCAAGTACTTCAAGTACTCAGTACTTGAAGTGCTAAATATTCCAAGTACTTGAGGTATCAAGTACTTGAAGTGCTAAATATTCCAAGTACTTGAGGTATCAAGTATTTCAATTACGTCAATTATCAAGTATCAAATACTTTTCAAGTTTTCAGGTATACATCTCGTAAGTTCTAGTACTTATTTTTGATTTCTTACGTTCTCTTTAAACTCATTGGATTTTAATTCGAGTACTTTTTGTATCAAAACATATTTTCACATTATACAATTTACTCAGGTTAGGCAGATTGGAACAGAAAGATTTAAACGAAGAATTAGAAAGAATTTAAAAAATAGCATTAGCGATTGTAATTAAGATTTATTTAGTTCAAGGCTTGAAAAACAAAAAAATAACGAATATAGTACGCGGATTGTTAAAAACGGAGCCATAAATTGACAATAACACCGCACCGTAACTACCGTAGCTTGAACCTTTGAACGGTTATTCCTTACAATCTTAACCAAAGATGGCGCAAAAAGTTCTTCAATTGTATATTCAATCTCGTTCTACATATTCAATCATTAGCAAGACGTATTCAAAAGTACTTCATACTTGGTACTTGAAAAAGTACTCGAAGAACAAGAAAATACTTGAAATTTTAATTGCAAATACTTTAAGTACATGATATGTATACTTGAAAATTTAAGTACAAATACTTGAAGTACAGGTCGAGTACTTGGAAATTTAAGTACAATACTTGAAATAATTTTTAAATTACTTTGCACTTCAAGTACTTCGCAAGTATACCAGGTACTTGAAGTACTGCCCAGCTGTGAACAATTATCTTTTTGAACGAGCGAAAATCATCGCATATTAAAAATAATTACGCATCATTCGCGCGAATGAATTTTTTAAAATAAAAATTTTAATCGTAATTTTTACCTATTACTTTTTGATGATTGTTCGATAAATGATGTTATGGAAAATTAAGCATCACCGATTATGCTGGCCTAATGATCGAACGAAAAATATAATTAAGATTTTGTTTGATGTATTTTTTCAAGAAACGATCGATCGGGATTTTTTTTCTTCTTTCTATTGCCAAAATGTGTGTATCGCGATGTACAGATAAAACGTGAGATATTCTTGATACCGATTTCCGATTCAGACTCAGGGCAATTGGGGACAATGAGATCGTTTGACTCGCCGAAATTTGGGATATCGTGAAGGATTGAGCCCAAATAAGATGGAAAGAAAACGGTTTCAAAATTGCGTAATATATATACGAGATCGTGGATTTGGAACACAATCGACCGAAAAAATCTGGCCTTCTATTCACTCCCCTCTTTTCTGCCATGTTTCTCTCCTTCTACAAAGATAGCAATGAATAAGATCGTCCGATAAATATTTATTAGGGTCTGATTCGTATGCGTCGATACGAGCAAATCCCTCGAAAGTTGAGAAAATCGGTTTGAACAAATTCAAAACTCTCCACCTTGCTCCGATAAAGATATAGAAATTAATAATATACGATCATTCCTTAGAGACCCACGTTAATTTAATTATGAATAATTTTTTTACTCAATTTGATTTGTCTTTATTGAGAAACCGTTAAATGATCGGTATAGTCATTTTAATGCTTCCTCATAGAAGAAGCTTTGTGATAGTGATACAAAAAATTTCCAGTTGTCAATGGCAATGTGTTCGAAATGTGCCAAATCTTGAAATCACATTTAGAAAAAAATGTCTGGAGGTGCGCGCGCGCGCGTGTGTGTGTGTGTGTGTGTGTGTGTGTGTGTGTGTGTGTGTGTGTGTGTGTGTGTGTGTGTGTGTGTGTGTGTGTGTGTGTGTGTGTGTGTGTGTGTGTGTGTGTGTGTGTGTGTGTGTGTGTGTGTGTGTGTGTGTGTGTGTGTGTGTGTGTGTGTGTGTGTGTGTGTGTGTGTGTGTGTGTGTGTGTGTGTGTGTGTGTGTGCTAGCTCTCAAAAAATTCAAGCCACTGTATCTCGAGAAAGGCTTGACCGAACTCGCTGAAACTTTAAATACACTTTGAGCATTCAATCGCCTTTGTTCTTTGGAATTTTCCTCAAAATTGCTCGAGGAGTTTACATATGTTACGAGACTTTGAATTTTTCGGAAATTTTTTTTATAGCTCTAATTTTCGTAAATTTTTAGGTATCGTGTCAAATTTTTTTAACATTATAAAATATCATTGAAAGACGGTTGGTTATTGAATTTGGCAAAAATAACTTGGATGATCCAGGTTTTATGAAATTTTGAATTTTTCAAAAAGTTTCTGGTCAGCTCCGATTTTTCTAAATTTCAAGATATTTGGCTAATTTCTTTTTCCGCGAATTAAGTATCATTGATGAAGGGTTGGTAAGAAATTTTGCCGGAATCGATAAAAGGCTTCAGATTTTATGAAATTTTAAATTAAAAAAAAGTTTCCGATCACTCTGCTTTCCCAAAATTGTGAGATACATATATCTGGCTAATTTTTGTTCCATGCTCAGAGTATCATTGAAGAAAGGTTGGTGTTGAATTTCGTGAGAATCGGTATAAGGGTTCGGATTTTATGAACTTGTGAATCTTCCAAAAAAACATGTCTTTGACAGCTCTAATTTCCCAAATATTGAAAATAATAAATTTTTCTAAACGCACAAAAATCCGTTTATCTTCTGAAATATTGAATATCCAGAAAATTGTTCGTAATTTAAATTTCGAAAAAATGAAACTACGTATGACAATGAGAAGCAAAAGCTGCAAGTCGAAATTTGCAAATTGCTTCCTTCAAAAATTACGCAGATGAACGCTCAAAGCTCCCTTTATAAGGGAGCCAAAATTGACAAATAAGGTCCTCATACAGGGAGCGTACCGTTGAGCATCGTGCGAAATTTGAAGAGAGCAATTTGCGAGTTTCAACTTGCAGCTTCTTTTTACGTTTCAGTTTTAAAAAATAATAATTTTCAAATTCCACCTTTTTTCATATGATAAACGCGGAAACGAACATCTTTTATTCGTAGACCACGCAGCGGAAGAAGTAAATTTTTTTCTTTCTTTCTCAATTCTATTGAAGAGCCGATTCAAAAGTTTCAAGCGTTGCATTCAGATGTATTTTTTTTTGTTTTATTGTTTATTTCCTCTCTTTTGGTTTAACCTTTCTCTCGTTCTATAGAAATTCGTAGGTGAATTCGCGCGGTCTCTTGGGGACGTCCTGGTGCCTGGGACGAGCTTGTCCAGCTAATAAAGACGAAGTATCCGAGGTACTCGGCTCGCGCTTATTTCCGACGCCATAGAGCTTCAAACTTGCCAAGCTTTATACACATATATATTAAAAGAAAGAGAGAGAGAGAGAGAGAGAGAGAGAGAGAGAGAGATGAAACTTGCCATACAGCATCCAACATGACTATTTCGCTTTCTCTCCTTTCTCTCTCGCTTCTCGCGACTTCCGCCCCTAATCGCTATGAAACGCGTTGTTTCTCGAGGTCTCCAGCTTCCCGCAAGGAGTTGCTCAAACTTGTTCCACGGTCAGACGCCTTGAAATTGTTCATGAAGCATCGAGTGTTCTATATTATGGGAACTAGCCAATACCACGAGACTTTATAAGCGAGATTAAAGGAAAATTAAATGCTTCGGAGTCTATCTTTAGCAGGTTTCCTCAGTGATCTAAGGTCAGGGCACCTTCGAGCTTGTATATATAGATGGAATATATCGGTAGGATAATGAGGCAACACTATATATATAGAGAGAGAGAGAGAAAAGATAGCATAAGGAAAATTGGCTTTGAAATTTTCGATTAAATTTTATCATTGCAGACACTATTAAAGTTGATCACTTTCTGTCGTGTCTTTGACGATGCCTTACAGCTCGAAGAGATATTAAAATATAGTTAAGAGCAACTCGATTAAATATTTGCTTAATTTTTGTTAAAAACTTTCGCGATTGAAATAAAAAATTAAATCGAGTCGTTTATAGTTGATTCAATGACATATTGCTCATTAAAACCACTTGATGGCTAAGAAAAAAGGATATTCTTCGTTCACTTTTCACGAGATAACTACGAATCGGAAAGACAACAAAAGACTTCCAATTATATTTCGGTATTAAAAAAAGTGCACAAATTCGAAATTTTCATATCGCTTTCACATTATTTTGTCTCGTTCACAGAGAGCTCCCTCTACGAACAAGTGGGTTTTTCAATTTTAGCTTCCTCATGAGGAAAGCTTTGTGAGTGAGATAAAATAATGAGAATTCAATGCGAAAATTTAGGTACTATAAGCTACAAAATTTCGTGATTGTTTGAAGGATATAAGAGGAGGAATAACGATTTTTTACCCTTAAAATTGAAAATTTTTATTACATCTGAAACCGTTCGTCGATTATCACCAAATTTTAATATTAAACATTACAAAATCCGAACTACTCGACCGATTTATGGTTAATCCAATGCCAATCGTCCCTTCGTGATATTCTATTCATGCCGAAATTTAATACCAAACATTCTAGTCCCATCATCTATAATATGTACAAAAAATGTTGGCTCGATAGCCTCAAATGTACAAAAGTTAGAGCGCTATAACGCAGCCATTTTTCAAAAGTTTAACTTTTTAAAAATAAAATCACGACCTCTCGAGCGATTCTCGAAAAATGTAGTACCTACCTATAATCTTTTATCACTCCGCCTATGTTTGTGCAAAAAATTTTGACGCGATATCTTCAAATTTAGAAAAGTCAGGCAGTCAACAGAAATTTTTCGTAAATTTCCAAATTTTTCACAGCCTGAACCCCTTAAGCGATTCTCACCAAATTAAATGCCAAATATTCTCGTCCCTTAACCTGTTTGTGTAAAAACAATTTCAGCCCGATATCTGAAAAATTCCGGAAACTAGAGCGACCACGGATAATTTTTGAAAATTTCAAAATGATATATATAAAGCTTGTAATTTTCGAGGAATTTGGACGAAATATGCAATCAAGAAAGGTACAGCTTTATCTGACTGTACAACATTACTTCACACACACACACAAACACACAAATATCTCGACATTTTTTTTTAAAGTTTTTGAAAACAAAGCTTCCTCTACGAGGAAGTAAAAAATGACGATACACTAGAACCTCGAAAGAAGAGCCAACTCGGGGCTCTGGCTCTTGTATCGAGAGTGAAATAATCCCTGCCCTGGCTCTTTGAACCAGGGCCGTTACTGACGCGTAACTTGAGGTGTCAGATGGGGCCACGGTCTTTTAGGGTTAGGGCACCGCTGTGTATGACATCCCCCCCCCCCCCCCCTCCCCGTATTGCCCCTGCAAACGGAGGCGAATTTCCGAAAAATGGCTCTAACAACAAGAGCTCTTCTTTCGAGGTTCTAGTGTAATTAATTTATTCATCGAAGAAAATGTCCATAAACCCAATTGTCAATTACCGCGGAAATAAAATTAAAGAATAAAATTCACCAATCGGATCGAACCCAGTGAACACGTTTCATTACAGTAATATAACATGGAAGTTACATGTAATTGTCACAATGCAATGGCTGTGTGATGTAACTGCTACGTAACATGCGAATAATATGTTATATATTATTGGTAATATGCAGGCAATGTAAATGTTATATAACGTTGTTGCATTACAGTTTTATAACTCACATTTATAACGTTTACAGAACAGGCTTATAACACTTTTTATATAACATTCGTAATGTGCAGGTTATGTGAACGTTACAAAGTGTTGTTCCGTTACAGTTGTATAACTAACATTTGTAACATTGACATAACGTACTTGTAACGACATTTATATAACATTCGTTATAAGCATGTGATGTGAGGGTTACGAACGCGTTTTAGCGTTACAGCTGTATAACTAAGATTTGTAACGTTTACGCAACATGTTTGTAACATTTTTTATATAACATTCGTAACGTGCAGGTTATGTGAACGTTATAATGCGTTGTAGCATTATATCTGTATATAACTAACATTCATTATATCAACATGTAACGGATGAAAAAATCAAAAGCATTTTGAACCCTATTCAAATTTTCATTTCTAAAACAGTATAATGTACATACATTTCAAATGTTAAATATATTGTTTAATGTGTATGTATAATCATAATATGATTATTTATGTCCTGATATAAAATAACATATGTATATAATATTATGGCATTTTTAGAACTTTTGTTCCACCATATTGGATTTGCCACATTCAATTTTGTAATTTCTTCCAAAACCGATATGGTTATACTAAATAAAGGGTGGAAGACGGGACACCACCATCCCTTGAGTAGCTCCCAACATACAACTGATCAAGAATTCTCCGGCGTGTCAAATCCATGATATGAATCGTCAGAGTTCATAAACAGTCGATAGCGTAGTGGGTAGCGTGTGAGGTAGATAGGTAGGATAGATACGAAGGTCGCAGGTTCGAATCCCCGTCGAGGAGAATAAAATCCTATCGAGAAATCCGTGCAGGATTCTTTTTTTTCCAATGTAACTCTTCTATAACCTATAAAAATGACAAAATAAGATGATGAAATAATAAGATTATTTAATAATAATCTTTTATTTCATCATATTATTTTAGAATATTGCATTTATATAACTTTTATGAATTTTGTTACATTACCTTGCAACATAACTATTACATACCGGGTATATAACACATTATATAACATGTTATATTGCCGAGTCGGAAATGGCAAGTTACATGCAATTTACATGTAACATCCAGGTAATATTACTTGTAATATTCGGTTATGTTGTCGTTACATTGCTGCAATATTACTGTGTTTACTGGGAAGAGTCGAAAATTTTTTTTTTTCGACAATTCATCGATTGAAAAAAATGTTGTTTTCCATTCGATCGCCGGAACGTCATTCACAAAGACCCGAAATCGCGTATACGAGCGAGGGACGATTTGTATAATACATTATAATATGGGCATGTTGGTTATACGTGTCGAGCGCAGCAGCAACGATGCCCTACAGCCTTTGGAATTTCGGTGAGCGCATACCCTTGCCCCTGGTCGAGATGAATCCGAAAAGCCGGGAACCGACGTGTGGTCCCGTATTTTGCGGACAGTCAGAAACTTTTGCGTGTGCTTGAGCGTCGTCGTGTGCCAAAGAAGGGGCGCGATAGGGTATATGAACTTCCGTGGAGACAAAAGGGGTTGAACAGGGGATAGCTGCCCACCGCAAATTCAAATGCGTCCACACCTCGATATATATATATATATATATATATATGTATAAAATGAATGTCCTATGGTATATCGTCGTATACACAGAGCTTTACTATCCTATTTCAATGCCCGCGTAGACCCACATCGCCGAGGAAACTCGCGTCGTTGAAAATTGTTTAGAAGCTCCGACCGCGGGTGTGAGAGTAAGGCAACAACAAGTTGTAATTTTCGGGTCATTGGACATATATAAAGTTTCGCAATTAGTCTGGTCGATTAGTCGATGAAACGTGGATTTTCGGTGCAACATGCGCGGATGATAAATATACCATTATAGCCGAACCGATGACTAAATACCTTTTTTGAAAGACTCATTCGTGGACTAATTTTTCCAACAGAGCAACGTATCCCGAGAGTATGATACTAAATTTTTAGCTTAAAATATTGAATAGCGCCCAAATTTCTAGCTTGCATGCTTTTTTTATGAATTCAATTGCAATAAAAATGCAAATTTATCAAATGACATTTGAAACAGCAACGGTAGCTTTGTCAACATTTCAAAATTTTCTACAATCTGAATCCCTCAATCGATTCTTGATAAATTCAATATCAACCGTGATTGTAACTAAAAGTTGATTCGCATTTGTAAAAAAAAAAAAAAATTTAGCTCATTAGCAAAAAAATTGCGGAAATTAGAGGTATTGGAGAAATTTTTTGTTTGTTTAAAATTTTAAAAAATTTAAACTTCTTCAACGATTTTTGTCGACCTCAGTGCCACCCATAACCTTGTCCCATAACCAATCCGTGTACAAACTTTTAGTTTGACATTTGATGATAATTCAGTAATTTTTTTGGGCAAAAATATTTATTCATAAGAAAGTTACAGCCTAGTAAATTGTTGTGTCTTGAAAAATCGACATCAGAAATCTATGGGTTCTGAATGTAGCAGATTATTTCTGCGTTCTGATTTACCGTTTATTTTAGAAATCATCGGTCCCATCAGCATTGCATTTGGGATCAATTTTTTGCTGTTTCCTCTTTTCTCTCTCTCTCTCTCTCTCTTTCTTTCTCTGTGTTTTCTTTTTCCTCCCCTTATTGACTGTCGAAATAGACAGAGGAGGAAAAAGCTTTGCCTAACATTTTTTTTCCCTTCTGAAATGAAACGTTCAAACGTCGACGTTGAATCAACTTACTTCACCGAAAGAACGATATACCAGAAATGCCACCGTAGTTTTACCTTCGTCGATTTATTTCCTCCTCTCTCTCTCTCTCTTTCTACAATGAGACGTGAAAAAGACAGACAGATAGATAGATAGATAGAGCTTCCCCCAGGTTGTCGTTTTAATACTTTGGCCAGCTACGAAGCTTTCCAATTTCGCAAAGGACACGAGAAATGTCCCAAAGACATATATACAGCATACGCTTTTATAGAGTAGTACACACAAAAAAAAACACGAAATAGCTACACACGCATTGACGTCAGAGTGCACCACTATTTGAATATTGCATTTATTTCTTTGAAAATTTTCATCAATTTTTTAAAATCGAATTCTCCTATTTCGTCAAAAAAATTCTGTAATTTCACGAGGCTAAAAAATAAATGAATTCAACTAAAATCCAAAATTACAGAAAAAAAAAACTGTCCACAATTGGATGTAAAAACCTCTCGAGTTAATTCGCTAACGAATTATGAGTAATTATGATAAATAATAATCGTGTCGATTGAATTGAAGAACTATCGAAACCTAAAAACATCCCTCGAATGGGAAATCATTGAAAATACGTTTTTTTTTTTAAACATAAATTGCTAATTTTCGTGCGGACAAACACCAAAAATATATGAATAATTCAAAGTGATTAAGCAAAAAATTATTTGAAATAAATTTTCACTTGAGCAATACACCGTCATGAATCTGAATGACACGGATCCTAAAAAGAAAAATTTTCATCGATTTCGCAGTTGACAAATCGACTGATTCGAAGAATAACCGTATGAAGTAGAATTAAAGACGAAACAAAACATACTTTTTCGCTTTGTTTTTACTATCCACAAAAGTATTACGCGCGCGGCAATAGCCAAAAACTCGTCCTCGAATGGCCGAACAAAGTTTTAGTATCCTCGAGGGCGATGGTTTATTTGGCAGTAAATTGTAAAACTTGGTTGCTTGAAGTATATCGAAGATACAGTATACGAGACCGCACGGGGACACAGGGAAATATATAGTTACGATTAAACGAAAGACCCGAAGCTATGAAAAGTGAAACAATGGGATGCGCGCATCGTATTTTAGACGATGAGAGACAACGCACTCGAGCTTCATCCTTGAATTAGGTCCTTTGGCAATTCCATCCTCATCTCTTAACTCAACTCCGTACACTTTATCGTTCTCATGTGATGTGAAAAACAACGACGGATGCTTTCGCAAAATGGCGATCACTGGTAAAATGCGATATAGAAAAAAAAAAAAAACGAAGAAGAAGATGAAGATGAAGAAAAAAAAGATGAAAATCCTTAGAGAACCAATGAAAAAGCAATGTCACGAAAAGGATATTATATGGCTCGAGGTCTCTGCGGTCTCCTAATCAGGCAAGTCTATTTCTTCATTTATATTTCTCGCGAGATACAGCGCGATGAGCACGACATGCTTGTGATAGATCCCGTGTAGAAAATTGTTTGGGCGTCCCAATTTAAAAAGAGGCCCCTTATGGGCATCAACAGGGCATCCCCTATAGAGGCTTCCTCACTGTTGCCTAACTGGGGCCAAGTCAGGGTTTATTTAGGCATCCAAGTTAATTTTGTTCAGGCTTGCCTAATCTGTGCCAAAGTTGGGCCAAGTCGGGGTTGATTTAGGCATCCAAGTTAATTTTGTTCAGGCGTGCCCAATCTGTGCCAATGTTGGGCCAAGTCGGGGTTTATTTAGGCATCCAAGTTAATTTTGTTAAGGCTTGCCCAATCTGTGCCAAAGTTGGGCCAAATCAGGGTTTATTCAGGCATCCAAGTTAATTTTGTTTGGGCTTGCCCAATCTGTGCCAAAGTTGGGCCAAGTCGGGGTTTATTTAGGCATCCAAGTTAATTTTGTTAAGGCTTGCCCAATCTGTGCCAAAGTTGGGCCAAGTCAGGGTTTATTTAGGCATCCAAGTTAATTTTGTTCAGGCTTGCCTAATCTGTGCCAAAGTTGGGCCAAGTCGGGGTTTATTTAGGCATCCAAGTTAATTTTGTTCAGGCTTGCCCGATCTGTGCCAATGTTGGGCCAAGTCAGGGTTTATTTAGGCATCCAAGTTAATTTTGTTAAGGCTTGCCCAATCTGTGCCAAAGTTGGGCCAAGTCAGGGTTGATTTAGGCATCCAAGTTAATTTTGTTCAGGCGTGCCCAATCTGTGCCAATGTTGGGCCAAGTCGGGGTTTATTTAGGCATCCAAGTTAATTTTGTTAAGGCTTCCCCAATCTGTGCCAATGTTGGGCCAAGTCGGGGTTTATTTAGGCATCCAAGTTAATTTTGTTCAGGCTTGCCCAATCTGTGCCAATGTTGGGCCAAGTCGGGGTTTATTTAGGCATCCAAGTTAATTTTGTTAAGGCTTCCCCAATCTGTGCCAATGTTGGGCCAAGTCAGGGTTTATTTAGGCATCCAAGTTAATTTTGTTAAGGCTTGCCCAATCTGTGCCAATGTTGGGCCAAGTCGGGGTTTATTTGGGCATCCAAGTTAATTTTGTTGAGGCTTGCCTAATCTGTGCCAAAGTTGGGCCAAGTCGGGGTTGATTTAGGCATCCAAGTTAATTTTGTTCAGGCGTGCCCAATCTGTGCCAATGTTGGGCCAAGTCGGGGTTTATTTAGGCATCCAAGTTAATTTTGTTAAGGCTTGCCCAATCTGTGCCAAAGTTGGGCCAAATCAGGGTTTATTCAGGCATCGAAGTTAATTTTGTTTGGGCTTGCCCAATCTGTGCCAATGTTGGGCCAAGTCGGGGTTTATTTGGGCATCCAAGTTAATTTTGTTGAGGCTTGCCTAATCTGTGCCAAAGTTGGGCCAAGTCGGGGTTTATTTAGGCATCCAAGTTAATTTTGTTCAGGCGTGCCCAATCTGTGCCAATGTTGGGCCAAGTCGGGGTTTATTTAGGCATCCAAGTTAATTTTGTTAAGGCTTCCCCAATCTGTGCCAATGTTGGGCCAAGTCGGGGTTTATTTAGGCATCCAAGTAAAACTCATTTGTTAATTAACAATTAAATATATTTTTTCACTATATATCACCTTTTTACCGAATATCATGCTGGTTCATCCAGCCCGGCGAGACAGCGCTTTTAATTAGAACTCGTAGATTAATGTCATTTTAATACATTAGAGTCATAAGATATCAATGGCGTAGTGGTAGAGTGTCGGTCGTCAGGTAGGTCGTTAGGTAGTTCTCAGTTAAAATCTCAGGTAGGATAGAAATTAATTTCGACGAAATAACGTCCGGACTACGAAGCCGCAAACATTCGTAAAAAAAAAAAATCTCCAGCGCGTTAATTTTTTTTTTAAATGATTATTTAAGGATAGAAAGTGCTGAACTCGCCGATTCGAGGATAGCGGGTTCGAATCCCACTCAGTGATGTTTTTTTTTTTTTGCAAAATTTACAGGATTTTTAAAAATAATGAAATAACAATACTGAATTCATTCATCGATCATTCCTAATTGCTAATTTATCGATAATAAACTAATAATGGGCCAATTTCGGCTTGTCTCACGTATTTGATTTGGCCCCATATGCGCGGTAAAACTTGGGCCAATTCAGGCGACCAAAATAGGCCCAAGTTTGAAAGCCTGTATGGGGCCAAAATACTTAAGCGGGACAAGCCACTGTTGGCCCAATACAGGTGACCAAACTTGGGCCAATTGTTGGGTCCAACAATGGCCCAATACTGAAGACCAAACTTGGGCCAATTGGGGCGACCAAAATAGGCCCAAGTTTGAAAGCCTGTAAGGGGCCAAAATACTTAAGCGGGACAGGCCACCGTTGGCCCAATACAGGTGACCAAACTTGGGCCTAGATAATATCGAGGAAAATTAACTTGGCCCCAGTTAGCGCCCGGAAAAAATTTCTACACGGGATGAACCACGATGACAAGATGAAAAGGAAAAGCTCAGCTAGGATGGGAAGAATTTTGAAAAAAAAAAAACATCATTCTAGAATCTTGGCTGGCTGGGTCAGGATTATTCATACATTGGCCATCGACCATTTAGAGTACACCGGCCACCGGCAATCGGCCATCGGCATTTAGAGTACACCGAACTGAAGAAGTCTCAGTACAGTCGAATTTTGCACGATTCGTGTCCTTCCATCAGAGTCTTCTCTTTTTTCAATTAACGATAGATCAATAAGTTACTGTTATTATTCTTATTATTGTTACTATCATCATCATAATTAATATTATGATTATTGGTAATTGCTGTCTACGTTAAGGGCGTTTTCAAATTTACGATAATCGATAATAAAAAGATAATCAAGCGGGGGAGCCTGAAAAAATAAGGTGCTCCTGAATTATCACTGAAAAAAACGTCAAAAATATAATCGATTGTGCGACTTTTCTAAATTTTGTACTTTTCCGTTTTTTTCATTCAAATATATTCGACCCACCCCTTATAATTATTTACAGCTGTAGGGGTCTAGGAAATTAGGAGGATCTAAAATTAGGAGTTTGATAAAAAAAAATTAATAGCATATTTTTCGAGTTCCCCCGCCGATATCCGGTACTGGCTCAGAACCGGTCCAAGCAATGGTGAAACAGTACTGTGATTTCAACACTGGCCCAATGCTAGTATAGTTACGGCAGACCGACTTTTGGGCACCCAGTACTGGTTCAATACTAATTCAATTGCCGGAAAGCCAGTGCCGGTGATTGAGTATAGCACCAGCACCGGGTAAATAGTTGACACACCAATACTGGCAATCCGGTACTGGCTCAGAACCGGTCCAACTCTCAGCAACCGGAAAAAGCTGGTTGAGAATTGCACTTTTGTTAGCAATCGTATTTCTCAAGAACCACGTATGGTTTAAAAATGAAAAAAGACATAAAGGCTTGTAAAACTATGGACTAAAAAAAACTCAGTAAGAATGTAACTCAACCGCTAATTAATAAATAACTTCCATGTATTTGACTGCAAGACAGAAGCTTGTTGTTACATAATTATTGTTAAACACAATGGTTAATTAATATTTTGCATTTTCACGTGGTATCGCCTTTTTAACAATCTTACAAGCCTATATAACAATTTTTATGTTGAATATAACGTCGTTCTTGAGAAATATAATTGTTAATTAAGGTACAAAGGGTAAATTGGTAATAAGAATGATAACTTTGTTATTTATCATTCTGTTCTGTTGAAACTCTCAAGATTAAAGATATCGCAGTTTTTCTAATTTAACTGCCCACGTAATTATTATGAAACGCAATTGTTTATTAACATTTAAATGAAAATTCGCGTCTAGTATCGCCTAGTTCACAGTCTTACTAGCTTATATATATATATATTTTTTTTTAATATTGTTCCGTCACTTTGGGGTCCTTCCCCTTTAAGCCGCCAACCTGTTTCCCTTTATTCCTTTCCCCTCCCTCTTTGCGATCGTCCGGCTGCAGCCGCATCGCTTCCTTCTCACCCTGCATCGGCCCTGTATCGCATTCGCCTAGAACGGAGGGAAACTGCAGAAAACCTTCCGTTGATACAGGGCGGACCCTTCTTCGTTCTCCCCTGGTGGCCGCGCGAATAAACTCAAGCGTGGTCTCCCGAGGCGCCCTAAGAACGTTCCTCCTTTGCCGCGATTCAGTGGGTAAGTCAGTGCACGGCTAAACGGCCACCTTCCGAGCGATAAGAACCGCTACGGAAGTCCTCCAGAGCCGTACCCCGACCACCCACCCATCACAGAAAGGTGTTTTTGGGCATTTGTTTTGGTGAGATCCGAACCATCGGGATTGCAGATTTAACACATAGAATAAATTTTTCCATTGGTGTCGGCCGTGGGGCTCGAACCCGGGTCCACTGCGTGCGAACCCCGAGCCTCACCCACACTGAGCCACTGCGCTCCCCTTACTAGCTTATATAAAAAACTTGATGTTGAAACCGCACGTGGTTCTTGAGAAATATATTTGTTAATTAACGTGCAAAGGGTAAATTAATTATATAATTATGAAATTTTTTGTGTACGTCATTCTGTTCTATTCAGAATCCGAAGATTTGAGATATCATTTTTTGAACGTTAATTGTCTATAGTTATATTAAATTCAATTCTCAATTAACGGTTGAATAATATTTTCACATACTATCGCCTTGCACATAGCCTCACAAGCCCATATAACAATTTTCACTTTTGAACTATACATGGATCTTGAAAAATGCAATTGTTAAGTAAGGTGTATTAAGTAAATTAATTACATGAAATTATATTTTTTCTACATCATCCTGTCCTGATCACACTTGTAATATTCCACACATGAACTATATAATTTTAATGGTCCTAGCTCTTATAAAACCCATTTGTTAATTAACAATTGAATAATTTTTTTCACTATATATCACCTTTTTGCTGAACATCATGCGCTGTTCTATCCAGCCCAGTAAGACAGCGCATTTTCATTTGAACTCGTAGACTAATACCATTTAAATACAAGAAAATAAAAAGGAATCAATAGCGTAGTGGTAGCGTATCGGTCGTTAGGTACATAGGTCTCAGGTAAAATCTCAGGTAGGCTCAAAATTAATTTCGACGGAAAAACGTCCAGACTGCGAAGCCGGAAACACTCGTAAAAAAAACCGCGAAAGTATTAATTTTTTTTTTAAATAATTATTTGAGGATCTAAAGTGCTGAATTCGTCGATTGGAGGATACCGGGTTCGAATCCCAGTCAATGACTTTTTTTTTTTTATTCACAGTATTTACAAAGATAATGGAACAGCAGTTTTAAATTCATTCATCGATTTAATTGCTAATTTCTAGATAATAAACTACATTTATTATGCTAATTCGACCCGCGCTTTTCATTTGGAATTTGGTTAGCCAGGGTAGTCCCAGTACTACTAGCCAGTGCAGGCACAGTACTACTAGTCAGTGCAGGCACAGTACTGTTGGCCAATGCTGGGTCGGTATTATCATTCCAGATAAAAGCCAGCACTGGCCCAATGTCGGCGTACAGTACATAGCTAGTACTGGCAGTCCCGGCACGGGTACTGGCCCAGTACTGGCCGAGTATTTCGACCCTACTTAGGAAGAGCTTTTTTCGAAAAAAAATAAAACACGAAAATTAATAAAAGCTCTCAAACCAGACAATTCTCTTAATGGTATTGTTGTTGTTGTTATTGTTGTTGTTGGAGGTCATAAAAAAGAAGATTTTTTTGGAAAAATTATCAGTAATGTACAATTTTTCTTTTTCGTATGATTGAATCGTAAGTGATTCTGTCAGAAACTTTTAAAAATTTCGTCCTTCCAAATCAATAGTTCTTACGAATATAACGTTCCCCGGAATTATTGGAAGCTCAGCAAAAGTCCTTTTTTTGTGAAAGAAGTTGATAGTCTGTTCAAATAATTTTCTCAAAATAGTTCTCAATATTTTTTTTTTTTACTTCCATAAGGGTGGGGACATCATTGGAATGAAAATTTATTAAAAATGGATTGATGCTCAGATACTTGAAATAAGAGATACCAGAATAATCATTCATAATTACATTTCATAGACAATTACTATGGACTCATTACTTTAGATCAATCTCTGATTAGCCATCTAAATGACGACATTTTAAAAAGATTATCTCTCTCTCTCTCTCTTTCTCTCTCTTGTCCCTTTGTTTATTTGTTCCTTTTTTTTCGTCGCTCAAAGAATCGTCAAATCCGAGGCAGAGAATCAAAATAATTATTTATAGCTAGAAAAATGTCTCGAGATCACGTTGCCATATTATTCCTGCTCTCTTATCTCGCAGCATCCCTCTTCCCGGTTCCACGATAAATCTCTGCCTGAAATCCGACAGCCCTATTTACAAATAATGTTTACACAGAGCGCCGTCGTTGGTGGACCAACATCACCCTCGAGGCCCGCGAATAACAGCAGCGAGCCAATACGTACACGTATTTTGTACGTGTATGGTTGACTCTCGTATCGTGAGTCATCCGCATATTTATCAAAGCAAAATTTCCATTCACGTGCGTTGAGGAAAAAAAAAAGCAAATAATGAGTCAAGTATGACGGAGATTAGGACTTCTTGAGTTTGAATATCAACTGTTAAACGGCTGTTATATCCACCGGATATTTTTCGTGCAGCCCTATCATTTACACTCCTCTACCTGATTGTTTTTCATCCCCTACTTCATATTGTAAAGTGTTTCGCAGAGCTTCTAGTAATGTAAAAAAATAAAACCCCCTTTCAATGTTTTCACGGTACTTCTTTATTCGTGAATTTTTATATATGAATATACGTCCGAATAGATTGATGCAACTCCCCTGACAAAAATTCACCTGATTTAGTAATACTATTTACATTTATCGTTGTTATTATTCGCTCATTTATTTACAAAAATCGATAAAAACTTGCGCTCTTTTGACCCACTTGGCTCTCACTTTAGCGAGATTTTTGCATCGTAAAATTTTTTCCGATATCAAAATAATTTTAGTCTGATCTGTCGTTAAAGCGGTTCTTCGGAGAAATGTTACCGTTCTTTCACTCCTAAAATAATCTCCAATCATAACTTCGAATACTTCTCCCGTAAGAGCCCACGTATAAGCGGCATATTTAATGTTTTTTTTTCTCCTCAACTACGTGGTAAAACAATCTGAAATATTACGGTGTATTCCTAGTACCAGCACAAACCTCCCCTCAAATTTTAGAATCATTCTTACCGTTTTTATCTGAGTTAAGAACCTCCTTAAGGGAAAGCTTAAACTTGGATATTGTCAAAATATCCAATGAGGGAGCATTGTAAAAGTTTCCCTTTTGTTGTTTCTCATTCTCAGTGAGGCTCGTTTGTATTCTCAATGTTGGGTGATTTAAAAAACATCTGCTTGAGCTTACTTGAATAAGTTACATTTCGAAAATATCAAAAATTTGTCAAGCATCTTCACCGTTTCTTTTTTTTTTGATTCTCACAAAATTTCACATTCAATATCTTATGATATCACTTTGGTTGTGGAAAAAATTAAGTACAGATATATATGACGAGGTTGACTAGACATATTAATTGTTAATGAACGTATTTCTCGAAAAATCAAAATGATCTCATAAAATCTGAACTCCATTATCGATTATCTTAAAATTTGCTAAATTTGAAGCGTTGACAGATATTTATTTTAAGAAAATTCTCATATTTTTCCACTGCTATACATCGATTGTAATTTGATTCTATATATCTTATTTTTCAACAATATTTTCATATTTTTCGATTTTTAGCCTCATTTTTTGCTTCACCTGACAACAGAGATTTCTCTCTGGGACGAAGGACAATAGAACAATTAAATTTTTCATCCATGCGCCTCGGATTATTGGAAAAAGTAAAATACGAAACGAAAAAAAAAAAAAAAAAAAACATTGTCAATATTCGATACGTCAAATAATTTGTTTCGGTAAATTTTTATATTTATCGACCGGCAATAATAAAAGCTTATTCGATATTATATCCCTCGAGTATTCGAGGCAAACGAGAATAAAAAATAAATAAAAAAATAAAATGAATGAAAAATCGAATCCTCGTTGGGATATTATATGAGAGGATATCTATGTCGTCGGAGAGACTGATTTTTTTTTTCTTCTTCATGCGGTTTACTCGCAGTTTCATCGACCTGATGGACAGACTACGTCAACCGCAAAATAACGAGCCGGATACGTGTTTTTTTTTTGCGTCACTTTTTTCATACACGAATAACTATAACACCGATTTACATGTGCACATAGATATATATATATATATATTTGTGTATATATACATGAAGTACCGGTACTAAAGTGTATGTGCATAAAAATGCGATATTCCTATTCGAAATAAAACGCAACTCGGTCACGTCTCAATGCACGAGCGTTTCCATTCTGTGTGACGTTTGTGCTACTTTCGAGCACAAATATATCCCACGCTTCATGCGTTGAATGAGAAAGTCACTAACGTCACTGTCATGGAGCTTTTTTCTCGCTTTTCCTCTTGCAATTTTCCCAAGATTCCAGTTGGAGGCGAATAACTTGTTTCCGGTATCTTCTACGGCCGAAATAATTTATATAACAGTTGAAGAGGATGAGATTTCTTATTACCATAAAAAAAAAATTATTTCGATCGGTGGATCTATAGGCTTCTTTGAATGATGAAAAAAAAAAATCAAATTTTTACAACGCTCCAATTGTAGCCGAATATATATCGCTTCCGATTGATTATATACAACCAAAATTATGCGAATAAAAGTTGATTCATTGACCGCATTACCGTTAACCCGCATTCGTGTTGTTATTTAACCTCTTTGCAGAATGCACAATACGGATACTGCCGTGAGCCTGGGGAATTCGATCAATTAGGAGACATCAACGTACAAGGCTTTATGTAGTAAATTTGATCCTCTTTAACATTTATACCAATGATTTTGGCCGTAGAATCAACCGGATGTGACTTATTCACCTACAACTCGAAGTTTGTGCCGCTTTTTTATTTTTCATCCGTATTTTTCAACGGGGTCAGCGCCGCCAATTGTGAACCGATCGGGACAATTTTTTATTTTTAGTTTTGCAAGGAAACCTCCCGCCGCTTTTCAACTTCTTCCCATCTTCGGTCTCTCTTCTTCCTCAAGTTCGATACATAACAACTGTTACGGTGATACGATTCCTTGCAAAAGAGTAATTTTGAAAAAAAAAACCTAAAAGTTTTAGCATGTTGACTGCTATGCAAATGACTGGACTATGAATCGAATTTCTGGCCTTAAAATTGGTCCACGCTCTTTTTGAATTAAAAAAAAAAAAGTTATGAGATTTAAAATATTTTGGCATATTATGGTTTAAAAATCTTTATATTATAATATATAAGGTATGAAGGAAGCTTGCAAAACTCGCAAATCATGGTCGGTTGTTCGATCCTGGACGCTGCAATATCGCTGCAATAAATGCACTTTTTTACTACCTAGAATATACATATATATGGACAATATATACGCCAGTCTAGGAATTTCCGGTATGTGCAGCAGTAGTAACGGCAAAAGAGGTGCGGCTAACGGAAGTCTAGTGCCCGGTTTAAGGATGGGTTAGCCGGTGCAACGACGCCAAGAGACACGAGAGAAGGAAATAAAAGTGGAAACAAGAGCATAGATACTGGGGACATACGAAGCGGCATTCCGTTCCCGACTGTATGGAACATAAAACGTCCCTGTTTCGCTATATGGTATTCCGCAGCATTGTGCACACTGTTATACATATAGCATGAAAGAGAATTCCCAAGCTCGTGCATTAATATTTCTCATCTTTAAATTACGAATTTTTCTTGAGTTAAACAAAAAAAAATACACCAAGATACAGTTAAAATGTAAAACAAAAAACCAACGAAATTTCCATGATTTTCAATCATTCATTGTATTCATTCTCAATGTTATTTAGTTTTGTAAAAACATTCCGTTAAGTATTTAAATTTCGGTCTGTGCATTGCCAACGAAAATACTTTCGTAAATGAAAAAAAAAAAAAAAAAAAAAATGGATACGCGGCTTATGGGATACTCCGTTTGATATAAGAGCGTATTATAGATAGAGCTTGCGAATATTGTTGAAAAATCGACGAAGACGTATGAGGATAAGTATCCTCGACGCAATAGCCCAACAGAGTGTACATAGTATAAGTATCTATGGAAGTAAACTGCACAGTAGAGAGATAGAGAGAGACAGAGAGATCAAATATAAAGTAAACGTACATAAAAAGAACTTTCCGTCAGAGGTTATGAGGAAACTTAAAGGCTTTCGTATCTTATTTACTGTCGAACAGGATATCTTCGATATAATATAAACCGAGACTCGCTCAATGATCTACTGAAAAGTTTATACCCACATATGTAACGCACTCGAGAACATCAAAGTTTGAGAGATTCGTGATTTTTGATAAAAATTCATATCGCATATCAATTAGTTAATAGTGATAATAATAATAATAATATAATTAACGGTTTTAAATTAATATAGAATCGTTCAAAAACAAAGTATTAAATTAAATCGCGTTTCCAAGAATTGCTCCTGTTTACACTGACTCGGTAAATCATCGCCTGTCGGATGCATGGATATATATGTCAATGTTGGGGAAATTAACTGTAACCATTTAGACGGTTCATTCGGCAGCCGGAAAACGTTTCATGTTCCATTTAATATGCGGTATATTTGATGTCTGAGATGAAGGAAGGATTATATATACATATATATGTGTATGAGATGTTGGGGAGGTATATGATGCTTTCGCGAGGGATTTGCGGTGAGCAAGGGTGTGCGCATTGTGGTAACCAGCACAAACAGGAATTAACCTCAGCCATTACTCGCTCCTTTGTGATGGTCAATATGCACTCTGGGCTAACCCACTTCCACGACGTATACCAGCTCTCCAGCCGGGCATGTACAGACTCATGGTTGTACCATGTATTACAATATCGATGCCTCAAAATCAAAAGAGCATACCCATTGTTGTATTTTCATCAAGATCAAAGCCCTTCCGCCATTAACCCCCCTCGATGTACCAGAAACTATATATCTTTATGTCCATGCTTTGTAAATATATATATATATATATATACCAATCTGACTACGACATGGCTCTAAGGGAAATGAAGGTATTTTGTGGCTTATGTATAATCCACTCCCAGCAAACCGTATGGCCATGATTTAAGGTGCTTTCATGAATCCTCGATACGATATCGCGACATCCTGCCCATTCATCTTTGGCCAATGCATTTCAGATCCATCGAATTTTCGTTTAATCATCTAATCTAAATAAAATATTTTGGTATCATTGATAAATTTCAACAAATTTCCGTCAATCAATCATACTCCGTCGTATTCGATGTAACCATCTGCTATGCATTTTCTTTATTTACCGTGACAACAATAAATTTATGACTTTGGTAGTAATTATTTTTATTATGCGAACAATAATTTAGATATTCGTATCATACGAAATGTCAATGGAGCATTCGAAATAGTTGCAGGAATCATAAAATATTTCTATCCTCTTATTTAACGATATGCATTGTATAAATGTATCTGAAAGGAAAGATTAAAAATGAAGTTTGAAGGATTTTTACTTCATACAAGTCGATTGTGTGCATTTGATGCAACCAATCGTGGGCGATGTATCGATCGAAGAGCATCATCGAAAGATGAGTTCGGTTCGCAAGCCTCGAACGTTAATCAAGAGTCACGGTAGCGACTCGAAACAAGTATACTTTCCTACTGTACCGACATAACGAGAGGAGTCTCCGAAGACTCTATACGCATCACAACTTTCTTATACTCGTGAGTGTATATCTATTAAGAGGCGCGGCAGAGCCTCGAGACAAGTACATTTCCTCCTATACCGACATGTCGAGAGGTACTATAGCCTCTTATACGCCACACATCGAGCTTATACACGGGAGTATATCTATATAACGAAACTTATTTTTCTAATTATCAATTAATTATACAGACTTCGGCAATGATATTAATACGAATATTTTTTATTTTTTTTTCTCTTTCGATTGGTACCCAAATGAATGCTGTAGCTATTGACATATGGGAGATATCGCATTTTATTTTTTATTTTCGACGTACAACGATCATCATTTTTTCGCTCCGCAAATTTTTCACTCCGCAAATTTTTCGCTCCACTAATTTTTCGCACCACCAACAATAACCACACTAACCGTCTTCAGTCCCGTGTCACGCTGAAAGGCCGAAAAGACGCGATACCGGCGCATCTTGAAAAAATATTTATTTCTAGATAAATATTTTTTTCATTCAATGTGGTTCTGTGTTAAAAAAGAAAAGTTTCGTCCAGGCTGATCGCACCATAATTTTTGGTGTCTAAGTTAATCGCGTCATAAATTTTTGGCGTCCAGGTCGATCGCTCCATATTTCTTTGTGTCTAGAGGTCAATCGCGTCGTAGTTTTTGGTGTCTAGGTCAATCGCGTCATAGTTATTGGAATCCAGGTTGATGGCACATTAGTTCTTGGCGTTCAGGTCGATCGCGTCATAGTTCTTGGCGTTCAGGTCGATCGCACCATTGTTCTTCGTGTCCAGGTCGATCGCACCATAGTTCTTGGCGTCCAGGTCGATCGCGTCATAGTTCTTGGCGTCCAGGTTGACCAAGCCATAGTTATTGGTGCCTAAGTCAATCGCGTCATAGTTCTAGGGGTCCAGGTCGATCACGCAATAGTTCTTGGTGTCAAGATTAATCGTGCCATAGTTCTTGGCGTCCAGGTCGATCGTGTCATAGTTCTTGGCGTCCAGGTCGATCGCACCATAGTTCTTCGCGTCCAGGTCGATCGCATCGTAGTTTTTGGCGTCCAGGTTGATCGCGCGGTAGTTATTGGCGTTCAGGTTGACCAAGCCATAGTTATTGGTGCCCAAGTCAATCGCGTCATAGTTCTTGGCGTCCAGGTCGATCGCGCCATAGTTCTTGATGTCTAGGTTAATCGCGTCATAGTTCTTGGTGTCTAGGTCAATCACGTCATAGTTTTTAGCATCCAGGTTGATCGCGCGTTACTTCTTGGCGTCCAGCTTGATCGCACCATAGTGCTTGGCGTCCGGGTCTTACGCGCCATTTATATGCGTAATGCCTTGCCGTTGACCTGGAACTTAAGAACTACAGAGCGCGAGGCCTGGACAGCGTAAAACGCATTCCCATGAACTTGCAACTCGAGAACAATCGAGCGGTAGACCTGGACGGTGGAAAACGCAATCCCGTTGACCTGGAACTCAAGAACTACGAAGCGTGAGACCTGGATGACGGAAAACTCATTCCCGTCGACCTGGTTCTCAAGAACAACGGAGCGGAGAGCCTGGACGGCAAATAACGCCTTCCCGACTACCTGGTGCTCAAAGATTACGAAGCGCGGGGCCATTCCAGGACGGTAGGTGACGGATGCCCGTCGACCTGTGCTCAAGAACTACCGAAAGTGATACCTGGACGGCAGGAAAAAAGATCCCATGACCTGGGGATCTGGTGCTACGGAGCGCACCACCACATGTCCATCGGGAGCAAAACATAAAAATAATCAAACGTAAAAATTAATTAAAAAATTATAACTCTGGGTGACGAATGATGTTCCGGAGGATCTGTTTATTGCGAATTTGTACTCGTCTAATCGATTACAAATAATTGATTGAATATATTACTTTCATAATTTATAATTAAACGTTGTTCAATTACAATTTTAATTTGTAATTAAATTCTTGTCGATTTCAAATTACATTTATAATTTGTAGTTACACAGAAGTTTAATTACAATTTTAATTTGTAATTAAATTCTTGTCGATTTCAAATTACATTTATAATTTGTAGTTACACAGAAGTTTAATTACAAATTATATTTCTAATTTTTAATTAAAAAATGTTCAATTACAGATCACATTTGTAATAGCCCATTGAAAAAAGTTTAATTTCAAATTACATTTGTGATTTGTAAGTAAACAAAGTTTAATTACAATTTCACAACTCGGTTCGGTACAGACAATTCAAATTTCAAAGGACTTGCGCATACGGACAACATGCTTCATTTTTCTGTACCAATTCGGTTATAGACTGCGTTTGTCTGGATCAAATCGCTTCATGGGATTTTTTTTTTGTAGTGCAATGATTTGTCGAATTTTCCCTTGTTCAGTTGACTATGATGGCTTTTATGAGTAGAATTACGTGGGTTCGCGGTCGGGTTGAGTCTGCGTTTCATTGATATCTTACAAACGAAGCTCTAATATTCCATCGCGAAAAAAAAGATAGTGCTCGATACTATGAACCGACTATAGAAAAGCAATGCTTATGATTTTTATAACTCAGCGATGGTGCTTTGTATCAAGAATCGAAACTCAAAGATGTTTGAATGGATCATGCGAGCACTTTCAAGAATAGGGAGACCTCATTGATAGGATTTTGTACGCATAGAATATTTTGGAGTTCGCTAAACTTTTGCTAACGATCTAATAAAAAAAAATGCAAATGATAATTCGTGTGCTAGGTGCTAGATTGGGGCTTCTGAAGTTGTGAAATAATGAAACCATTCCATAATTGTACGAAATGTTTTGGCAAGACAATTTATGCCGTCAAAAATTGTTCAATTCTACCCTGAGCATAGTAGTCGCCATTCAAAGCTTTTACATAGAAGTTACATCGTAAATATATGTCGACATATATAATGCTTTGCAAAAAGAAACCAAATCCCACCAAAAACACCATGAATGGTGTATAAAAACTTGAGACAAGTACATTTCCTTGCGTCGTTTTGTTTATGCTTACAAAAAGATGTCAAACCCAAATATTTGACAAATAACCCTTTACAAAAAGATGTCAAACACAAAAAGTTGTCAAATAAATTCAAATAATCTAAGTCACAATTGCCAAGTACATCAAGCATTTTCATTGTTTACATTTTTATTAACCGTTTATAAGTAAGTAACAACGCTCGAAAACGTATTGAAACGGACTTAAGGACTTAATCTAAAAATTTAATGTTTGAAAGATTTTATTGAAAAAAAATTCGCATTGAAAAAAAAAATCCGAACGAAGTACTTGGCGAGTTCGTAACAGGTAGTCTGTACAGTCATTTTACATAACTCGCCAAGTACTTCGTTCGGATTTTTTTTTTCAATGCGAATTTTTTTTCAATAAAATCTTTCAAACATTAAATTTTTAGATTAAGTCCTTAAGTCCGTTTCAATACGTTTTCGAGCGTTGTTACTTACTTATAAACGGTTAATAAAAATGTAAACAATGAAAATGCTTGATGTACTTGGCAACTGTGACTTAGATTATTTGAATTTATTTGACAACTTTTTGTGTTTGACATCTTTTTGTAAAGGGTTATTTGTCAAATATTTGGGTTTGACATCTTTTTGTAAGCATAAACAAAACGACGCAAGGAAATGTACTTGTCTCAAGTTTTTATACACCATTCATGGTGTTTTTGGTGGGATTATATATACTGGAGCTTTATCGTTCTCTTGGGACTTCAATATAATAGTACATGGATCGAGGACCATCAAGGGTGCGTTAACCCCCTTGTACCCGACGGAAAGAACTTCAAGTCGATTATCCACAGGCTTGGAAAACACTTCTGAATTATCTATTGTATATATATATGCAGGATACGGATATACGTATAAACACTTAAACACTATTGTGTTTAATTCTGTACGGACAATTTAATTTATACGATCTAACGTTTACATTGTAAATATAGATGAACTACGTAGGTGGCCCTTCAACTACAAGCGGGAAGAACCAATATCCATCGAATTTTAGACAAAATTGTTTGACAAAATTGTTTGACAAAACAAACATAAATACTTATATTAGAATGGATTTCTCAAAAATAATGAAAAACATTTTTTTTTTTTTGACAAAAATCGACCATCGATTATTCCGATCTTGACGAGAGATGCGGGTCAATCGTATCGATTTTTCGAAAAAGCATTCTGCGAATGTAACCCCGAAATATTTACGAAAATATTAATCGTTTGCAAATTATAAAATGCGATGAAGCCGCACTGAAAAATATCGAGAACCATCAGCTTGTTCCTTTGCTTCAAAAGAAATGTCATATTTGTAATTTCGACACTCATCCGGTATTCGCCTCTATATCTTCTTTCGGGCATTACGATACAGAATTTCAATTGCAATTTCGACTTGCGACGAACATGAAGAACGAAAACACGTCGCGGATTAATGCGGCAGACGAGCTTATATCGAATGCTTATCAAAAGTTTGACGTGAAATTCTGCGAGATCCTCGTCGAATCCGAATCCTAATCTACGAAATATTCGGAGCATCGTGTACTTTGGTATAACGATGGGAATATTATACGAGTATCGCAATATTGCCTACAGCAGCAGCTATATTGCCATTTATATTGGACGAAATATTCCGACAGTTCGGTGCGCAAGCTGCTCTGTGAAGCGCGAGCAAACCAAATGGACTTACAAAGTCGTAATTCGCTCGTAATGCCTTGAAGATTTTAGGCCCGGGATTCGAGATATCGTATACAGGGACTCGAACGAACGTCTGGTATCACCGAAGAAGCTCCTTGTAGTATAATAAAGAGAAACAGCGGAATATTTTGAGAGCTCGAACGATATAAAATCGCGAGAACGTTTTGTGAAAGTCTCCATGGATTTATGAAAGAAATGAATAAAATTCTTCTCTCGGTATTGTTTTTTTTCGGAATTATGGATAAACCGTAATGAGCTTATCGCAGCTGTATGACACCATATCGGACATTTTCTCGTATTTTTCATTTTCACTATCATCTGATTCATAAAGCCAAAATTTATTATCAGAAAAAAAAAAATATTTCAGATCAACGCAGATCAAATTTAGATCGACGTATAGATAGCTATACGTCTAGTTTTTAAATCCATAAAATAGTTTTTAGATTCACGCAGATCTAAATTTTGGAAAGTCGTAGATTTACCTAGATCTCAATTGGATCTACCTAAATATAAATTGGATCTACTTAGATATCCGCTAGATCTACTGAGATTTACGTAGATAAACGAACATCTTATGAGCAAATACGTTTCCACGTATGAGGTCGACTCACATGTACGCAAATCTGAGCTTGTATACGGCGATTTCGATGAATCTACGAATTTCCGAAATTCAGTATCTACGTAGATGAAATTTGATTGAAATAATAATTATGTATAATATAAATATGAGTGATTTAAATTGGTAAGGAAATTGTGCTGTTGGATATGACGTTACGAAATCATGAAGCAGCTCTCGTGGGGTCCTGAGGGAAGAAAAATAATCAAATTTATCGAAAATTAATTATCAATATTGACTCATCAAGTTCATCTCTATTTCATACAGGAATTCCATTTTTTTTTTTTTTTTTTTTTTTTTTTTTTTTTTATAGCCGAGAACTTTTTACGTGTTGATTTAAAGAAAAACAAATAGGGATCGAATTTGTAAAAGAACATGCAATTTTCGTATGAGACCTCCCCAATCGAACCGACGAAAAATTTATAACGGAACGTCCAGACTCGAGATAAACTTTCTCGCAAGATAATATTGTTAATCCGATGATTTCAACGACGATTCGACTATTCCGAGAGCATGAAATCTTTTACAATTGCTATGGGTGAATTTGTAAAGAAATACGAAGGCTGTCCAGGTAAGCGGTGGACTACATGCACATGGCTATATTTAATAACCACGAGAGAAATGATATTTCGTTGGGTACACCGGATTAGCGGATAAACGAAGTGGGCTGTCGAGCGAAATTAACACTGATCCATCCTCATAAACCATATTATATATATGTATCTATATTATATATATAGTATGTACATTTCCCATATACAGTATACACTCTACACTCTGGTGCAAGGCATGGGAAATTTATATTGTATATATGTACGAAAGCAATTCTGTAAATGAGAAACCAGAGATGGTCTCTTATAACTCTCGAATCGTAAAATTTGACGATGTGCAAGAATCGTACGAGGGATGAGTGGCACATGAAACTCACGTACACCCGCACACGTCGAGAGGAGAAAAACGTTGAGATACTTCTCATATATATCGTACATGAGAAATTTCAGGCTGAATGATAAAAAAAAAAAAAAAATTTCCATCGTTCAAAATGATTTTCCAATGGAAAAGCTTTTTCTACTTTCATAGCTACATGACTCACTTCCTAATATTTTTTTTCAATCGTCACAAAACCACTTTTCAATCGAATAATGTAAATTCCAAAAAAGAAAAAAGAACAATCTTGTAGATTTTTCGCAAAACTTTTACGTAAACCAACCCCAATGTCGGGGGCAAGGCACTACAAAGGTTTTGGCTTTTGTTTAACAAAAATTTACTAAAAACGTGACAGTTCGACACTTTCGTTGATAGCGATCGAATTAATTTTAGAAAATTTCTGAAGTACGATGCGGAGGGTTCTTTTTTCGTGGCGCTATAGGGCAACATCGAGGGAAAAAATGTATTTTGAGATTCACACAGAACATTCCTGCGTAGAATGACCCATGTATATATGGATAATACTGGAGAGTAAAATACACACGCACACAGGTATATCCTTCGAATGTTCAATCGACATTGAAAGTAAGGTTAAATCAAGTCTGGTGCTCTCTTCAATTTCGTGCTTCAATCATCTTTTCTTTCTTTCTTCTCGTTTTCCCTCCCTCTGGCAATCTATGAAATCTTCACCCTTGCACTCTATCATTTCCAATAGCTCGTTTTCTCATTCCTCTCTCCTCTCTCTCTCTCTCTCTCTCTCTCTTCCTCGAGCTTTTTATAGAATCATCCCCATTTCCATCATTGCAAGACCTTCGCGTACACTGGCGATGGTACACAGTTCTGTAAATTAACACTCTCACTTAACGCTCGCCAAGGCGTGTGTGCCAGTAAAAGATAATGTATAGAACGTATTATACCAGAGGTTGGAAGATGGTGTTGTTAATTGAGCCCGTAGATCGTGCTGTAGTACGTGCAACCTGGCGCTGATGCAGGTCAGCAGTAATAGTTTACATCTGTGAACTCTCTCTCTCTCTCTCTCTCTCTCTCGTTTAGGTGACAGCTTGGCTGGCTGACTGTTAGATCGAGACGCCTTATTTACTTTCTGGATATTTCGATGTTCAATGTTGTTGATCTGAGGTCTCCGGCTTATATCCTAGATCCGTTTAGACGTGCGTGCCAATGATGCTACAGAACGTCCCATCACCAGAGGAGACCGTGATCGATATTTGCAACACCAATGCATCGCACGACTACTTATCGTGAATCGTTCTCTCTTTCCGGCATTTACTCCTGAAATCTCCTACTACTTTTTATTACCTCTTCTCAAAGCTTAGAAATATTTAAAACCCATTTCTATGCTCACCTATCTAATCATGCAGATACGAATATGTGCAGCAGTCAGAGCCATCTCCGTATGTGAATTGGATAACCGTTCAATCCTTGAGCGCCATCATTGAGTTAATAAATTCTTATTCCAGACATCGTTTTTTTATTCTTGGTTTTTTTTATCTCGCGATAATTTTTTTTTTTTATAAATATTTTTTCATTCGTGTATTTTGAACGTTAATTCAACGACATACCGTCAAGACCTACACTATACATATGTAACGTGTCACAACCAGCAGAGCAATTTATATATCGTAAGCTTTCGCAAGCTTCGTCCCATCTGATATACCCTCCACTACACGTTTCATATCACAATATATGCATGTATGGTATATTATACAAAACACATAAGGAAGCCAGCTCAACATTCCTTTCACGTTCGTGGTATATATATCCTGAAAATTCCAACGCAGCGTCAAGGGCTTTTGATATATATATTATTTGAAGCTTTCTCCTTCGTTTCATCCGAACCCCCTCTCCCAGAGCAACTTATTCGTGTCTTTTCTCTTTTATTCCCTCGCCCGAAATTATTCTTTCTCCGGTTTCATATACCTTCGTTGTTTCGACTCCCCCCCTTCTCTCGCCGTACCCTCAGCAAAAGTGTCCTGCATGCAAAGCACACCCATGCACTCACTACTCCCGGTGCTCGTTGAACATTTTTCTATTCGTAATTCCACATCCCAGCTGACCCCTTTACATCTTCAGCTAGTTTTTTTTTTTTTTTTTTTCTTCCACGCGATCCGACATTTTTTTATTTCACCTCTCTGCATTTCGCGATTAGAATGACCGTTGAATAATTGGCTTTTATTATTTATCATTTGGCTCGGAGTCCTGCGAATCGCGAGTGAGAAAATTCATGACAATCTAACAAAGGGTCCGAGAGTAAAAAGTGTAGTTATGAATTCATGAGTATTCGAGCGATCCGAAGGATCGGTGAATTAATTTTTCTTTCGAGTTTACTTCGTACGAGTTTTCGCTGTATCTTCAAATCAAAATCTGTGCTTTTCGATGGATTAAATTAAAAAAAAAAAAAACAATATTATAACGAATATCGCCTGGAACAATCAAATACAGGGTTCCATGTATGGTTGGTGGATCACGGTTTGGTGTTGACAGGAGGTTAAAAGAGTCGCAGAGGGCGGATAAAGAGATTGGCAAGAGAAATACCGTTGGTCCAGCAAAACGGTCGAGTGGAAAAGCCAAACGTCGGTAAAAGTGCTCGCTTGCAGTGGCCGAGGAGAGAGAGAGAGAGGGAGAGAAAGGGAGAGAGAGGAAAGAGATAGGAAAGTTCGAATACCATTGTATATAATAGACTCGCAGTTGGAGGAAAGCTTCCCATCCCTTTTTTCACTCGGTTATTCCTCTTTCCATCGCCCTGTCGCTGCAGTTGCAGTCGCATCAGTGCAGCCTGCACTCAGCTCGACTGGAGCACCGACCATGCAGTTCCACTATGTACATATAACAGCGAGAAAACCGTTGCTGATATACATGCGAAACTTTAGGCGTCACATCCGATTCTCTCTCCCTCTCTCTCTCTCTCTCTCTCTCTCTCTCTCTCTCTCTCTCTCTCTCTTTCTCTCTCTCTATCTCTAACGTGCATATTCACGTCACATTAAACCTTTACTATGTCCTTGGATGTTATGCATGGAAGTGAGATATTCCATATAAGGCCATTCCATACAAGGCTATTCAGAATATTAGTTGGGACACTCGCTGTCCTCACGAAAAAAAAAAAAAAAAAAAACAAAAAACTATGAAGACGGACCGTATCGCATTTGTACTTGGGCACGGGGAAAATGCGAAAAACGCATTTGTACGTGGGCACGGGGAAATTTCGTCATCCGTCCCACTATCGATTAATGTCAATGCTCCGCAAATCGGATGACCGTCGACAAAGTAGTAAAAAAAAACTTCGGCTAATTACCAAAAAAAAGCGCTGTTGAGTTTATTTTCTTAGGGCATCCTCAGGAAATTCTCCACTATCAATTGCCGTATGAATCTCCCTTATGAATGAACCTGTATACCTCTGTACGCATCGCAAAATTATTTCACAACACGCCAGACGGATGTGTGTATTATAATATATATAAATATATACGCACTGAGCGTGTTGTGAAATAAAATTTTCCTGACATTTCCAGCGAGCCTCGAGGAATTGCATGCGAGGAGCCACACCGTCGTACGTACTTCAGAATTAATTTAACAATTTATTTGCATCTTTTTTTTTTTTTTTTCTTCCATTCAAGTGTTAAGGTGAAGCCTCTCTTGAACTCAAGGGCGAGTAATACAAAAATATGAATACATGTCCCAGGGGTTTGTTTCTGCGGAAGTCTCAAAAATTCTTTTGGCACACTTTTCTTTTTTTTTTTTTACTCTACCACGTTTATGCAATGAAATTCCGAGCTTGATAAATTTTTTTACAACTTTTTGGAGAATTTTTTTTTCCATGCCAAATCCATTTTAGTGAAATAATTGTTGTAGGAAGAAAATTATAATATTTTTGTATATTTTTGCAACTCTAACAACATTATCGACAAATTTATCACTGGAATACAACGAATTTAGTATAAAATTATGAAATCTCGCAACCGCAAGCTTGATATTTCGCGTAACATTGATGTTGATTGAGTGGGGAAAAAAAAGTCTGAAGTATATCTTTGAAAGTAAACCTCACCTCGTCATAACACCCTGACAGGTGAAAAAAAAAATCAAAAATAAAAAAAATACGTGACAGATATAAATCACCTGGAGTGTGCGGTGTATGAAAAATAATAATATCGTATAGCGAAGAAAAATTGTACAACGTGGTTGAAGAAGAGAGAGAGCTTGGCTCGTAGCCAATCGCAACATGAAAATTTCATACGCGAGAATATATTCGTCAGTTACTGTCGAATATTGTGTCGTGACGTTTTGGATCCGATCTATATCGTAGAGCCATAAAAAGCTCGCAATAGCTGTACAGTGTTTATCATTCGATGTATATAGTAATATTATATGTAATATCGTTGCACGAGAGAACACATCAATTTTGTCAATTCATGACAATAAAACGAAAAATAAAAAATCTCATCGTTTGTAACGATGAAAAAAAAAAGAAATCATATTTTGTCGTTTCATTTTCGCGAAATTCTTGAAAGCTCTTTAAGGACCAGCAATAATTCATCAACTCCAAACTCGTCGTAATTACTGTGGAACGAATTTAAATGAGAAAAAATAAGCAAACGAGGGAAAAGAAGAGAGAAATTTGAATAGGTTCATGGGCTCTCTCTCTCTCTCTCTCTATCACTCCTCCCCCCCCCCCCCCCCCCCTCACGCGTCTCACCAACCATTTCTGTAATATACAAATTCTCTTTAATGACTTTTGACCCCTTGATTAAGCTCTCAGATCCGGAGAAAAATCATCTGACGAGAAACTCTGTATACGTTTCGTTTGCCAACTCGTTCTTTTCTCAACCAAATATTAATTAAAAGCTCGCGGAACGATAAAGCACCAGGTAGTTCGAAACTGGCTACAATTCGATAACAAAAAAAATATCAAAAATTAAAAAAAAAAACGTTGAAGCCAAAAGGACGATAAAAGAAAAATCGTTGAAAAGAATTCGATCTCAAAGGAAAGCTCAGCGACTAAAGGCCAACGATCGAGCTCTCTCTGTAGCAGAGATTAAAAAACACAAAAAGTTTCGAATTTGGGACGTGCTCATTCTTTTCTCACGATTTTCCAAAATTCACAAGTTTTCCCGCGATATGAGGATTGATTATTTGTACTTTACTTTTTCATAGAGATTTAACTATTAAGTTTAAGTTTAAATTTTGGATAGAATAATTTTTCGAAAAATATACGAAAATTTCATAAAATGTTTCATCCTGCGGTAATTTTAAGGAAGATCGCTTGACTTGTGGACAAAATACATTACAGATGCATTTTCGATTATTGACGACAAAAACAAAATCAATAATGCGTGAATTGTCAATTATCATTGGCTCAATTATCAAGATGTCAATATTGAATTACTATTAATATTATTATTTGCGATGTTGTTTTAGTTATTGAGGAATATTGGGATATTAATGAGGGCAATTTATATGGTTATGAAATGGTATTTATTATAATAGCTTTCGCATGTACACTCAGAGACGATTTATTAACGCTCTATACGTTGTTATACTTTGAGCGGCTCGTGGCTCACTGCTTGTCTCTAACGTGCGATGGCTGACCCCTCCTTCTAATCCTAATACAATACTAATACTACTAATACTAATACTAATTACTAATGTAGGGCTATTACACCTCCCCCTTCTTATTTCGCAGACGCGCCGAGCGGCGTACCGACGTATTTTCAGTTTTCTTTACAGTTTCAGCGTGGCTTTCTTTCGTTTTCTTTACCACTTCGTCGTTACATTTAATCAATTGATTTCCGTGTCTTTTCCATGTAATGTTGTCTTTTACTCTTATAAGGTATGTGACCCCTGGTGTCAAAACGCTTTCAATTATTCCCGGTGTCCAAGATTCTTTCCCCCCTTGTTTGAATTCTTTAACCATAACTGAATCACCCACGTAGAAGGGTTTTTGGTTGCTCCCTGGGTGGTTTTTTATCTGTCTCGATTGGTGATCGCATATATTTTTGTTTATCGGTGCCGGACGCAGTAGAGAAAACCGTGTTCGCAATTCCCGGCCTAACGCTAGACTTGCAGGTGTTCTCTGCGTAGCCGCGTGCGGCGTGCTACGATAATCAAATAGAAATTGCGTTATCGCTTCCTGTAACCCAACTCCTTCGTTCACAATACATGTTATTTTCCTCTTAAATGTGCCAACAAAATTTTCGGCCGCCCCATTGGTCGCTGGGTGGTAGGGCGGTGTGGTACTGTGCCGAATTCCCCCTTTTTTCATTAGATTTTGGAATCTACTTCCGAGAAAAGTGGAGTAATTGTCTGTCACCACGTGGGCCGGGTACCCATGTCTCGCAAAAATTTCTTCGAACACCGCGATCGTATTGCTTTCATTCATGGATGATACTACCGCTGCTTCTGGCCATTTCGAATGACTGTCTATTATGATTAATACCATTCGACCGAATAAGGGGCCCAAAAAGTCTGCATGTATCCGATGCCAGGGGGTTGTAGGCCATGCCCAAGGAGTTAGTGTAATTTTAGGCGGGTTTTTACGTGTTTCTAAACATGCTCGACATTTTGTTGTTATCTCATCAATTTCTTTGTCAACCCCTGGCCACCATACGAACGAGCGAGCCAATGCTTTCATCCGCGTGCTACCAAAGTGACTGTGATGCAGTTCTTTTAAAACTAACGGCTGCAATTTTTCTGGGATGATTACACGATGTCCCCATAGCAGACAATTGTTTTCAATGGTTAATGCGTCCCGTTTGTTCCAAAACATTTTGAGATCTGCGTTATCGCTTTCTTTTTCTGACCATCCGTCCAGGCAACACCGCATTACTTTACATAATATCTGGTCTTCGCGCGTTGCTCTTTGGACGTCTTTCCAATTTAAAGAAGCGAAATCGAATTTTTTTATTTCTTCTACGGACGTGTACTCTATGTCTTGCAATACTGGGAACTTTTTCGTGTGATCATCCGTTTCCGGCAGAGGCAACCGACTCAACCAATCGGCGTAGTTTTGGGTTCCTTTGATATGTTTAATTGTATAACGAAACGGAGCCAGAAATATTGCCCAACGTTGCAATCGTGCCGCTGCAATTTCGGGTATGGCTTTCGTGGGATGGAAAATCCTTGTCAGTGCCGCTGAGTCTGTTTGCAAAATAAACTCGCTACCAAATACATACTCGAAAAATTTTCGTACTCCAAATATAATGGCAAGGCCTTCCTTGTCCATTTGTGAATAATTTCGTTCTGTGACGTTAAGCGAGCGGCTTGCAAAAGAAACCGGTCGGTCTACATTATCTCGGTCTCGATGGGCTAGTGTTGCGCCTATCCCATAGGGCGAGGCGTCGCACGTGAGGACGATTTGTTTGTCTGGGTCGAAGTGCACCAGTATTTTTTCTGACGACAATTCGTCTTTTATCATTTCAAAAACTTTCGTACATTCGTCTGTCCAGTTAAACTTGGCTTTTTCTAAACATGCGTACAACGGCCTTAATTTTTGAGCCATATTTTCTATGAATCTGCTGTAATAATTTACAGCTCCTAAGAAACTTCGAAGCTCTGAGACGTCTTTCGGGACTGGTGCTCTTTTTACGCTTCGAACTTTGTCGTCTAACGCTCGTATTCCTTCTCTATTTATCCGAAATCCTAAATAGCATACTTCTTCTTGCAGAAAATTGCATTTTTCGAATTTCAACCGCAATCCAGCCTCATTAAGACGTTTCAGCACTTCACGAAGTCGCCCTAAATGCTTTTCCAGGTCTGGTGCCGCTATCAGAATGTCATCTATGAAAACGATTACCCCTGAAATCCCCAATAATAATGTTGCCATTACTCTTTGGAACGAGCCTGGGCCCGTGGATACCCCGTAAGGCAACCGATTGTATTGGAATAAACCGAGATGGGTGCTTATTACGACGAGTTTCTTGGAGTCATCTGATAACGGCAGCTGCTGGTACGCTTCGGATAAGTCGAGCTTTGTAAACCATGTCCCTCCTCTGAGTGTTTCTAGCACTTGTTCTACCCGTGGCAACGGGTAATGATCGATTTCCAGGTATTTGTTCAACGTAACTTTGTAATCACCGCAAAGGCGGACTGATCCGTTGCTTTTTAATACGGGCACTATCGGGGTGCCCCAGTCGCTAAACTCTATCGGAGAGATTATTTCCAGCCTTTGTAATCTTAATAGTTCTTGTTCGACTTTTTCGCGTAGTGACCATGGTATTTTCCTGGGCTGCAGAAATTTTGGACGTGCCTCTGCTTTTAATGTTAATTTTAATTTCCCTTTTGTGAAGGTGCCGATGCCTGCTTGAAAAATATTAGGAAACTCTCGCTGGAATCTTTTCGTTTCTACGTCTCTATCGATCTGCCTGTTTTCAATTGTATCATTTAATTTGCTCGCGACCACGTTTTGTATTTTGTTTTCAAACGGGATCGGCCACATCCCAAATGCCTGCAGCCAGTTACGACCCAGGAGGAGGGGCCCCCCTTCTTTTACTACGTGTAATATTAAATTTCTTTTAGCGTTATTTTTTTCTGCGGTTACTTCGATATATCCTAAACATGGTATGGGGAGCTTGTTATATGTTCGTAATATGACTCTCGAAGTGATCAATTCAATGTGTGCAAAATTTTTTTCATAACATTGTTTTGAAATTACTGCTGGCCCTGCGCCCGAATCAACTTCCATTCTTAAAGGTACTCCATTTACTGTGATTATTTCGAACTGAGGATCGACCATGACCTCAGCTGTTGGGCCTAAAGATACATTGTTTGTAAATACCTCTGCTGTTGTTTCTGTTCTTAGTACAAAAAAATCGGTTTCGTAACGGTTATTATCGGTTGCCTGACTACTACCTGCTTCCTCGTCTGCTATTTCACCGTCTACGTAATTCTGAGAGCGCCATGGGGGCTGTTTTTGTTCCGTTTTCTTGCACATTTTATAAATATGGCCTTTTTCGCCGCATTCGCTACAGTACTTATTTCGCAAATAACAATCTGATCGTCTATGATTTTTCTTGCCACAACAAAAACAAATATTATCTTGAAACGATCGTTGTTGTTGTTGTTGTTGGGATGATTCGCTGTTGCTCCCGCGCTGTCCTCCTCGACCTCCGGATTGCATTCCACGTCTCTGGGTTCCACCCGCGTATCCTCGGCCTCTGTTATGTGTGTATCGGAGCGCATGTATGTCCGAGTTCTCACCTGTGTTCGACGTTGGCGCGTTCCCAGGTTTCGATTGTGTTTCGAATCCGTCTGATTTTGAATCGGCAAGTTCAACCGTTTTCGCCAATTTTATTAGCTCATCAAGTGGGGCAGACGATTCCTTCAAAAGTTCGTATCTTACTCGTTTGTTGTGAACACCCGATATAAGTTGGTCTTTCATTTGTGTATTTATTTCAGTTGCCGCGAACGAGCATTTCTGAGCTATCGTTCGTAAAGCCAACACGTAGTCTTGTATAGATTCATCGGATTTCTGTTTACGTTCTCGAAATGTAAATCTTTGGAGATGTTCGTTTGGTTTCGGGCTGAAGTGAGCGGATAGTTTTTCTTTCAGTACATTATACGTGAGTTTAGATGGTTCTGCTGATCCCGTGATTCCCGGTAATTCCGCAAAAACCGCCGTTGAGATTCTCGTTAATAGCAGCGGTGCTTTTTTTCCTTCCGGGATGTCGTTTAAAATTATGAAAGCTTCCAATTGTTGTAAAAAGGCCTCCCAATTTTCACCCTTTTTAAACTGTTCAATTTGACCTCCCCACGTGGCGGCCATGCTGACTACACTCACACTGGCGTCCGAAACACCTATTTCAATTTTCGTAAGAATTTCCAGGAACGGTCCAGTTTCTTTTACGAACGCACTGAATTTTTTTCGTATGTTATCCAAAGAGGCACTTTCACTGACTTCCACTCCGACTTTGGCACAGATGCGTGATAGCGTGTGCTTACGCTTGGTGTAAATCCACGCCGTGCGCCCACTGTACACCAGCTCGTTTATTTCTTCCCAGTTCAAATCTTCGTCACTCTCTGACATTATTCAATGAGAAAAAAATTTTTGGATCCCATCCTCGTCGCCACTGAGGAATATTGGGATATTAATGAGGGCAATTTATATGGTTATGAAATGGTATTTATTATAATAGCTTTCGCATGTACACTCAGAGACGATTTATTAACGCTCTATACGTTGTTATACTTTGAGCGGCTCGTGGCTCACTGCTTGTCTCTAACGTGCGATGGCTGACCCCTCCTTCTAATCCTAATACAATACTAATACTACTAATACTAATACTAATTACTAATGTAGGGCTATTACAGTTATGTTTGATGTTATTATTATCATTATCATTATTATTGCTTCCTCATAGAAGAGGCTTTGTTTTCATGAAGAAAAAACTTTTGAGAAATTTTTTTTCTGAAAAAATGTGTTGAGAATGTGCGAAAGCGTCGAGAAGACAGATTTACAAAAAATGTCGTTATGTATTTGTGTGTATGCCTGTGCATGCAGACAGGCATTCGAAAAATGAAAATTAAACTTTTCACACTAATGGCACATGGAACTCCTTTTGTTTGCTGAAATTTTCGAAAAAATTTACAACGGTGCCCGATTTGACATGTTTTTGAATTTTTTCAAAAATATCTGTGATCACTCTAACTTTGTTAAATTTAAAGATATTCACCTGAAACTTTTCATATAAATAGGCTAGGGGACGAGCATATTCGGACGTATACCTTCCCAACCAAAAGTGACTTTCGTCGACAAGGTTGCATACTTCATGATAAGATAAAAATCAGAAAAAATTCAACCACAATAAAGACGATAAGAAGATTACTTTTTAATAATAATAATAATAATTCCCAAAAGTTATCAATAAATTGTTTAATCAAAACATTGTTTAACAAAATTTTAGGGAATGTTTTTTTTTTCTCATGTAATATTAATTCGTTGATTTTTCTGACTACGCATGAATTTTTTTAAATTTTCTTATCATTTTGAAATTTCGGTTGTCAGAAATTTGTAAATGTTTTTACGAAACTATTCGTTCAATGCCCTGGAGACTTCTTAATTGTAATATACAACGTTTTTACGAAAATATATCCAAAATTCACGATTTTTCCTTCATTTTTCAAAATAAAAAAAATTTTGAAAACCGAAATTTCAAAATAATAAGAAATTTTTTTTTAAATTCATGTGTAGTCAGAAAAATCAACGAATTCATTTCACGTGTAAAAAAAAAACTTTCCCTAAAAATTTGTTAAAAAATGTTTTGTTTAAACAATTTATTGATAACTTTTTGGAATTATTATTATTCAAAATTAATCTTATTATCGTCTTTATAGTGTTTGAATTTTTTCCGATTTTTATCTTATCATCAAGTATGCAGTATTGTCGACGAAAGTCACTTTTGGTTGGGAAGGTACGTCCGATACAGGTGAAGATTGCATAAAATTTTGAAATTTTCGAAAAATGTCTGATTGCTCTAATTTTCGTAAATTTGAGGTTATTGAACCAAAACATTTTTTAATAAATTCCATAATAAATTTGGCAAGAATCGTTTGAGGGATTAAGATTTCATGAAATTTCGAAATTTTCAAAAAATTTTCGTCATCTCTCTAACGTTCGTACATTCGAGGTTATCTGGCCAAAAGTTCGTATATAAATACGCTATGGGACAAGGATGTTTGACTTTGAATGTGGCAAGAATTGTTCAAGGTATTCAAATCTCAAAAAAGTCGCCAGTTCGAGATTATCAACCCAAAAAAATGCACACATGTACGCTAGGAGATAGGATAATAAATTTCGCAAGAACAAATCGAATTTAGTAAAAACAAGCATGCAAATTAGACACTCGCACTCATTTTGCTTCCTTATTACGAAGCTTTCTCAAATTTCCAATTTGCATATTTTGATTATCGATTATCAAGTATTAATTATTAATTATAATAATCTCATCGTTAAATAGCCCTTGTTCATTTTGACGCGTACTTCATGAATATATTAATCGATGTATAATGTAACCCACACGTGCCACTCGTGAATTCGTGAGTAGTTCGAAAGCTTCTCGCTATCTGGCCCAACTCCATGTTATATGTTTCTCGTGTACACATGTATGGCATAACTCGTATCCGAATGGTTTCTCGCTGACTGAGAGGACCCTCGCAAGCGGAGCTATCAGCTAATCGAGATTGCACACGACCATTTGAAATGTCTGATCGAGAGCAGAACGAACGAGCCAAACTCGTGAGCACGTACAAACATCGGACCAAGTGCGCTTTTGGAAATGTGATGCACGAACAGACATACAGATAAAGGTACGGATACACAAAGTAAGTGTTGCATATTTACTGATGCACACAATAACAATATTCAGGATCCTATATTAGAAAAGCTGCAACTGGAAACTTGCAAACTGCCTCGCGTCGAACCTGCATACAAGAAAGTATGGGCTTTCTGAATTATGCCTTCCTCCAAGAAGGAGCTTTGAGCATTGTATAAAATTTGTAAAAAAAAAAAAAAACTATTTGAAAGTTCCAGCTTTTTTACGCAGTTTTCTACAATATTATACAACTGAATCTTTTATTAGTTTTGTTTTTAATTTTTTTTACACCGTGAACAAAAAAGGTATTCGTGGGTCTAAAAAATTTGATGAAGTTGGAGAGATCGGAGATATTGATTGAATTTTTATTTATAAAAGTCTGAAAACACACAAGAAAACGATTGTACGTGTGCTCGAACTAAACCGGTGTAAAAATGTGATGAAATCGTTTCGTACTTTGCCCATTGGTATTCTCAAAGCTCCGCTCCGATTACCGTTGTATACGATTCAGAGCGAAAGTCTTTTTGTTTTTTAATTTTTTTTTTTTTTTCGTCGGGGATATTCCGCCAAGAGCTTTGGACATTTTTCCTTTCGCATTGGAGAACGCGAAAAAAAAAACTGTGCGAGACACGTTATATTCTTGAAGACAATTATCGTAAATAAATGTGCAATAAAAGTATATCGCAAAATGAGCGTTCATAGCCTCGAGTTGCATGTCCATTTCCGCGTGTATAGTTTGATAATGTATACCTATATATTTTTTTATGGGCTCCTCGTGACTGGGTGAAAACTTTTGTGTTTGTTCACCAGAGAAATAAAATCACATTATATGGATATTTTCATTAATTTTTATAGCTTCGTTTTTATTTGTAATGAATTTACAAATTTACCTCGACCCCCAAAACAACCGGAAAGGAAAAAAAAAATGGTGCACGAATGAAAAGAAAAGGAACTCTATCGATTGTACGATAATCGCCTGTCGAGCGTTTTTTCTGTGACAATAAAATCTCGGAAACGATACGTGAGACCATTTTTGTTATTCAATCCCGAAATTTGAAATAATAAAATACACAGATATTTCCTCGAACGTTAGGACGAGCTGGTACATTGCCGTTCTCGAAAATCGATTAACATTTTACATTTTTTTCTAGGACTACAAGACGCGTAAATGTAAAAAAAAAAATCCCAATTATGTATTTCCAGAAATAACAAAAACAAAGGTGCGAATTGGATCCTCATTACACATTCCTTCCTCATTACAAAGTTATACCTCTATGAAAAAATGGTTTTCATAGTTTCGTGATTGTATGAAGATGGTTTTTCGTGATTTTAGCTTCCTCACAGAGGAAGCTTTGTTATAAGAAAGCAGTGTGCAAGTTTTAAATTTGCACGCTTGTTTTACTAAATTCGATTTTTTGCAAAATTTAATACCCTGTCTCCTAGCGTACTCAGAGTAATTTTCTTTTCGATTGATAATCCCAAATTTTCGACAGACGGAACGATCACAGATATTTTTCGAAAATTTAAAAACTTATGTAATCCGAATCCCTCAATCGATTCTTGCCAAATTTTAAATAAAACATCCTTGTCCCATTGTGCAATTATACAAGAAATTTTGACTAAACAAATTCTAATTTACGGAAGCTAAAGTGACATTACAAAATTTAAAAATGTTATGATATCTGATTCCCTTTCATTTTATGAAGCGATTCTCGCCTAACTTAATATCGAACATCCTTGTCCCATAGTGTATTTATAAAAAAATGTTTTGACTAAATAACTGCAAATTTACTAAAGTTGGAGCTATCACAGACATTTTTCGAAAATTTCAAAAATTCATAAGATGTTAATCTCTTGAACGATTCTTGCCAAATTCGATACCAAACATGCTTGCCCTCTAGCTTATTTATATAATAAAAATATTAAAGCGAATAACCTTAAATTTACCAACGTTACAGTGATCAATAGACATTTTTGAAAAAATTCGAATTTTTTTTTTCACCAAAATCAAACCGCCTTCTCTATGAGGAAGCAAAAATCCTGAAAGAAGAATTTGGATCCATTGATAAATCGAAATATTGTTTAACCGCCCGATCATCCTCTTGGCCTTCTATGTATCCCACAATCCTTGTAAAATTAAATTTCAAAATCCTCGTCAAATATATCACAGAGTATAATACCAAAAGGCATTGTATTTATCGCGTCTGTCGTTGCTCCAGCGCGAATGGAACCGAGAAATTTTTTTTTTTCTAATTCAACGTTTCAAAAAGAACATGATGGACTCGACTTCGCGTGATATTCGAGTCACTGACCATCGACAGTATAAGTATCGGAACTCATATAATAGTGACTGCGTGAACGCGCTTCAAGTTCGCCTCAATGAGCAAAATAAGACGTGAATAAAGTGCCAGAGCTGCTCGGAGGTTGCAAAAAGCGCAAAAGGGAGAAAAACAAAAGTAAAGAGGGCCGAATGAACGAGAATAAAAGAGATTAAGGCTTTGTTATGTAGGAAAAGCGTCATGAGATATATATATAATTACCAAACTGCGTGTGGGATAGAAAGTTGGCTGACTTCGTTCGAGGAGGATTTTTCGAACGATACAGGGACCTCCGGATTTTCGTACATTTTTACACAAAAAAAACTTTTTTGTCGAAGCAAAACTCCCTCGAAACTCTATGAAACATTTCTGGACCGTTGATCTTCCTGTATATGCAACTTCTTTCTAGAGTTATAACCATACATATATGTATGTGTGTGTGTAAATGCATGTGTTTGTCGTTAGTGAGAGCTGGTAGCAGTAAACAGACAGCTCTTTGCCAAATCAGGCGATAGACTCTCCTATAGTGACGTGGATGAAGAATAAGACAGTCCCTGCCGTTGATATATATTAATAACTAAGAAACGGAAAAACAGGAGAATAGAAAAACTTTTTTCATCATCAATCCAGAAATAAAATATCCTTGTACATAAAAAAAATATAACAAAAAAAGTTTCGTCTGCCAAACATGAAATATTTCTTCTTCTTAAACAAGCAGATCTAAATTATATTATACTTTCATTCATATAATATTGATGGAAGAAAGATAAACTTTATGAGTGGTGTGAATGAAGAATGACATTCCCTGTCGATGATATTGATAAGCAAGAAACGAGAAAATGAGGGAATAGAAAAACTTTTTTGGTCCTCAAATTAGCAGTGAAATATATATATGCATAATGAAAAAATACATAGGTAAAAGTTCGTCCACCGAACATAATATTTTTTCTTCCCAAATAAATAGGTATAAATTATTTTTATTCGTATAGCGTTGATTGAAAAAAAAAATTAACGAAATTGCTGAGTAAGCACTCCTAATAATCCCTGTGTGTAACAATAAACTCTTCTGCGAAAAAATATTCAAAATTTACGACTTTTCCGGAATTTTCACTCATTCTGAATTTTGAACGAGCCTATATATACTATCAACGTTCGTAATAAACTTGAGGCAAGTAATTGTTTTTTTTGTTTTTGTTTTTTTTTTTCATTAAATTCAATTTCATTTGGTTTGGACTCTGATCGATTAAACCACGTCACGCTGGGTGGCACATGGTCTGATCATTTAGTCCATAACTACTTAGAAGCTCATCTGACGGATTTCAACTACAGCCGTCTGTCCAATCTCTCTTCGACTATTTCGCGTGCCTATAGTCTGACTGACACAATGACAGCTAAATCCAATGGTAAACTGCACGAACGTGTCTCATCATACGCAGTGATTTATGGATAAGAAAATTTCGTGACTTTTATATAATTATATTTTCCATTCGTCAACATTACGAGAACGTTAATAATGATTTTTATTGACGATAGGAACTGTTGAAAAGTTATTAAATTCATCGTAAATGATTAAACGAACACTTTTATCGTTGACTTCTATCAATCCATTGGATATTTTTAATTTTATTTTTGTAAGCAATGAGAAAATTGTTTTTTTTTTTTTTTTTTATCGAAAATCCCAAAAAAATTGGTGTCGATACTTACGATTTTAACGACTTTAATGATGCTTGATGAGTGAGATTTGGGTTTAAAAATAAATAATTCAGGAGATCCTAAAAACTTTTATTTTAAATAATGCTAATGCCAAAAATTTAAGAATAAATGGATTTTAAAAAAATTGTTGAAAAATCATTAGAAATCTTTTTTTTTCTTTTCGGATCAAATGAATTCGTTGATTTTTTTTTACTATTCATTCAATGACCTGAAAAACTTTTAAAATGCAATTTGTCACCTTTCTACGAAAACATATTCAAAATTTAAGACTTTATTTACATCCGCTTCTCTCAAAATTACAAAAAGAGAGAAAATTCGGAAAAAAAATTTCTACGTATTCAAAAAAATCAACGAATCCATCATATATGACAAAAAAAGAAATGTTACCAATGATTCATTGAACAATATCTTTTCCAACGACATTTTTAATAACTTTTTGACATTATTATTCTTGAAAATTAATGTTTTAGACACCTTCATATCGTTGACATTTTTTTTTAGATTTTTGTACACAGCAAAGTACTGAAATTCTTTCGTTCGATAATGTATAGGAGTGAAGCAGCACGTCAAGAATGTCGAACCAATGAAACATCGACCGAACAATAGTCACATTTACATCTTGACCCTAAAACTTGATTACCCAATGATGTCTCTGCCAGAATTGAGGCTCTCCAAACAAGTCTACCAAATTACAAGCCTGCCACAAAACAAGCCTACCAGAAATGTGCAACCCTCAATATCACTATCCAAAAACATCTCTACCAGAATGAGGCTTTTGCTAACAACCCTACCAAATAACGTCACTACCAGTGAACAACTTTCCAGCGTTGCTATTGGTAAGCCTGCTTTTGTATAAAACAGTGAACCGTTGGTATTAACATCGGCCGGTAAAGAATTATTTGCTCGAGTCCGGTATTCCGATCGATGACTCACGGCTCGTTTATTTAATATTTCACTATGGCCAGAGCCACGAATCACCATTTGAAATACTACACTCGAAAAAATACTTCTGTATCATATGTTGAAAATCTTTTTTCAACTTTACCGGTCGACGTTTTGGGGGATACGGACAGCTGTACTGTTTTATCCAAAAACATACTTACCATTAGTAGCCACTCCGGACAATTGTCCTCTGGTCTAGCGATGATGTTATTTGGTAGAGATGTTAGCGAAAGCTTCATTCTGGTAGAGATGTTTTTGGGTACTAATGTCATGCACTGCACATTTCTGGTTAGACTTATTTTGCGATAGGCTTGTAATTTGGTAGGCTTGTTCGGAGAGCATAAATTCTGGTAATGAATGTTATTAGGCAGTAGAGTCTTAGGGTAGAGATGCAAATACGCCGTACAATACGGAGCAATAACATATTTTTTTTTTTAAACCAAAAATCATAAATTTCCCCAATATTCATGGCGAGTTTAAAAGTAAAAAAATAATAACAATGAAGATAAACAATTGAAATTTGACTCACCAGGTGCGTTTCTGTGTATGGGCGCAGCAGGCGCGGGTGGCACGGAACCCGCGATGCTGTAGAGTGTCTGTCCACTTCCGTATTTAACGGTCGAACAGTTGCAGGGCGTTGCTGGTGTCGTTAAGCCCTCGCCGCCCCTCGTGCTACCCTGTACTACCGATATTTCGTCGAGTTCGTGACCGCTGTCGTAATGAAACAATCGCGTTGCGCTTGTACTAGCTGCACCGACACAACCGCCAGAGCCACTTCCGTCACCCTCGTTTCTTCCGCCGCCGCTTCTTCCGCCACCGGTGCTACGGCCCCTAAGCGACTGAACCAGCCGCTTGGCGCCCGAAGACATTCCACGAAGGTAATCCAGCCTTTCGGTAGCACCGCCGCTACGCGTTTCACCCACGGATCTGTTTTTTTTTTCTTGTTATTTTTTTTTTTTTTTATTATCTCTTCCCTCTCGACTGAATTACACGACACTCGCACATCGACGATAACAACGGAAAAAAAATTGACCCTCTTTCCACTCGGAATTCGCGGTGAAAAAATCGAGCTCGAATCGAGGTCGATTTTACAAATACCGACAAAAAAAATCGTACAAAAGCGTCCACCTCATACCGATCATTTTTTTTTTTTTTCCCCCTCTGATTACACCCCAGTGGGTGAATTATCCTTCAAGCACATTGGAATGAAAGTCATCTCGGTGAAAAAACTATTTTCAAGTCTCAATCTTATCAGTGGCCGCAACCGAACAACGCGACCGGTGTCACCGATCCAACATCGATTCCTTCATTTTCATCAATTTTGTCCTCTCTGTTTCTCTTATCCCTATAATATTATTATTGGGACGATTGTTCTTTCTTCGTACAAGTTTTCAGGTTGATTCACCCGCTCGTGATGATTTTATTTATGTTCGTTTATCACTGTTATTGTCGGAATTTTCGAGGATCTATCCGGGAAAATTCACTCGTTGAGTCGAGTCCATCGCGGGGTGCCGAGTAAGATTTCGTGCGATAAAGTAAAGTGAATATGGTCGTTAACGGAAGGGAAGATAGTTTTGCGAGGCTGAAGAAAAGTTATTTCTTGCGCGTTTTCCCAAATCAGCCAACCTCGAAACCCATGAACATAGCTCTGTGTACGTATATATACATATATGTATATCTGTGTTTAACAGTGCGATCGTTCATTCGATCGTAATATACGATTTCTTTATTCTCCTTTCAGCTGGATCTGTACGATAATTCCGTTTTTCGCGACGATCGTCGAACGTGCGTGTGAGAAAAAAATTTTTTTTTACGATTAAAATATTTCAACAATTGTCTTCTCGTCTCGTCCACCTTTTCCTCGTCCAAGGTCTCCTCCTCCTCCTCCGTCTTTCTGTACGCGACTCTTCGATAATCACCGATCGTCACTCGGCACGATGAAATTTCACGAACGCGGGCTAATAAAACAGCACGAGTGCACGACTCAGCTCGAGTTATCAGTGTCGATAAATCGGACATTTCGATGATAACCGACGTCATCGAATCGACGATGACTCTGCGCTCATTTTATTACAGTTTTTCTTTGTTCCTCTCGTTCTCGCCTCGCTTTTCCTTTTTCATTGATCCTTCATCGTTTTTGGTTTTTTCGTTTTTTTTTTGTTTTTGTTTTCGTTTTTCCTCTCACAGTTTTTCCTATTACAGTATTTTGTACTGTAAAGAGGATCGTAGATCGTGCGATATCGATCTTCCGTGACACCGTAAACGCAACGTCCAATATTCGTATACCTCTCGTTCCTCGTCGTCTTATTTCACGACGACGTAATCGTATTCCTCATTGCGAACCTCTTTCACGCGCAACAAGTGTCCATACCCTGACCGCTCATTTCTCACGCGTCGTGTGCTGTGAACGCGAAATTTTCTCCCGTCACTGACTGCCGCGAATCGGCGAGAGACCTCTCGTCCGTATGCCGATGGATCATCGATCCAAATCCCAAATCTGAAACATAAAATTTGTTTTTTTTTTTTTTTCATCGAGACACTTTTAGTTTTGAACAATAAGGATTGTTCGGTGACAGGGGTCAGATCTCCTCTCTCTTTCTCTCGCAAATCTACCTGAGTTGTCTGCCTTCCCAACTTGCTATGGGTATCGCGCTAACATCACTTATGATGTTAACGTAATTTCGAACTGCCAAAGAGAATGGCGGGCTGAAACTTAATTTATCGAAATCGAAGGTCCTCATTCGGTGGAGCATTGCCTTCGTTAGCCCTAGATTAGATTTGATGATTCACCACAATCACCACCGTTCCTAATCGAGGGCACTCGGCTCCCTTATGCGTTGACGTCATTTGTAACCTCGGGGCAATGACGATGTCAAATTGTTCCTGGTATTCTCATGTCATGTCTATTATCCCTAAGAAAGTTAATTTTACATTGTCCAAATTGAAATATAATAAAAATGCGTTATCCCAGGATTTGAGAGCGTCTCTCGTTAAACGACTTATTTTTTCCGCTTCTTAACTATACTGCTTCTTCGCGTATAACGACCTCACCGGGGAACTGAAATTCGTGCTACAAAAGCTATTTAACAAATCGATCAGGTTCATCTTTAATCTACGATTAGATGCGATCACATCTCTCCCTATCGTAGACGCTTAGGGTGGTTGACGGTTGAGGGTATAGGATAGACAGTATTTCTTGGGTATCTCCATCTTTAAAATACTAATCTCAAGTTCGCCTACATCACCGAATTATTTATACATGCGATGCCCTCACAACGAACCGTATGGGCTCTGTGTTTCACATTCCTCTTCACAAAACCGCTTCCCAACGCAATTAATTTTTTCTGACGGCTGTCTATTTTTTGCATGCCCTTCCGTTCGAAGTGGCCTCGTCTCCATCCTTGTCCATCTTGAAGTCTCGGCTCTATTACCACCTATTTGCTATTGAAGACTATAATAATTAATCGCTTACGCTCTATGGTTCTAGCTCGTAGTTTGTAATTTATACTAGCGCTTATAATCTTTACTGGTAATTGTTGACACTTTCTATGCTGCTGCTATACTGTAATCGTTTATACTCTATATGGTCCCTATGTTTATACTTTACCATCTAATAAGTACTTCGCTCGCTATTGAATGTTAGATAATATTGTTATATTGTTTGTTAATATTTACGTTTAAGTCTTCTGTTTTTTCACTATATGCTATTACCGTTTTGCCCTACGGTTAAACCAGGGCATAGAAGTAAACTAATCAATTAATCTCTCTCTCTCTCTCTCTCTCTCTCTCTCTCTCTCTCTCTCTCTCTCTCTCTCTCTCTCTCTCTCTCTTTCTCTCTCTCGGCATTCGGCAACCCCCGCTTCGGTTACCACCTCATTCTCGCTGATTGTCACTTTGACTTAATTCTGGCGCCGTTCGTGATGCTGTCATAAATAGTAAGAGAGCAATGCGTGATCTGAAGCTTGGTACCGTACTCGGCAATGATTTACAAGGCAATATCTTTGTCAATGAGCTCTTATACCTGCGAATGTATATCAGTTGCTGCGTCAAACGAAAGCTCGTGCCGCTCAGCTGGGGATTAAATATGTTTGGGTAAAAAATGGAATAATTTATGCGCGTAAGGCAAATGGCCAGCCAGCGAGTGTAATTCACTGTATTGATGACCTACAGAAGCTCATGTGACTCCCTTTTACTGCCGACGTCACATCTGCTACTCACTCTTCCTGCACTAAATTAAGAGTCGCTCAGTTCAACGCAAACTCACTTCTGGCACACATTGATCAGATTAAAATATATCTCGATGACAACTTTTTTCACGTAATTTCAATATCTGAGACCTGGCTCCATTCACTCATTCACGATGATCTTGTATCTATCAATGATGATTTTCTTGTGCGTAACGATCGAGAAGGTAAGCAGGGGGGCGGCGTTGCTTGTTATATTCACTGTTCTCTCAAAGCTAAACTTCTTGATGCCTCTCCTAGCTTATATTCTAACTCTCCTGAGTTCATCTTGCTGAATATCTCGCAATCTAATGGTGAAGCTGTCCTTTTTACGTCAATGTACAGAAGGCCTCATGGCCTCCTCTTCAATGACTTTATTTTGAGCTTTAATCGATTTTCACATGCATATAAAAGCATTATAATTGCCGGCGATCTAAATTGTAACTTACTCTCAAACAACTTTGAATCTCAATTTCTTAAGGATTTTGCTGTAGCGCATTCGCTTTATATCGTTCCTTCACAAGCTACCTATCATACTGCTCACTCTGATTCACTTCTGGATGTTTTCATACTCGATAGTGATGTTAAGCTATTTCACTTCAAACGATCAGCTGCGTCATTCATTGCTGGGCATGACCTTCTAGAGCTTACATATTCATTCGATCTACCACCTATTTCACCTAAAACCATCGTAAAGCGTTCCATCAATCGCTTCAATGACAACGACTTCGCATTAACACTTAACGCATTTCTTCCTTCCGTTGATGACTTACAAGACTTCTCTGCTAGTACTTTAAATCGAGTTGATTCTCTTGTCAGTCTAGTGTCACAGTCCATGTTAGATGCGTTTGATCAGCATGCCCCGACTCGTACATTCATAGTCACAAAGCCTCCAAAACCATGGTTAACTGCTGATATAAAAGCGAGTATTAGGGAAAAGAATAGATTATACAAGAATGCCAAACGATCCAATAGTCTTTTAGGCTATGCTATTTACCGTCATTATCGTGATCAGCTAACACATGTTTTACGACGCGCAAAGGACGACTATCTCTTAGCCAAACTGTCTGCAATTGATGAACCAGCGAAGATGTGGCGGGAACTTTCTCAACTGAGTCTAGTGAAATCTAGTCTAACGTCACCGCTACACTTTTTCTCGCCTGATCAGCTAAATATTTTCTATGCGTCTGTGGCTGGAACTGATCCTCCTCTTTCGCGTGCCACTTTTGAGGATCTGGTACTCCAGCTTCCACAATCTCAGCCTGTATTCTCTCTTTCTCCAATTACTGATGAAGCTGTTGCACGTCATCTTCAAGCTCTTACTTCGACCTCTCTCAGCCCAGGTTCGGGCATGATTCCACCTTATTGTATCCCCAAAGCTCTTCAATCAATAGTTTCCCACCTTTCCTCTGTCTTCAACCTTTCAATTAAGCATTCGCACTTTCCGTCACAGTGGAAAAGAGCATTCATTCGTCCTTTGTCGAAAATAAAAACTCCACGAACACCCTCGGACACTCGGCCAATTGAAAATCTTCCCGAACTCTCTAAGCTTTTTGAACGTCTAATTCATAGCCAGATTAGTAGCTTCATCGAACGTAATAATATTCTTGATCCACGTCAATCGGGCTTTCGCTCCTCTTTCAGTACACACACTGCATTATTAAGAGTCTGTGATGATGTCAGATTTGCAATTGACCAAAGGAAGCTTACCATCCTAATCCTTTTCGATTTCAGCAAAACTTTTGACACTGTTCCTCACCTTCGCCTATTAATCAAACTTAGAGCCATAGGTTTTTCTGCATCGATTCTTGCTTGGTTTTATTCCTACTTAACCAGCAGGTCTCAGGCGGTCGTTGATGATCGGGGGAATTGCTCGAGTTGGCTGAGTACTACCATGGGTGTCCCTCAGGGTTCTGTTCTTGGGCCGTTGCTTTTCTCTCTTTTCATCAATGACATAGGTTCTAATTTACGCTACTCAAATAGAATGATATTTGCTGATGATACGCAGATTTATCTGCACTGTTTCCCGTCGGAAATTAATCATGCTATTGCTAAAATTTCGCATGATGTTGGCGTTATCTCCCAGTTTGCAGCATCTAATGGTCTGACTCTGAACATATCTAAGTCTAAGGCACTCATACTGGGGAGTAACGCGTATCTTCGGCAAATCGACCCGACCGTTCTTCCAGCCATCTCTATCGATAATTCCGTCCTACCCTATGTTTCGAGCGTTCGCAATCTCGGGATACAATTGTCGGCTGATTTATCATGGAAAAGTCATATCAGTCTCATTTCAAGAAAAGTTCATGCCATTATCCATAAATTAAAATATCATAAAAACTGTCTCTCCATCAAACTTAAAATCAAACTTGTCTCCACTCTTATTTTCCCACACTTCCATTACTGCTGTCTCGTCTACTGTGATCTCACAAATGAACTCAATACCAAACTTCAGAGATTAATGAATTACTGTATCCGATTTATATTTGATCTACGTCGTGAAGAACGTATGACTCCACATCGCCAAAGATTGGGGTGGCTTTCGGTAAAAAATCGACGTCTTTATTTCCTAGGAATCATGGCCTACCGTATTGTCTATTTAAGTCCCCCTGCTTATCTTTCTGAACTAATGCCACTAGCTGATAGTAATGTGAGACACTCTGTAAGGCACCCCCAATCGCAATTGACCTTTTGTATTCCTCTTCATCGTACTGCTACTTTACGCCACTCTTTCTGCCTGTCTGCCGCTTATTTCTGGCATTCCTTAACACCAGAAATCTGTGCGTCACCTTCCTTAGCCTTATTTAAAACTCGGCTCTATTCTTTTCTCCGGCTATCTGAATCTGGTCTCGATGGTTGACTGAGAGATGGTTTTTTTTTTCATGCGTACTATCATTCCGTTAGATAATAAGTTTAGTGCCACTGTGCTGGCTATAAGTTAGATTAAAGATAAAATTTGAACTTATTCTTATTCATCAATATATATGCACTATGCACTATTAATTATGTTCGAATATATATTATGTATATATTACATTTTGCCCCATAGCTTGCTAGGGCATATTAAATATATCAAATCAAATCAAATCAAATCTTTATTTCTCTCTGGTTTCCAGAATTTTGTGAAGAGGAATGTTTTTTTTAAATGGCGATCTTGAGAATTTTTTTGGCAATTGGAAACTTTCACACTGCTTTCTCATTATAACGTTACCTCTATGAGAAGATGGTTTGGCCGTTTTGTAAGCGTCGATTGGCTTTCGTAATGTGAAAGTTTTCAATTTTTAATCTTATTTTTTAAATTAGATTTGTTCTCGCGAAATTTAATAACCTCTGTCTCCGAGCGTACTTGTGTAAATTTTTTTTCGGTTGATTATCTCAAATTTGCGACAGTCAGAGCGATCATAGAAATTTTTCGAAAATATCAAAAGCCCTCAAGCGATTCTTGCCGAATTCTAAATCAAACATCCTCGTCCCATATTGTATTTATATATAAGAAGTGTTGACTAAATAATATCAAATTTACGAACGTTACAGCGATCACGAATATTTTTCGAAAATACCAAAATTTTTTGAAATCTTAACTTCTCAAGATGCCATAAATTTTTGCTTAATAATCTCCAACAGTAGCAACTTGTCAATGCTACAACTTTTTGAGGTAGGTAATTGAATTTTAAAAAGTAACTAAAAATTTTTTAAAGTAACAAAAAAATTCCTAAAACTTTTCATCGATGAATGAAGCCTCATTCACTTCGTAAGAGGATTCTTCCTCTTTCGAATGTAAGATAGCTTACGTGGAAAGCCCTTGGGGATAAGTTACCAGGATCAATTTGTCGAAGTATCACTGCGCAAGGAAAGTATATAATTCTATACAAAAGTTCGTGAATCTTTTGCGAAAAAGATTCGAAAGAAAATTCCTAAATCCAGATCGGAGAGAATCGTGGTACGAAGAGAATGAGATTTTTTGCGATGCCAGTTTGGGCTGATTGGTGGAATATGAATCTCGCGAGAGCAGTTAACAAGTTGTATCCGGTCATGTGAGACCGAAAAAAAAAAGCGAATTTTACGAGATTTTTTTTTCCGAATAATCATAAGAACATTCGATAAATTTTTCGTGTTAAAATATTAATTTGTAAGAGAATTACAGTCGATGTTCGAGAAGCAGTTTTTGAAAAGTATGCCTTTGCAGTGAAAGCCGCGGTTTCGAACCAGATTATCCAACTAAAAGAAACCAAAAAGAATGTCGTTGGTACATTAGTTTATCATACGATCGATCGATGGAATTTCCGAAATATAAAATTTGAACAAAATGGCGGATGCTTGAAGTTGGAATCTTGATTTTTTCAGCAAATATCTTTCGTTTAACAAATCGAAAGTATAAATCGGAAAAAAAAATCCTTCGATCAAACACGAGATTTATATATCGCAAAAGAATGGGAAAAAATTTCAGAAATATTGATGCAGTAATTTTTGCTCGACGACGACTTCGCAAACGTGCTTATATGAAGCAATCCACACCAAGTGGGCCACTAAAAAATCGTGTGATCTCGAAATATTTTGAAACATTTTTTGAAAGGTTATTCGAGTGTCAAAAGCAAGCTGAATTTTTTTCAAATTTTTAAATCTGATTTTACACCCCCAAATTTGGATATTAATTTTTTTTTTTTTTTTTTTAATCCATTTTACATATAAAACGATCACAAAAAAAACACCTTAACATAAAATTTAGGTTTTCGAATATACTTTATAATCTAATCTATTTTGAAGCTGTCCAGAATTCTCTTCGTGTATTTTCCAGCAAGACAAGGCAATAATATTTTTTTTCGTCGAGTTCGTCCTTTTTTATTTTCCTACAACTTTGAGAGAACTTTCGTTGATTTCATAACAAACCACAGAAAAATTGGCATGGTGGAGAATCCATATCTTCCAAGTGTTTTCTAAGATTAACTGATGAAAACACTTGCTACTTACGACAAATATTCGATGTTATCCAACGCCCCCATTAAATTTATTGGAAAAACATTGAATATATATTATTTACCGTGTATCACCGTGGGGGTCAAAGTCAAAAGTTGGGACCTCACAAAATACCTTGGTATTTCCGAACAGTAAACGATTTACACATACATTTACACAGATAATGATATTAACATTTTAGATAAATTTATCTAAAATGTGAATATCATTATCTGTGTAAATCGTATGTGTAAATCGTATGTGTAAATGTATGTGTAAAATGATAAATTTTAGATAAATTTATCTAAAATGTTAATATCATTATCTGTGTAAATGTATTGTGTAAATCGTATACTGTTCGGAAATACCAAGGTATTTTGTGAGGTCCTAACTTTTGACTTTGACCCCCACGGTGATACACGGTAAATAATATATATTCAATGTTTTTCCAATAAATTTAATGGGGGCGTTGGATAACATCGAATATTTGTCGTAAGTAGCAAGTGTTTTCATCAGTTAACCTTAGAAAACACTTGGAAGATATGGATTCTCCACCATGCCAATTTTTCTGTGGTTTGTTATGAAATCAACGAAAGTTCTCTCAAAGTTATAGGAAAATAAAAAAGGACGAACTCGACGAAAAAAAATATTATTGCCTTGTCTTGCTGGAAAATACACGAAGAGAATTCTGGACAGCTTCAAAATAGATTAGATTATAAAGTATATTCGAAAACCTAAATTTTATGTCAAGGTGTTTTTTTTGTTCAAGGTGTTTTTTTTTGTTCAATGGATCGTTTTATATGTAAAATGGATAAAAAAAAAAAAAAAAAAAAATTGATATCCAAATTTGGGGGTGTAAAATCAGATTTAAAAATTTTAAAAAAATTCAGCTTGCTTTTGACACTCGAATAACCTTTCAAAAAATGTTTCATAATATTTCGAGATCACACGATTTTTTAGTGGCCCACTTGGTGTGGATTGCTTCATATAGGGACCGTGCACACTAATACACTCTCACCAAAGTAAGAATGTGTAGTCGTGTACATACATGCATTTTCCCCCAACAAAGTGTTCATTCTGAACTGTAGATGTCGCAACTAGTACGCATGTACACTACACATTCTCACTTTCGTGAGAGTGTTTAGTGTGCACGGTCCCTATAACCGAACATCGTCTTTAAGCTCTTTAGAAATGAACATTTTTATACGGAAAAATTAATAAATTCTCTTCAAATGTTACATTTTCTAATGAAAAAACTTCTCTACGAAATATATGTTTAATCTAAACATCCCAATAGCCGGACGTGTACCAGTAGCCGGACACCCCATGTTAAACTATACCTATATACTACTATATATAGATATAGTTTAACATGAGGTGTTCGGCTACTGGTACACTTCTGGCTATTCGGACGTTTACCTTAAAATTTAAAAAAAAAAGCGAAAATTTCGTTCTTTTTCGGCCACCTGACTATAGCTGTAACCCCTTAAAGATCGAATTGCATTATACATATCGTATGTACATCCATTTTCTCTCATATATGCATCAGAACTCCAAGTTTTTTTTTTTCATCAAATCCAACATCCGCTCACGAACGTTCGATCGAAAAGTTCGATTTCGAGTTTCGCGAGATGATGAGGGCGATTGCCAATCGCTCCATCAAATTTCTCGTGCGGATATTCATCAACAATGATGTATACGATTTCGAAATCGAGAGTATAATACACGCCAGAATTCGATCGTTACGAGCATCGGTGTACATAAATTTCATAGATGAAAACGAGGCAAGAGCGTCTGGGAAAGTATGATTGATGAGTTGGGAAGAGCAACGAGGAAGTGGAAGTTACACGTGTGCTATAGTCGATGGATAGGCTTATGTAGGTTGAGATATCGTTCGTTGTTTTGTGTGTTCATGATATGAAGACTGTTTTTCGTCCGTATTAGGCGGGAAATTGATGGTACATGAGCTTTACTTCATGTCGTATTGGTATGTGTGTAATAATCGATGTATGGATATTATAGAGAAGTTGCGACGCAAGAGGCGGATCAAGCAAAGATATGAGAGCTCTGTACGATATATCCGGTAGAATATCGAATTACCTATATTATTTTGCGTATTACTTTCAGCTATATTGTTCTTCAACTCTTTCCACGTATTACCTGAGCGTTCATCCTAATGGAAAACGAAAACGACCCTTCACCAAACTGCTCTCAGCTTTCTTTCTGAATTCCAATATGCATTAGCGTATTCAATCGTATATGCCCGTTTCGAATTTCCACGTCTCTCTACTTTACTTCCCGTTTCCTCTTTTCCCTTTTTCCTTCCTTTTTCCTTCAGTCCCGCTATCACATTTGCTCGAAGGCACAAAAGTAAACTGCGAAAAACCTGGCCGATATACAGGCGGCTATAATTTACTCGGTATAAGACTTTGACTTTAAACAATAGCAAAAACAAAATCGGTCTCAATAGGCTTGAAGAGAGCAAGGGCACTCGAAATTTCAAGGTAAAGTATCAATGGTCGACCATGTCCCAATCTCCAACTACAAAAACTACCTCTTTTTACATTTATTAAGTCTTCTCCGCCTGAAAAATGTAATTGTAAATGATCATTCAATTCGTTGTTTGTTCCTCTACATTCCATTCAATTTTCATCTCAATCGCCTGTCAGTTTCTAATTAAATTCTATATTTATGTTAACTCAAATAAGTATTGCGCAGCAATATTGTATATTGACTATAATGAAAATGCTGAGAAAAAGACTATGCGTTGTTGGCATATATTTGTGTATTTAGACAGTACGAGTCTTAAAAAAAAGTTGTATTTACATAATAACATCTATAGTAACGATCTGGATTATTAAATTATGCCAAAATAAGTGAAACAAGAGAGATATTTAGTGTCCGACTACTGGGACGTCTGAAATCGTAGTCTGTACCGATCTTTGACCGCTGGTCGGACACTGGTATGCATATATACAGTATCAGATCGTGTCCCATTAATCGGACAGCGCGTAGTTTAATTAAGGAACTGAACTGCGTTAAAAAAAAAACTAATAAGAACAAAACTAAAAATACGAGACCAAAAAGCCTAAATGAATAACAATTTAAAATTCATTATTGTACTCAAATATTTCTGCAAGTCATTTGAGAGAGCTATTTGAAAATATACCTTACATTTATATGAATAAGAATTTTATAAGTGTTAATTATTCTTCCCATTGGCATAAATATGTTTGTTAATTTTATGAAAATAAATATATCTTTGTGATATATCTTTATTGTGATTAGCAGTAGCATTGTTATTAAAGTTTTAGAGTTCTTCAATCAGTTGACGAATGTGGTCGAACATTCATATGGGTCATACAGCGGTCGATAATTGGGCCATCGGCAATTTTGGGTGGTCTAATACTGGTACAATTGATCCAGTGATGATTATTTCGATTAATTAACAAACAAAAAATTATTCAATCGTTTATTTTTTCCGTTTCATTAGGTTGTAGACACTTCAGTCTTTCATAATCAAACGCCAGTTCACGTGTTGAATAGAGTTTAATGACAATAATATCAAAATTAGTGCTCTCATAGCCTTAGATGGTCGACCACTGTTTACCTTATTAAGACTTCTGAAACATGGGAACATTTTTTTAATAGTGTTTTTTCGTTTCTCACCTTCAAAGGCCCCTGGATCCCAATCTCAATAATCCCCACGTATAATGCACTACAATTTGAATTTTGATAATGAAAATTTGGCGTTCAGAAGACCCTGAAAGATAGAACATCGAATTTAATACTCGAAAACGTAATGATCCATAGGTCGTAACATTAAATCACGTGTAAGATAGTGAACTGATCGTTCCTAAATGGAAATTGATCATGAAACATATGAATTTAATGGCAAATAAGCCATGAGAATTTTCTACAGCAGCAAATATCATGATCGCATTGATAATCGAGCAACGAATTCGGACAATTTCCCGATTACGACTGTCAATGCTGCACTCAACGTAATTCCCGATGCTCCTCGCGTCCATTCTCAAGTTTCAATCATTTCTACCTACCTCACTGATGCCAGGCTTCAGCGTTACACACGTCACAAACTTATGGGGTGGCATACGAGGAAGGTTACGTCAGGATCGAGTCATCAAACAAAATTGAACAATGTAGGGGAATGATTAACGACGTTACCGTTAATACGTGATCGTATTGGGGGAATGATTATCGGTCTCCATTGTCATCAAATGTATTCCAGATGAAGAAAGATGGAATCTGTTACTTGAAAAAAATGTTTCGTGCTATGCGGAATCTTGGAAAGGAGATTGTACCGGATTTACGGAAGTTTGGAAAAATCCAAAAACACAATTTTGTTTCTTTTTTTTTTTGGATTTTTCAAATATATTTCATCTGTCAATAATAGGATAATCGAGTAAGGCATTTAACGATGTGAAATGGATTCGCAGACTCAAAGGATCAATGCGATGTAACTGCAAAATGCAGCATGCGATGTAACAGCAAAATGCAAGGTGAATAACATCGGTGGATATGCAGATAATACGGGATCCACCGATTTTCCTCTCGTCTGCTGAGAGTACCAATTTCAGTGGTTCAGTCACACTCGAACCAGCATAATTAACCATTCCCACTAGGGTTGGGTACATAGAAGCAGAAAGAGACACGATGAAATTGCACGACAGCTCGTTTGCTAGCTCTCGCCCAATGATCAAAGGAAATGCCAACCTGGACAACGAGAGATCTGGCTCTTTTGGATACCCGAACGAATTCTTTACGTTATATATAATATATATATGTGCATAGATGCATAATACAGTGGAAGAATAATGAAGGACCATTGAAGAGCTAGCCTCTTCATTGCTAATTTAAATAGCCGGAAGAGTTTTTTTTTTTTTGTTGTGCGAAACGACTTTTCGCTGCACGGGAGGACTGATCGTGTGTATTGTCTGTGCGAGTTTCTCTGTGCCGAGTACTTGATTACATCTTTGAGAGCAATGAGAATGTTAAGCGAAAGTAATGGGATAAGTGAGCAGTTGAAAAAGGAGAGGGATGTACAAAGGAGAATTAATTTTCGAGAGCAGAATGAAAAACAGTTCGCAGTAAGGATGTTAACACATTAAGGACCAAATGGACTTTTTTTTTGTCTGTATTCAGTGGCTCTATTCAATATGAAATCGGTCCGAAAGAAAATCGAGATAAGTTATTTCCGATGTAAAATTGTCTGAAATTTCAATCTATCTAGTCAGAATTTTGAAAAAATACATATTAAAAAAGTTATAATTGTTTTTTTGACAAAAAACATGAAATTTCGAAAAAATTTTTGGCTTTATCGAGCACTTTCGGATCGAAATTGGTTTAGGATTTTAAAGGTTACGCAAATTTTTGCGTCCATGGACCCTAACCTTTAAAATGCACTACAGGGTTTTTCCAAATTCAACATGGCGGCACCCAATATGGTGGCCTAAAGATAAAAATTTTTTGCTTATTCTAGTATTTTTGAATAAAACAACTTGTTCATGATGGATGAGCGCGAAAATCAATTTGTGGGGGTTTTTTTAGTCGCTGATAATGAATCTGCTATTAATTTTTCAAAATTCAAAATGGCGGATCCAATATGGCTGCCGAAATGTTTCAAAATTGTTCAAATGTTATGAAAATAGTATACGGGGGTTTTCGGGGTCGCTAATTATAAATCTGCTATTAATTTTTCAAAATTCAAAATGGCGGATCCAATATGGCTGCCGAAATTTTTCAAAATTGTTCAATGTTATGAAAATTGGTATACGGGGGTTTTCGGAGTCACTAATTATAAATCTGCTATTAGTTTTTCAAAATTCAAAATGGCGGATCCAATATGGCTGCCGAAATTTTTCAAAATTGTTCAAATGTTATGAAAATTGGTATACTGGGGTTTTCGGGGTCACTAATTATAAATCTGCTATTAATTTTTCAAAATTCAAAATGGCGGATCCAATATGGCTGCCGAAATTTTTGAAAATTGTTCAAATTCCATGAAAAATGGTACTTGGTTTTTTTTGGGTCGTTGATGATGAATTTGCGACTCGTTTTTATCAAATTTGAGATTACAGATTCAAATCGATGACAAAACCGTTCGTATGTTATAAAAATCATAATGTAGGAGTTTTTACGATCATTAGTTCTAAATACATCGTTTTTTTGCCGTGAATTCACGTTGCCCAGCCCTACCACGTGGAAGTAAACGACAAAATTAAGGGCCTCTTTTTTTGTGCTTCTAGAACAACAAAAATGTGTAAAGACTGCAAAGTCCATGTATGTTCCTCATGTTTCTCACTTTTACACAAATAAAAATTTAACAATAATCATTAAAAAAAATATTAAAAATATATATATATATAAAAAATATTTAAAAAATTGAAAAAAAAAGAGGCCCTTAGTTTTGTCATTTACCTCCACGTGTTAGGGCTGGGCAACGTGAATTCACGGCAAAAAAACGATGTATTCAGAAGTAATGATCGTAAAAACTCCTACATTATAATTTTTATAACATAAGAACGGTTTTGTCATCGATTTGAATATGTAATCTCAAATTTGATATAAACGAGTAGCAAATTCATCATCAACGACCCAAAAAAAACCAAGTACCTTTTTTCATGGAATTTGAACAATTTTCAAAAATTTCGGCAGCCATATTGGATCCGCCATTTTGAATTTTGAAAAATTAATAGCAGATTCATAATTAGCGACCCCGAAAACCCCCGTATACCAATTTTCATAACATTTGAACAATTTTGAAAAATTTCGGCAGCCATATTGGATCCGCCATTTTGAATTTTGAAAAATTAATAGCAGATTCATTATCAGCGACTAAAAAAACCCCCACAAATTGATTTTCGCGCTCATCCATCATGAACAAGTTGTTTTATTCAAAAATACTAGAATAAGCAAAAAATTTTTATCTTTAGGCCACCATATTGGGTGCCGCCATGTTGAATTTGGAAAAACCCTGTAGTGCATTTTAAAGGTTAGGGTCCATGGATGCAAAAATTTGCGTCACCTTTAAAATCCTAAACTAATTTCGATCCGAAAGTGCTTGATAAAGCCAAAAAATTTTTCGAAATTCCATGTTTTTTGTTAAATAAACAATTATAACTTTTTTAATATGTATTTTTTCAAAATTCTGACTGGATAGATCGAAAGTTCAGACAATTTTACATCGGAAATAACTTATCTCGATTTTTTTTCGGACCAATTTCATATTGAATAGAGCCACTGAATACAGAAAAAAATCTCGAAGAAACCATTTTCTCACCCCCGACTGTCAGTTTTCCTAAATCGACCGTTGTTCAGAAACTGCGAGTCCGAAAAAACTGAAAAAATTCTGAGATGCAAGCTCAACCGTAGAAAAACAAAAAGCTGCAAGTTCAACCTTGTAAATTTCTTCCTTCGAATTTCAGCTCTCTCTCTCTCTCTCTCTCTCTCTCTCTCTCTCTCTCTCTCTCTCTCTCTCTCTCTCTCTCTCTCTCTCTCTCTCTAGACAGTGAAAATTTTGGTATATTCTTGTATATTTTAGTTGTATATACTCGATTGTATATTGTTGTCATATTTAATATCGTATATCTTGTATCTCCACACTTTTCTGTATATTTTGTATATCTTAGTATATATTTGGAGAGAGTATATTCTACTGTTACATTATTTTTTAGGAACTATATCTACTGTTACATTATTTTGTAGGACTATATGTATTCTTTACTTGAATATCAACTTCAATGGTCAATTCTGACTAACGTCGATCATTGTGTAATGCGCATAGATTTAGTTTAGTTTTAGTTCATTCTGTCGTGGTCTCAAGTCCTAGCTTGCTCTCTCATAAAGCCACTAATTGCTTATTCTAAGATATTTACTTGTAATCTTTTTCATGTGATTATTCAATGTTGTACTATTTAGTTTAATCTTACTTAGTGTACTACTTAGTGTACTACTTTTAGTGTAATACTTAGTGTACTACTTTGTCTAATCTTGTAATTTGTTTGCCCCACAGTTGAACTAGGGCATATAATAAATATCAATCAATCAATCAATCAATCAATCAATCTCTCTCTCTCTCTCTCTCTCTCTCTCTCTCTCTCTCTCTCTCTCTCTCTCTCTCTCTCTCTCTCTCTCTCTCTCTCTCTCTCTCTCTCTACGAGCCTTTGTCAATTTCGGCCTCCTCATAAAGAAAGCTTACAAAGAAAGCTTTTTTTTTAGCCCGAAATTTGGAGGAAGCCACTTGCAAGTTTCAACTTGCAGCTTTTTCCGTCCTTCCTGTCGAAAGTAGTTTTATTTTTTGAGATTCAAGTTATTCATCGTTTTCTAGATATTTAATATCTCATAAGATAAACGCATTTTTGTGTGTATCAAAAAAGCCCGTATTCACAATATTTAAGAAATTACAGCTGTCAAGGACATGGGTTTTTTTTTGGAAAATTCACAAGTTCATAAAATCTGAACCCTTCTACCGATTCTCGCGAAATTCAACACCGACCTTCCTTCAATGATACTCTAATCATGGGAAAAAAAAATTCAGATATTTCACAATTTTGGTACAGTAGAGCGGTCAGAAATTTTTTTTCTGGAATAAAACGAAATCATGCTAGGATTAGGTTCACACATTATTACTCTGCTCATTAATACTCCGCTCATTATTATTTCTACTTTGCTTCTAAACTTGCTTATTTTTATTCCTTTGGATTCATTTAATTTATAATTAATTAATGCACTCTACTCCAAGTTGGCTTATTTGTACTCGAGAGCCTTAGCCCTAGCATAATAAATTATGTTCTTCTTCTTCTTCCTCTTCTTCTTCTTTCTCTCTCTCTCTCTCTCTCTCTCTCTCACTGTTATGACTTACGCTCTACAGGATTAATTATTACGATCACGAACTATATTTGGAAAAAATATTTTGAATATTAATTGACAGTAGTGAATTCGTAGTGCAAGATGATCATATCGGTGAATGGTTTAAGCGTAACAAGCTTTGATGCGATTGTCACGATACTGAAACCGCAAGGGTTGACGTCACAGCGAGCGGAATTTCGGTCGGTCGAATTCAGAGCACAGAGAGAGAGAGAGCGAGAGAGAGAGAGAGAGAGAGAGAGAGAGAGAGAGAAATGGGAATTCGCAGTGTTATGAGCAGAACAGACTCTCGGATAACTATTCTCGATAGAGAGAACAACCAACAGAGAACCAGGAGCTTTCGCTCTCCATTGAGGCATATACGAATGCAGACAAACCGGATTCGAAGCTCTACGAGGGTCGTTTAGAGTCCTCAATGTGCCTCATACCGTGCAAGAATGAAATAATATTGTTTGCGACATCAAATGCAACGCTGAAAATGAATAGAAGCCGTGAAACAGAAATAATCACTCCGTATGAATTCAACTCGATATTTCAAGGATCCAGAATCCGTATCTTTATCACAAATATATTCACAACGCGCGAGACTGTATACCTAGTCGCGATCTAGCTCGAAACAATAACCAATTCGTTCCTATCGCTATCCTAATCCTTTCGCTCGTATCCGTTCGTATCCTAATCCTATCGCTTCTTTGATTAGAAAAAAATATTGCACTAATTAACGCTAATTAAAAAATACCAATGACGATTATTCTTAAAATTATGCACGTAACAAAATTATAACGAAAAAAAAAGACAAAAAATTCTTACAGATTTGTGAAAAAAGGGCCAAAGAAACGAGTATCAACGAGTAATTACCTATTGGATTCTTTACATCTGATAATTCGACTTTTCGTCATACATTTTTGTACAAAAATTTCTGTTTTTTTTTTAGCTTTTACTTTTATCGTAATCAATTCTGCTGAATAATTAATTTTAAATGAGCGTTTTCATAATTAATTAACGATTTCCACTCCAGAAAGGATCGAAACGTGATAGCCATCTCTGCGTTCCAAGCTCCCGAGGAGAGGTACAGGGGTCCTTTTATATTCTATAAAGGCCGTATGATTGTACATATACATATATATATGCGAGAAATGTCGTCGGAGAGAGTTACCATGGCAACGAGAACGAGACCGCAAGATCCGAATGTCTGAAGTTCTGGCGCCCTCAGAAAACTACAACGATACGAAAAACGACGAGGCAAATATACGCAACGCTCTCTCTGTTACATTTATACTTGGCTCTCATTTGCACATCCGGGGCATTCCGCAATATGTACAATGAAACTTTTTAATTCATCAAAGTAACGTACAACCTTCAGCAAGGTTATAATTTAATAAAAATTCAGCAGACTTCTCTTATAGTGGCATCATGTTTATTTGATTTAATTAAAAATTTGTCCATAAGTCAGATTACCCGGCCAGGCGTATCGTTTCATTTAGCCAAATTTCTCAGTACCTGAATGATTTTTTTAAATCTTTTAATTGAAAATTTTCATTTTATTTTTTTATTTTTCAAATCCCAATTATACACCCCCTCTCGAGTATTTTTACGACCATTATCCTTCGCTACACTCTTTGCCGACCGTTTTCTTTTGAATTCCTGTGACCATACGCCTGACATGCCGTCCTTTCAGCCCACCTTTGTGCATTGAATTCGCACATGAGCATGGGGAAAGCACGGAAAACCCGTGCCGATGTTAATCGAGATTCCAAAACAGATATTATGTTCGATTAAAAAAGAGTATTTTGTTAAATTACAATATAAGAGTATTTGGTTGAATGCAACTTTGTGAAGAACGTTATTTGAGAAAATTTCTCGTCACTCGCGTATGAAAGTTAGAGACGAAAATTGACGAGGAATACGAAGCACAAGGGTAGGAAGACCCCGAAGAATGGTATCAAAGCGCGAGGTGAGAGAGGATCAGAAGATGAGGATGTTTACCGTGTTGCGAGAGCCAAGATGAGAGCCCCGGCGGAAGAAGGAGGTCAATTCGTGCTCGTTGTCTGGGCCACGAAGACCTTATATTTCCTTCATTGGGTAAATATTCATGTACTTTTTCGGAGAGGGACTTTTTTTTCCTTGAGAGAAACACCCCCCCTGTCGATCCGAGCTCTCGCATGAAGCTTACCAGCAATCTTTACAAGATACGCCCCGAACGAGATTTCTGGAAGCTTCGACTCGTTGATTTTTGTTTTTCTCTCCGAGTTTCGTGATCGTAAAACCGAGAGAAAAAATGTTAACAATAATACATAATGTTAACAATAATAATAAAAAATGTTAACAATAATACATACGAAGCTCTGGTAATAAAATATCAGTGGCAAACATATCATTCACCTTTCATTATATTGACCTTTTAATTTTTCCAGTTACGCACATTTAGATTGATTATTTTTTCCATCCAAATTTCGGTCAATAGAATTTTACCATTCGACGTCACGTGGTACAACCTATACGGTTACGAACTAATAATTGCTTTGATAATTTTCTCTCTTATAGTTGCTATGTGAAAAACAAAAGATCTCCCAATCGAGTTAACCCCGTGTCAGAACTGACAGATTGAATTTTATTGTGGCAATTGAAGGATCTCAATCAAATCTCATATGGTCCAATTCTATTGGCTAAAATTTGGATGGAAAAAATAATCCTCCGAATATCACGCGAGCTTAAAAATTATCGGGACATTTCCCACAAGGTTCCCTGATGCTTACAAACGAACTCGTTAAGTTTTTTCAGGAAAACTTAACTCGTTCGTTTGTTTGCAGGGAACACCTATCGGGAAATATTCGATAATTTTGAAGCGCTTGTGGTAATTATATATGAAAAATCTTTGGCTATTTCAATCTTCTTTTTTCTCAGTTAATCAAGGATAATAAAAATTTCATAACAATTCATTAAGGTAGTAATCTGGTAACTTAAGCCGATTTTCATTCTTGTTTGGCGAGCGTTTTTTTGTAGGAAAATAAAAATGAATCGTTTTGGATATTTAGGATGTTTTTATTTACAGATTAAAGATACAAAAAAAATTTTTTGAAAAAATTTAATAGATTATTATTATTATTATTATTATTATTATTATTATTATTATTATTATTATCGATCGAAGTTGGCACCTCGAAAAAAAGCTCTTGATGTTATCTGAAAATAAAAATTCTTGATAATTGTTAATCTATAGACATGTCATTCTCGTCGGAACTAACGAGAAATTTTTTCACACCTAACTTTTTATTTTACAACCCCTTCTTTGCTAAAATAAAAGGACTGTTTTTCAAAGTCCGCCATTTTGTTATTTATCCATGAAATTTAACTTCAGTAGTCCCGACCAGAATGACATGTCTATGGATTAAGAATTAACAAGAATTTTCGATTTCAAATAACATCAAGAGCCAAAATCATCGGGGCCACCCACACGCTTTTTTTCGAGGTGCCAACTTCGATCAACAATAATAATAATGAAGAGCTATTAAATTTTTTCAAAAAAAATTTCTTCTGTATCTTCAATATGTAAATAAAAACATCCTAAATATCCAAAACGATTCATTTTTATTTTCCTACAAAAAAACGCCCTTCAAAAAAGACATGAAAATCGGCTTAACCCTCAGGGTATGGACTGGGTTACCGTAACCCGAGCGAATTTTAAAAGTGGCAGCATTTTGGAAGAAGTCGATGGAGGGGGCCCGGACCAGGGGGGGGGGGGAGAGTTTGAGGTCCCAACAGTCGAAGGGTCAGTTGGCAGCGTCAGTTTGCGCTTTTGCTGTTCAAGCCATACAATTTTAAAATTTGGAGTCGGGTAGCTTACACCCAGTCCATACGGAACGTTGGGAAATACAACATTTGTGAAAATTAAAAATTCTCCGGAACGGTCGAATGTTGGTGATACGGCCTGTTTTCAGTTAAAAAAGTTATTTAAAGTAAAATATCAGTGTTAAAGACAGCGTGAAACGAAAGGCGTCGTTTCGGGGTCTAGCGTTGTTGCGTCTATTTTCAAGCATATTATGCACTAGAATATATTGGTATGTATAATTACACTTTTTTCAATGTATTTAGATAGTGTTATATCGAATATTATGTATTCTAATATTTATTTTATTTATTTATTATTATAGTGTATTTATCGTAAAAATGACGACGCGTCGGAGAACTCGGAGCGTTTCAGCTCTTGAAGAGCTGTATCAAGAAAATGAAGAAGACAGTGCGACTGACAATGTCAGTGACACAGATGACGCCGAGGACGAACAAGCTGAGAGTTCCCACGCTTCGGAAACCGACGCTGACAGTGGTGACACAGATGGGGAATCAGAGGAAAACGAGGGGTCTGAACAGCCCAAACAATGGGCGCTCCTCCAGGAAAGCGAGGCCGGCCGTCATACCTGCGCTCCAAAAGTGGGCACAAGTGGTCTCTCTCTGCGCTAGAGCAGAGAGGTAGGAGATCACAAGTTTTATATGAGCCTGCTACTAAAGGTAATGCAATGAATGACAGAACTCCTGCTTTAAGCGTGGAGTGTTTTATTTTCTGATGACATCTTAGAAATTATTATCAAATATACTAATGAAGAAATAAACAGGAACATCGATGCTCTCAAAGAAAAATAAATAAGAATTGATACAACAGTTCACAAAGTTACAGACATTTTTGAATTAAAAGCTGTTTTTGGTTTATTATATTATGGTGGTGTTCATAAATTGAGTAAAAGTAAAACGATCAACTGGTGGGGCATTCATTGCATGCCTTTATTCAAAGCAACGATGCAGAGAAAGCGTTTCACATTTTTATTGCACTGTTTACGCTTCGATGATAAGAATACTCGAGCCGAGAGGAAAGCAATCGATCGCTTCACACATATTCGAGAAATTTGGGATTTGTTTGTTGAAAACTGCAAAAATAATTACGAACCAGGCCCAAACATTACCATTGACGAACAATTGCTTTCCTATCGAGGTCGTTGTATTTTCAAAATGTACATACCGTCGAAACCAGATAAGTATGCTTTGAAAATTGTCTCCATGAATGATGCAGTTACTCACTACATGATAAATGCGGTTCCTTATTGCAGAACTGTGACTGGAAGGTTAGATGGTGAACCTATCCCAACCTACTATGTAAAAAAACTAAACGAACCAATCCATAACACAGGACGTAATATAACTTGTGATAATTGGTTCTCATCATACTTGCTTTTCGAAATGATGAAGAAAGAGTACAATTTGTCTCTAGTGGGAACGATAAAAAAAACGAAAGAGAAATTCCAGCTCAATTCAAAAGTGTATCGAAAGGTACTCCAAATATTCGATTTTGTTACTTGGATAACAAAACTTTACTTTCTTACAATCCAAAAAAATAGAAAATAGTACTGGTTTTATCATCATTGCATCGGACAGGCAAAGTAGACAAAGAATCTGGAAAACCGGAAATAATCCTTTTCTACAATTGGACAAAGGGTGGCACAGATAGTTTTGATCAAAAATGTCATCTGTATACAACGGCTAGAAAAACGTTGAGGTGGCCTATGAGAATGTTGTATGGGATGTTAGATCAAGCTAATGGTAATTCTTTTATTTTATACAATTTGAATCAAAGTAACTCACCAATGAAAAGAATGGAATATATAATGGAGTTATCAATGCAACTTCTATAACCTTTATTACTTAGGAGATTGGCTACTCCCACTTTGCTCATCAATCTGCGTAATATGATCGAAGATTTTTTGAGAGCTGGCGATGTACCAGAGGAAATGGACATAAGGCATGAATTGCTTGATAATAAAATGTCTAAACAGAAACGCTGCATCTTATGTCCTAGTTCGCTTGACCGCAAAACATTTTACAAGTGCTTACAATGTGATGAGCCTATGTACAAAGAACATACGGCTAAGATATGCTGCGAGTGCGCAAAATAAAAGTTTCAGTCCTTTACTCATTTAAATTTGCCAATTTTTGACAGTTTCTGTAGAATTTAAGTTTATTTTGCAATATCCACATGTATTTTGACGATTATTCAATAAAAAAAATTGTTTAAATAATATATGTTGTTTATTTATGTTATACTCATCAATATTATCTATAAAAAGTATTTTCTACATTATAAATTTTTTTTTACGAGATTCATAATGGATAACTTTTTTTTCGCTACACCAAAAAACGCCTACTTTCGTACTTCGAAGAAAATATATTTTTTGGAACGAGTTGAAAAACGAATAATATCATTTCAAAGTACAACTCTTTAGCTTTCCAAAGCCACCTGTTAAATGTCAATATGTTTTTTTTTCACAGAACTATAAGCTTTTGAAAAAAAAAAAAAAAAATCATGAAAATTTTTGGAATATGGCTTATATTTTAAACTATAACTTTTTTTGGTCAAAGAATATCATAATTCTGAGTGAAACATCACATTTGTGAGAAAATTTCCGATCGATTGAAAAAAAAAAGTTTTCTTTGATGAATTACAGCCCAATATATATACAGTCGATCAAAGTTACCGGGTTACGGTAACCCATGTCCATACGGACCGTTACATTTTTATAGTCCATACCCTGAGGGTTAAGTTACCAGACTACTACCTTAAACCATCTCGTCATTTTAAATTTTAAACCTGGCTTATATTTAATGAAGTTTCATTGAACTGCTTAAAAAATTCGAAATCTTGAAGATACACACTGTACGTCAGGGGATTAAAATAAGCTGCAAGTTTCAACTTGCTGATTTAGCCCTCCTTTCTGTCCTATACAGTTAATTTTATTTTTTATTTTTTGAAAATTCAAAATTTCATGAAATCTGAAAAGTTTCACCGATTCTCGCTAAATTTTATAATTCAACCTTTCATCAATGTTACTTTATTCATGGAAAAATAAATTAGCCTGGTATATCTTAAAATTTGGAGGAATCAGAGTTGTCGGTGACTTTTTTGACAAATTCAAAATTTCATAATACACAAATCCTCCAAGCGATTTTCACCAAATTCAATGATAATCGTCTTTTCATGATCATTCGTGTAAAAAAAAAAATTGCACGATATCTCAAAATTCACGAAAGTTAGAGCCATTACAGACATTTTTCAAAAATTTCAAAATCTCGTAAAATGTATACGCCTCAGGGAATTTTAACGAAAATTGCAGCAAACAAAGCCGGTTGAATGCTTGAAGTGCCCACAAAGTTTCAGCGAGATCGGTCAATCGCTTCTCGAGATATAGCAGTTTGAATTGTTCACGGCCAGCATTTTTTCAAAATGTGATTTCTGGAACGTTTTGGCAGATATTCAATGCCAATGCATTGGCATTGGAAATCGGAATTTTTTTTTCTCGCAAAGCTTTCCTCTATATGCATATCCAAATTTGTATCTTCAACGTACACATCTTAAACGTTTAAATTTCAATGTAAGATTTACATTGACTGCTTGTTGAAAATTTGAGAAATCAAAAAAGTTGCACATAATGATTCGATCGTAATCACGAATAAGTGTGAAATGAATCAATTGTATTTTTAGTGCGTTCGATACGATTCATATTCATAAGATTCTCAGAGTGCAAGGGTGTGTGCAAAAGATGAAAATCGTATACGTACAGAAACTATAAGTGTGAAAATCGATGTGATAGGGATGGTGGTAAGAAGAGCCGTCGCGGCAGAGAGGGTTTTGAAAATATCGAGAAAGTGAAAAAAAAAAGAGGGTGGATCGAGGCGTCAACGACAATGTGGAGAGCTTGCTGCTTTCCGGAGATGAAAAATGCTTAGAATTATCGGAAAATTTACATAACGCCGAGAGCATCCAGCTTCATGGAGGGGTTGAGTATTGGGGGGGGGGGGGGGGGGGGGGTCGTGCATGACTTCGAACGTGATATTCTCGCTCGCCTCTATCCGGCTATTGCTGCAGCCATTCGATACGAGAATTTATATCGCACCAGCATCACATAGGTATATATACCACACCCCCGAGATGATGAAGTCGATTCCCTGGATGCCGTATGGTATTCGATATATACTCTACTGGTACATTCGATGATTTCTCAGCAAGTTTTTGGATCCAAAATTTTTGATTCCTTTGCTATTTTCGCATCTTGTTGTATATATTATCCGTATAATTCATTAATAATCAGGAAAATAAGCTCCGTTATATAGATTTACTCGCGTATATAATCAAGTTGTGTGGTGTATAAGAGTCTGGAGCTCCTCTCGACGTGTCGGTAAAGGAGAAAATTTGCTTGTCTCGAGTCGCTACCGCGACTCTTAATAAAAAGTGATGATTTGAAAAATTATAGCCTCGTTACTCTGCGGTCTTTCGAAATAGAATACATAATTCTTCGGTCCCTATGGCGAGTTAAAAAAAAATAAAACTCTAACTGTTCTGCGTAAAAAAAAAAATTTTTACTTAGGTCCGGAGATTTTGTTCCACGCTATAAATAAAAAACCATGCACTATTCAGGAAAAAGTTTCCAACAAAAGTTGTAGAGAATTTTATTATCTACAAAAAAAGTTTTCGCAATTTTTTTCGTACAATCCACGGTACACAAGATATTTGATAAAACGTATTTTCCAAGATGGCGGCTGAGGCTCGACTTCCCCTTGTCCTGCCAACTTAAATTTACACTCAGGGCATATCCTTGAACCTTTTCCAAAAGCAAAATCAATTCTGTAGAAGATCGCAGAAATAATGGCTAGAATGACTGAACTAAAATGAATGTTGGAGTTCTGTCGAATGTAAAAACGTCGACATCGATCAAAAACGATGATTACGAATAAAAAATGGTAAATCATAGCAACGGGTATACTCGTATAGCGATGATTGGTATAGCGTATGATTTTTTTATACGGAGAATCAATTCAAGTGGCGATTAAAAAATAATTAAACCGTGAACTAATTGAAATAATGATAATGAGAATAATTTGTACAGTCACAGAGTGATATGCGACCACTAACGCCCGGGAGTCCAATATGCATGTATATTTATATAATGCAACATTGTGCCTATGCAATACCATATTGCAGCGCGTGTTGATTTTCACGTGAAAATATTTGCATCGAGTATCGTGGATAAATAAACAAGTATGATGAGTGCGAAACTGAGAAAAAAAATTTGGGAAAACGACAAAAATGATGTCCCATGGGTACATAAAATGAATGTAAATTATCGTAAATATTCGTGCACTCGTTTTCACTCGTACGTTTTTTTTTTTTTTTTTTTTTTGTTAGGAATACATCGAGGTGGAAAATGAACATTGATTTTTAATTGAACCAGAATTCTCGTGCTAGCTCGTATGTGAAAAATTGAAGGAATATAAAATAAGTATGGAAGAAGGTGAGACAGGGTAAATATGAAAAATAGGTGAATGTAAATAATAGAATTACAATAAATAAAATTTCGATTGAACGCCCTTAAAATATAATTCACTGACCGATTTTCCATAATCCATAGCGCTCGAAAATGTGGAATTCAAGTGGACAAACAATAATGAATTGATTATTTGGCAAAAAAAGCGTACTTGTTGAATTTTTGATTCGTCGATTAATTTTGAAACTTTAACGTAGTTTTCATTGACGAGGCAATACTAAATTTCTACTTACAATTCTCGAATTTGGCACGATGTTTTTTTTTAAAGTTATCATTAATTGTGATTTAAATATTGTGGATCTTTAGCTGCAAATTGATTTTTCCTAATTGCAATCAGCCGTGAACGATTTAGGAAATTCTAATTCTTATTCAACAAACTTTGAATTACGTAAAAAAAAAAAATTATGGCAACAAATTTATCTATGAATCACTTAGGTATAAAAAATATTTAACTCTCATATTCCTCAAGTACAGTTTAATCTTCGCAAGGGGTACGGATTGACTACGAATAAAGTTCTGTTTTCGATTTTTAATTAACCTCTACATTTTTATTAAAGCTTTGCCTTTTCAGCATTGCGCGAATATCGTTTTTTTTTTTTTTTCTTAACTTTCGTTCTATTTAACTTGTACACAGACTCGTCAACGACTTTTCTGTATATCTTCCTTTCGATTCTGTCTCTATGTGACTTTACTCTTGCCACATTTTTTTTTTCTTCACTTCAATTGCGGAAGCCTCGAAGGCCTTAAATTCACTTTCTTGGGCTGGAGTACATAACCGTATACCCATATTATAGACATCTCTTTTGAATTTTTCTTTCCTTTTTCACCCTATCTTTCTCATCTCACTCTATCTCTCTCTGAATCTTTGGCCACGTTTATGTACTGTCAACACTGCTGTGGCTGGTATTAAGCACTGTCATCATTATTGAATTTTTTTTTTCTAAAGTGATTATTATATAGTTTAGCTTGTGAACAATTATTGCATATAATTTTTCTTAGGGGGTTTTACTCCAGGATCGAATAAATATCACTCTAATCTAATCTAATATAATCTCTCTCTCTCTCTCTCTCTCTCTCTCTCTCTCTATCTATCTATCTATCTATCTATCTATCTATCTATCTATCTATCTATCTATCTATCTATCTATCTATCTATCTATCGCGCTCTGTGGCCACAGTTCGCCTCAGGTGACGTCTTCGCTGAGCAGCTTCTCCCTGATTAAAACTCATGTCTGGATTGCCCGCGGGGCGTCTAAACGAGAGTTTTACGAGAACAACGAACGAAGAAAGATACAAGTTTTTATTTTTTTCCATGGAGCTCCAAAGAGAAGAAGAGAGGCAAGTGAAAACTTCAGTGTTTCAGCTGAGAGCCCTAAGCCGTACGAAGTAATGGAAGAACAGCGAGCGAATGAAAAAGTCAAGAATAAGAAGAGAGAGAGAGAGAGAGAGCTTTGGAGTAACGTATCTATAGAGTCTTCCCTTATTATTCATCAGTCCGATAACTTGACTCGAAAATTTCTTTTATTTTCCATCCCTATGTACTCAAGAAAATGATAGCGAGGATCTTTATACTCGATCCATCCAAATATCAATTTATGATGTAAAAAAAGCGTCGAAATTTGAAATTTGCACATATACCTAAAATTTTTTTTACCGATATCTGCAAAATTTAATGCCAATCACCCTTTAAAATATTATTTTCCATGCGCCCAAAATAAGCCGAGAATTACGTCTGATAACTTAAGCGCAAAATAAAACGCTTTCGGATTTTGGTTTTTTATTCAATTTTTTTTTTTTATTTGAACCCCTCAAGCGATTCTTGCCAAACTCAATACCGTGCACTCATGTCCTATGAACTATCAATGTACAAATTTTTGGCCCGATGGACAAATATTTGCGGAAGTTAGAGCCATTATAAATTTTTTGGAAATATTTGACAAATAACCCTTTACAAAAAGATGTCAAACACAAAAAGTTGTCAAATAAATTCAAATAATCAAGTCACAGTTGCCAAGTACATCAAGCATTTTCATTGTTTACATTTTTATTAACCGTTTATAAGTAAGTAACAACGCTCGAAAACGTATTGAAACGGACTTAAGGACTTAATCTAAAAATGTAATGTTTGAAAGATTTTATTGAAAAAAAATTCGCATTGAAAAAAAAAATCCGAACGAAGTACTTGGCGAGTTCGTAACAGGTAGTCTGTACAGTCATTTTACATAACTCGCCAAGTACTTCGTTCGGATTTTTTTTTTCAATGCGAATTTTTTTTTCAATAAAATCTTTCAAACATTAAATTTTTATATTAAGTCCTTAAGTCCGTTTCAATACGTTTTCGAGCGTTGTTACTTACTTATAAACGGTTAATAAAAATGTAAACAATGAAAATGCTTGATGTACTTGGCAACTGTGACTTAGATTATTTGAATTTATTTGACAACTTTTTGTGTTTGACATCTTTTTGTAAAGGGTTATTTGTCAAATATTTGGGTTTGACATCTTTTTGTAAGCATAAACAAAACGACGCAAGGAAATGTACTTGTCTCAAGTTTTTATACACCATTCATGGTGTTTTTGGTGGGATTTGGTTTCTTTTTGCAAAGCATTATATATGTCGACATATATTTACGATGTAACTTCTATGTAAAAGCTTTGAATGGCGACTACTATGCTCAGGGTAGAATTGAACAATTTTTGACGGCATAAATTGTCTTGCCAAAACATTTCGTACAATTATGGAATGGTTTCATTATTTCACAACTTCAGAAGCCCCAATCTAGCACCTAGCACACGAATTATCATTTGCATTTTTTTTTTATTAGATCGTTAGCAAGTTTAGCGAACTCCAAAATATTCTATGCGTACAAAATCCTATCAATGAGGTCTCCCTATTCTTGAAAGTGCTCGCATGATCCATTCAAACATCTTTGAGTTTCGATTCTTGATACAAAGCACCATCGCTGAGTTATAAAAATCATAAGCATTGCTTTTCTATAGTCGGTTCATAGTATCGAGCACTATCTTTTTTTTCGCGATGGAATATTAGAGCTTCGTTTGTAAGATATCAATGAAACGCAGACTCAACCCGACCGCGACCCACGTAATTCTACTCATAAAAGCCAGTCAACTGAACAAGGGAAAATTCGGCAAATCATTGCACTACAAAAAAAAATCCCATGAAGCGATTTGATCCAGACAAACGCAGTCTATAACCGAATTGGTACAGAAAAATGAAGCATGTTGTCCGTATGCGCAGGTCCTTTGAAATTTGAATTGTCTGTACCGAACCGAGTTGTGAAATTGTAATTAAACTTTGTTTACTTACAAATCACAAATGTAATTTGAAATTAAACTTTTTTCAATGGACTATTACAAATGTGATCTGTAATTGAACATTTTGTAATTAAAAATTAGAAATATAATCTGTAATTAAAATTTTCACTCTTTTCAATTACCCATTACAAATAAAATTTCTAATTACACTTCTTTTTATTTCAAATTACAAATGTAATTTGTAATTAAACTTCTGTGTAACTACAAATTATAAATGTAATTTGAAATCGACAAGAATTTAATTACAAATTAAAATTGTAATTGAACAACGTTTAATTATAAATTATGAAAGTAATATATTCAATCAATTATTTGTAATCGATTAGACGAGTACAAATTCGCAATAAACAGATCCTCCGGAACATCATTCGTCACCCAGAGTTATCATTTTTTAATTAATTTTTACGTTTGATTATTTTTATGTTTTGCTCCCGATGGACATGTGGTGGTGCGCTCCGTAGCACCAGATCCCCAGGTCATGGGATCTTTTTTCCTGCCGTCCAGGTATCACTTTCGGTAGTTCTTGAGCACAGGTCGACGGGCATCCGTCACCTACCATCCTGGAATGGCCCCGCGCTTCGTAATCTTTGAGCACCAGGTAGTCGGGAAGGCGTTATTTGCCGTCCAGGCTCTGCGCTCCGTTGTTCTTGAAAACCAGGTCGACGGGAATGAGTTTTCCGTCATCCAGGTCTCACGCTTCGTAGTTCTTGAGTTCCAGGTCAACGGGATTGCGTTTTCCACCGTCCAGGTCTACCGCTCGATTGTTCTCGAGTTCCAAGTTGATGGGAATGCGTTTTACGCTGTCCAGGCCTCGCACTCTGTAGTTCTTAAGTTCCAGGTCAACGGCAAGGCATTACGCATATAAATGGCGCGTAAGACCCGGACGCCAAGCAATATGGTGCGATCAAGCTGGACGCCAAGAAGTAACGCGCGATCAACCTGGATGCTAAAAACTATGACGCGATTGACCTAGACACCAAGAACTATGACGCGATTAACCTAGACATCAAGAACTATGGCGCGATCGACCTGGACGCCAAGAACTGTGACGCGATTGACTTGGGCACCAATAACTATGGCTTGGTCAACCTGAACGCCAATAACTACCGCGCGATCAACCTGGACGCCAAGAACTATGACGCGATCGACCTGGACGCCAAAAACTACGATGCGATCGACCTGGACGCGAAGAACTATGGTGCGATCGACCTGGACGCCAAGAACTATGACACGATCGACCTGGACGCCAAGAACTATGGCGCGATTAATCTTGACATCAAGAACTATTGCGTGATCGATCTGGACCCCTAGAACTATGACGCGATTGACTTAGGCACCAATAACTATGGCTTGGTCAACCTGGACGCCAAGAACTATGACGCGATCGACCTGGACGCCAAGAACTATGGTGCGATCGACCTGCACACGAAGAACAATGGTGCGATCGACCTGAACGCCAAGAACTATGACGCGATCGACCTGAACGCCAAGAACTAATGTGCCATCAACCTGGATTCCAATAACTATGACGCGATTGACCTAGACACCTAAAACTACGACGCGATTGACCTCTATAGACACGAAGAAATATGGAGCGATCGACCTGGACGCCAAAAATTTATGACGCGATTAACTTAGACACCAAAAATTATGGTGCGATCAGCCTGGACGAAACTTTTCTTTTTTAACACAGAACCACATTGAATGAAAAAAATATTTATCTAGAAATAAATATTTTTTCAAGATGCGCCGGTATCGCGTCTTTTCGGCCTTTCAGCGTGACACGGGACTGAAGACGGTTAGTGTGGTTATGTTGGTGGTGCGAAAAATTAGTGGAGCGAAAAATTTGCGGAGCGAAAAATTTGCGGAGCGAAAAAATGATGATCGTTGTACGTCGAAAATAAAAAATAAAATGCGATATCTCCCATATGTCAATAGCTACAGCATTCATTTGGGTACCAATCGAAAGAGAAAAAAAAATAAAAAATATTCGTATTAATATCATTGCCGAAGTCTGTATAATTAATTGATAATTAGAAAAATAAGTTTCGTTATATAGATATACTCCCGTGTATAAGCTCGATGTGTGGCGTATAAGAGGCTGTAGTACCTCTCGACATGTCGGTATAGGAGGAAATGTACTTGTCTCGAGGCTCTGCCGCGCCTCTTAATGAATAAACGCGATTGAAAATGAAATTGGAAACTTCGTTGGTGCGCGGGTAAAAGCAGATTTTTTTCGTGAATTCCCCGTTTCGATTATTTCAAAAGTGCCACTCTAAAACCCGAATTCATTTGCTAAGCCTTGCGGCGAGCCAACACCGACGATAAACCATGGAGATCTTGCCCGCGTCGTTTCAAACTACGTTTCGAAGCTGAACGAAAGTTTTTCGAGATTTTCTTGCCCAGCGACTCGTGGTTCGCGGACTGCGCCGTCTTTGTTTCAGCGTGCATAAAGTCATTTCGGCAAAAGAAAAAGAGAGAAAGATAAAGGAGAGGGGAAAAGAGGAAAACGCTCACAAGAGGCTGGATGAACGCCGCGAGGAAAGTCCTCGTTAGGATTCTCTTTTTTAATGTTTGAAAGAACAAAGATAGACGGACACGAGATTCCCGCGAGACTTTAACGAAATACCAGCAAAAAATATTTAAATATTACGGAGAGCGAAAGAAATTACGACATTAAGGGGGGGGGGGGGATATACACAAACAAACAAACAAAAATTGAGAGAAAACGATGCGAAAGGATCGCCGCATAAATAATTTTAGAGAACAAAACTTTATAATTTATTAATTATTCATTTTCTACCTTCTATAATAACGGAGAATTTACCGAAATTATTTTCTTTTGATCGTATTGTAGGGCAAACGTTTTTGATCTGGAAAGAATGATAACAAGTATACTAGCCATAATTTTTTTTAGTAAGCTGGCCAATGATTTTTTTGTAGCAAAACCAACGGAGTTCTATTTCCGTGGAAATTCAAATCAATCAATCGTTTCCTCCAAGCGGCAAAATTAAAAAAAAAGTAATAATCATCAATTTATTAAAAACTTACAAACGCTTGAATAAAAAAATTTGAAAAACCGTTGAATCAAAACCATTTTTTCTTGACTCAATTATCGCAATAACAACGGAACATTATTAATTACATTTATTTTCATAATTCGAGCGCGTAAGTTTTTGGGGGACAAAAATCCCGAAAAGAAGAACCGTAGGGACAAAAGGAAAAAATCTTGATGTTCAAGAGAAAAAGAGAGAGAGAGATATATATATATATGACTGAAGTGCAAGAGCAAGGAGCACGAAGAAGGGACTCGTGGATAAATATGGTCGAAGGGAAAGTACTCGAATAAAATCCAAAAATTATAGCTCAGGCATTACGCGTGCCGGTCTGGCCGCGAGTCATCGTCATGGTGGAAAAAAAATAAAATAAAATCTGCCATTTCGACAATATTATTCGGTCTTTTTGACGATCCTACCTTGGATTCGCCTGGATGAAACGAGAATTTCGAGCTCGCAGACCCTTCGGTTTTTTTCATTTCGTACTCGGCACCCTACACGGGGGCGAACTCTTCCATGTATACGCGATGCCAACCAATCTAGCCCTCATTCGCCAAAAGCTTCGAATTATTTCGCCCATTAAATTCCAACCACTCTTCGCCGTGTGCGAATGATATCGAGGCCTTAATCCATCTTAGATTTTCCAAAGTGCTGTGCCATTAAAAAAAAGCACTTCTGGCGATGCTGATTCAAAAAAAAAAAAAACAAAAAAAAATACTTCCGAGGCCTTCGCTGATGCGGAATTGAGTCGTTAAAAAACGATAATGGCAAAGCCGTGGAAACGAGGAGGACTGGTGGAAAGCACGAGGATTTGGAAATATATATATTGTCACGTTGACACTTGTGTACATTAGGGCGGGGGGCGGGGGGGGGGGGGATCGATTAGAAATTGAGACACGATGGAGTGATGGAATAGAATTTTCATAGCTTTGAGTCTCCGCGGAGTCGCCTTGATAAGAATTTTATGAAAATTTTCCCACGTATTGGTCGAGATGGACGTCCGGGATATTTCAAAGTGACTGACCATTTTCAATATTGAGAAAATTGCAATTAATATTAATTTTTACATGTATCACTCATTGGACATATTATTTTATTATTATCGTTATTATTAATGTGTTTTTTATAATTTTTGAATACGTCATTTATAACCAAATGCATTCCAATTTCTTTTTTATTTATTTTTTATTATCGTACACTGTGCGAAATCTCGATAGTTATGGCTATCAAAAGACCACACTATGAAAATATAGTACAGGCAAAAATGGTGATATCGACAGATGAATTCTGATTCAGTTAGATAATTTTTTGGCTCAATAACCTCAAATTTACGAAAGTTGAAGCAATCACATTTTTCGAAAATTCCATGAAATCCTTTACCCTCTTTAGCGATTCTTGCCAAATTCAATATCAAACATGCTTGTCCTGTAGCCTATTTATGCAAAAAGTTTTAGGCGAATATCCTTGAATTTACCAAATTTAGAAGAATCAGAGAAATTTTTGGAAAAATTAAAATTTATTTAAAATCAGACACACGTTATTAATTTTTTTTTTTTTTGAAAATTGCAGTAAATAAGAGGGGTTTTATATTTCAGTAGTGTGCAAAGTTTCAGCCCGTTAACTCTCAAGCAGTTCAAGAGATATAGCGATTTCAATATATCGAAGGCCACTGTCTGCACCAGGCACACAGAAATTTTTTTTCTAAATGTCATTTTTTAATGTTTTTTTTTGATTCACGAAAAAAAAGCTTCCTCTATGTGGAAGCAAAATGTATCGTGTCGTGATTTTAAAAACTTGAACGACAACAAAAATTGATGTAAAACGTAGTTTTCTACTTCGTTGAGAACCTAATTTTGCCTAAAATAATTTCATCTTATATTGTCAATAAAATATTTAATTGATATTTCATTCGCAAAACTTTCTTCGCATAAAAATTTAACGATATTTATTGCAGCATTAAAGGCTGAATAATACTACAGTGTGCAACAAATAATGCAATCAAGAATAATGATAAATTGAATAATCGGTTATTAAAAAAAAAAAAAACCCCCCATCGATTCGCACATTCTATGAAAATGCATATCGAGAGAAATATTTCCGATATTCACGGACAATATATGACGAACGGTTTTCGCCCGCGGGGAGGAGAGTGAGAGAAACAGGGGATGAAAAAGATTATGCGCAAATATATACGAGGCGAGATCCGTGAATATGAACGAACAATGTTTTCGATACGGGAAACAAGTTGCGAGGATATCTGCGTTTAGAAAAGTATTTCAATGAAAGAATTTTCGCGATAACAGCTTATGGAAGTTGGCCCGTAAGAGAGCTATGGTATTGCCAGGAAAGCATTGTCGTTTCTCTGGGGAAATTTCTTTCGAATCGCTCGTCTCGATATTTCTCAAAACGAATCTTGTCTCTCAACGCTCCATTTTTGCTCTCATTGCGCCATTTTTTTTTTTCTTTCCCAAACGTCAACGATAATACACGGGAATTCTGTACACTCCGCTAAGGGAGGAAAAAATGGCTGACCACATTGCGATGTTGACAGTGGTGGTGAAAAAAAAATAATAATTGCTGACAATAAGAGAGTTGGATGAAACTTTTGAAATAAACTAATGATCAACGACACTTTTCGACTGCATTAATGTCTCGGACGTTGGAGGATGATCATCCGGAAGTTCGACCCCCTCGAAGTACGTTTTCTATCCTGTTTAGTCTCTCTCTCTCTCTCTCTCTCTCTCTCTCTCTCTCTCTCTCTCTCTCTCTCTCTCTCTCTCTCTCTCTCTCTCTCTCTCTCTCTACCCCCTACCAATTTAATACTGTACGGCGATTTTGTACTCACTGTGCGTATACATATATACTTGTATAAGCCCAGCAAACCATACAAGACTGAATTTCGTTACTCCTTGAGTACCCCCGCGCCCCTATACTCGAGTAAGAAACTTTTGCTTTGGTACGTCTTTAGCTGCGATCATTCATACATAGTCCAGGAAACGGGTACTTTTGTTCTACATAATTCTACGCACGTGATTATTTTTTTTGGATTGATTAAGGGGCGCCCTATGAGTGTAAATGGGAAATAGCATGGCTGTGGCGAGTGTGCTTCAGCCACCATTTTGGAAAATTGTTTTCCTCAAATATCTTGCAAATGGTGAAATGGTGTATCCTATGGTAAAAACGGACACGATCTTTTTTATAGAAAACAAAATTCTCTATCTTTTTTATGGTAATTTTTTTTTTTGTAAAACCCATATTTTTCAAGTTACAGCGTAGCAAAATTTCGTGATGATGGTCTTTATGAAAAATCTCGTTAACGGTTGATCAAACCGTTAAAATAGTTATTATTGCGCACTGTAACTCAAAAAATTTGCATTTTCTGAAAAAAAATTTGAAATAAAAAAGATAGGGAATTTTCTTTTCTATAAAAAAGGTCATGTCCATTTTTGCTGTAGGACGAACCGTTTACGAGATATCATTCTTAATAAAAAAAAAAAAATCACGCGCGTAGAATTGTGCATTATGAATCTGTTTTTTCGATCCGTTTCCTGGACTAATAGACCCGGAATACGAAATGAAAGAGCAGTTGGTAAGTTTGAGATAGATATCTGGCGAAAGACAGATCATTGTAGGAAGCTTGACATTTAATACAAGTAGTATTTATTTTATATAATATATATTTAATTTTATATATACAGTAAAACCTCCGGCACTGTCGCTAGCTGCACCTCCGGCACTGTCGCTTCGCTACCCCCACCATACCTCTATAGCAGTACCGCATCTACTACATATATAACTACCGTGGCGCCTCGTAAAGTGAGATAATCGTGCGCCGCCCAGAGCCAGCCAAAATCAGAAGAACAAAAGAAAGCGTGACCCGTGTAAAAGTTAAATTCGTGATCCCAGTCAATTTTTTTCATTTGGAGCAATCAGCTTTTAATTCTTTGATGAGGCTGGGAACTACAATGAGTCCTCTGAGTCCCATGATTTCAGATGCAGAAAGTCTCCTGTGCGCTCCTGTGTCTCAAACGTTAACGAAAGAGTTCGAAACTTATAAAATTTATACAAAATCATGTTTTCAAAGCTAGTACAGAAGTCAATTTGAAGAATAAATTGTGTTTTTTTTTTTCATTAATTTGGTTTATAATATTAAATACCAGAAAAGTTATAATAAATGATATGAAGAAAAAAAATTCCGGAATTTGTAGATATTCTTCAAATTTTGCTCTGTCGCTGTGCTTATAACATGATTCTGAATAAATTCTTGGAGTTTGAAGCTCTTCGGTTAAATTTTGACAGACTGCGAACCTTTTGCAGCCAAAGTTTTGGGCTGCGGAGGACATTAATCGTAGATACCAGTATCACCGAAGGCTCAAAAGCTAAGTACAACTAACAAGGAGAGTATCAGGCCGCCGGGTCATGGATTCTGCTCAAACTTGCAGATGTGTTTCGTTCTAAGAATCAAGCCTCTCATCCGTAGTTCCATCCCATAGGCCTTCTGTTACTCGCTATATAACATAAAATAACATTTTTAACCAATTCATCGGTCTGTCGCCACTGCTCTGTACTGATCTAGTCAACTTGGATATGTTATTGAAACGTTGTCAGGCAACCATAAAAATGAATATTTCACATGTTAATTTACCGTATTTGATGTCGGTCGCTGCGCTAGGCCGATACACGCTACGCGCAAGCGAAGAAAAGCAAAGCGATGCGGATCGAAACCAAGATTTATGTTACAATTCGTCTCATAGGAATACGCATAGTATTCATGCTTGCAAATACTATGCGTATTCCCATGAGAGGAATTGTGATATAAATCTTCGCTTTGGTTTGCTTCGCTTCGTTTTTCTTCGCTAGACCGATACACACTATGCAACGCATACTAGCCACGCTAGACAGATACACACTACGCACAAGCAAAGAAAAGCGAAGCGATGCAAACTGAAGCGATGATTTATATTATATGTCTTGTGGAAATACGCATAGAATTTCCAAGCATGAATACTATGCGTATTCCCATGAGATGACTTGTAATATGAATCTTCGCTTCGCCTTTCTTCGCTTGCGCGTAGTGTGTTTTGGCCTAGCGAAAGCGACCAACATTGAATACGGTAAATTAACACGTGGAATAAGAGCGAGCAGTGGCCCAGTTGGTCCGACTCTGGACTGCCACGCAGGCGGCCAGGGTTCGATCCCGCGGCCGGCACCAATGGATTTTTCCAGATGCTTTTTCTGCGAGCTCGGTGGTTCCAAACCCACCTTAAATTGTAGGTTCTCACAAATACACTGGGCCAATAGCAATGAGATTGCAAAAATCGAGGGAGAAAAATAGTTCCGCAAATGAACAGAAAAACTAAAATAGTGGGCCCAGTGTAAGAGTGATATAGTGTATGAAAGTGTTGTAAAAAGCCGAAAAGGCTATGCAAGTAAAACTTACTACTACTAACACGTGGAATATTTATTCCTATGATCAGCCGACTAAGTTTCAATAACATATTTATTTAATTTTTTAATTTAATGACATTTAATAACATATACATATATTGACTGAATCAGTACAGAGTGGTAACGACGACGGATCGGTAAATCGGCTAAAAATGGTATTTTAGGTCATAAAGCGAGTTACAAAAAGCCTATGGGATGGAACTACGGATGAGAGGGTTGATTCTTAGAACGAAACACATCTGCAAGTTTGAGCAGAATACATGACCCGGAGGCCTGATACTTCTTGTAAGCTGAATTGATCTAATTTCTTTTGGGTTTTCAATGACGGCCCCCCTTAACGTTTTTATTTTCATGTGCTATTCAATTATTATAAGATGATACGTAACAATGCAAATATTCATTCAATGTGTATGTTTCAATGACTTTTGCCGTGCATAACCTCAAATGTATGTTACGAAACATCGGGTGCTATCCCGTGAATTCTACGGCCCTGTACTCGCTTTTAATTGGTCGAGAAAAAGTAGGTGGATACGTGACAGTGCCGGAGGTCTTACTGTATATATATAATAATAATATATAATATAATATATAATATATAATATATATTTAATATTATGTAGTATAATATAAGTATAACCCTTGTGATAAAAAGTTTACTTTTGGGTTTTGGGTTTTGGGTTTTTGGTTTACCCTTGACAAATTGTTTTTGTAAGTTTACGATATCTCCAGTAGTTTTCTGAGATATACATTGACTTCCCAGAATAATTAGCCCAAAATGGGCCGTACATGAGGGTTTTGTTGTAAAAAAATTATTAGCAATTGTATGGGATGAGAAAAAAAATTGGTCGAAAAAATCATTCTCAAAGTCCTGTAAATCATAGTAATATGATACTAAAACGATTTTTTTGCAATTCGATCATTGTTAAAATTTTAAAATGATACCAACAGAAAATTATTAACGTTTTATATTGTAAATGATTCAACAAAAAAAAAATTTCCAGGATAATTTTTAAGGATTGTATCGTCGTAATATTCATTCGTGTGGTAATGAAGATTATTTGTCCAAAATTATAAATTTATAAATTTATTGAATTAAAATTATAAATTTACGGTAAATCAAATACCAATCATCCTTTCATGATTCATACCAAATTTAATATAAAAAATTCTGGTCCCATATATAACATATTTTTGTACAAAATTTTGGCTTGATAACCTTAAGTTTACGTAAATTCGAGCGCTATAATAGCCATTTTTCGAAAATTGAAGAAATTTATGAAATCTCAAGCCCTTAAACTATTCTTGCAAAATTCAGTACCAAACATCCTTATCCCCCCTAGCCTATTTTTGTAAAAAAAAATTGGCTCGATATCTCGAAATCTACGAAAGTCAGAGTCCTGACAGACATTTTTCGAAGATTTCAAAATTTTTTTACAATTTTGAAAATTTTCGGAAGTTACAGCGACCACGAACGATTTTTGGAAATTTTAAAATTCCATAAATATTGTAATTTTCGAGAAAATTTTGACAAAAATTGCAGCAAAAAAAGAGACAGTACTGCTTTACTCGTCTATAGACGAGTACAAAAAGGAAGCGGTATAGTTCAAACCGTTTTCTAAGTTATAGAGGTTTGAATTTTGTGAGGCACACGCACACACACGTCCAGACATTTTTTATAGATATATTTTCTAGACGTTCTGATACGCACTCTGGCATGAAAATCACCAAAAAAACATTTTTTTTCATAAAAATAAAGCTTCCCCTATAAGGAAGCAAAAATTAACATGCCCGATGGGTAAAAGCACTAGCAGAGCTTAAGGAGTACATCCACGATCCAGAGGCAAAAGTGGGTCGAAAAGTTCATCGCCGAAAGAGCTTGGGATTTTCCGCCCATTTAACACGCATCCTCGCACGAATTCATTTTCTCAAGGACTTCACATCGAGCGGTTTAAATTCCGCATCCCCTCTCGACTCTGTCCCCTCTACTCTCGCACATATCAAAAAGATTGTATGCGAGAGGCAAATTCACACGAGGATGTTAAACCTATGACAACACCCTTCTATCGTCATAGGGAGGGGGGGGGGAAGAAAGAGAGAAGAAGAGAGAGAGAGAGAGAGGGAGACTTTGCTTTCTCGTTGTCCTTCCTAAATCCGGAATTAATGAGGATCCCTACGGCGCTAACGTCCCCTGCGTGTACGTTGTTTAAGGAGGGATGAAAAAACTTCGAGACTGACGGGAAAACATCGGATGAGGGGGAGCCAAAGAAGCAAAGAGTCCAATGAAGCTCGGGAAATCCATCGATAGATTTTTTTTTTCAAGATATCGACATTTATACATGTTAAGATATTTGTCTACTAAATAGATTTTAGATATTTTTTACGAGCTAACGAGCATGGAACAACATTATTTTTCATTGAACTTATTAAAACTTTCCCGAAGGCCACGAAAAATGCATATTTTTATTGTTATTATTACTTTTTTTTTTTATAGGAAACGAGCATATTAAGTCACACCCACGCGCATGTAGTCCTCTAAAGTATGCACTTAAACTCAACGACCTTTCTCTTCGGTCATTACGTCGCTTTTTCCCTCTCTCTCACTCTCTCTCTCTCTCTCTCTCTCTCTCATTATCTTTTTTTATTCCCCCTTTCTATCCATCGGCGTTTTTTTTTTCATCCGCACACAGAGACGGGTCGAGGACGAGAAAAACCCCATGTGTAATTATAGAAGCGAAGCTCGAGCTTATAAGTGCTATGATATTAAGTGTTTCGTGGGATGACGCAGTATCGTGAAAGGTTAAATACAATTTATTGATCGAATAAACTATTTTTTTATACTGGATAAATAATTCGAACGTCCGGTTATTAAGTTGTAAGTAAAAAAAATTTAAAAAAAACAAACAAATTTGTCGAAAAAACGATTTATTCGTATGTACGATAAATGGTACTGTAAATATACAATACAAGTACATTCGGAATACAAAACTATGCCAACAGTTTCGTATCGATTATAAAAATTCAATACTTTTTGTGAAAAGTATTGATAACTTTATAATTCAATAAGGTAAACGTCCCAATAGCCGGACGTGTACCAGTAGCCTGACACCCCCTGTTAAACTATAACTATATACCACTATATAGATATATAGTCAAACATGAGGTGTCCGGTTACTGGTACACGTCCGGCTATTGGGACGTTTACCTTACTTTTTCGTGAAAAATATTAAATTAATAAAATATTGCGAAGAAAATATATATGCCTGAAGTTACCATATATATTGCTCTCTTTCAACTATTATTACCATCGACGTTCGTTATATTTATAATTAAAAAAAAAAAAAAACGAACACAATTTACAACAGTCAAAACTCGGGCACTGACGTCAACTGTTACTCGGGCACTGCGGAATCCACATAGTGCCGCTACAATATATGCAGAACCCCCCGATGAACAAAAAAATGTATAAATTCAACGAGTGGAGGGTACCGATGTACATACGATACAGGCCTGGTGCTTTCTTCTCATTGGTTAGTAAGAAGGTTAGGTCTTTCGGTCAGTGCCCGAGGCTCCTGTGCTCGAGCTCATTCAGAGCCCGAGGTCCGACTGTCCTCTCATCAGAGAAATTAACATTCCCGACATTGAATATCGAAAAAGAAAAAACTATGTCGAACAGTCACTATCGCTTTCTAATCATACAATCTATCGGAAAATTATTTAACCCTTTTCTTACACCTGGGAGAATTTCGAGATCCCAACTTTCTTTACTTTTTGCGCTGTAAAACTGTATAACGAATATAGATTATCGAATACCCGACATTTAATTTGCCTGAGAGACCGAAGACACGCGTAAAATTGAGGAATTGAGAAAAAAAAAACAGGCAAGGAAATGGAAAAAAAAAGTAAGAAAAATACGTCGCTTTGCACCTTGCCAGTTAACGTGTTTGATATCCCTCCCGATAATTCAACTTTTTGCAGCGTAAGAAGACGCAATAATTTTTTTTTTTTTTTGCATTCGTGTGAAGCCTTTGCTTCAAGAATATATCCGGAGGTTTCCCGCTAAGGCGGCTTCGAACGAATGAAGAATATCCTGAAGTGAAAAGAGCAATTCTACGGTATCTCCACGGTGCTCATCTTTGTTCCTAGGCTCATTCGTTCTTTCATTTTAGGTTTTTTTTTTTATGCATTAACTCCGACAAGGGGAACATTGTTTTAGCCACTTTACCGTGACCTCGATAACGTAGAACTTAGCCCCCCTCAGCCGCGGACTGGAAGTTATCGTAATTTCAAAATATGCTCAAAATTTTAGGTTTTTTTCATACCGCTACAATAGTTATTATCAATATTGAGAAAGAGGAGAGGAGGTTGAAGGAGAGGGGTGAAGTTGAAGAGGGGGAAGATTTCTTTATAACGTGTACCTGATGGGGGGCAACTAAACTTTCGTGAGAGTGTTCTTTGAGGTCTAACCTTTCAATTTTTATTTAAATACCATCAATAGCAATCGATTCTATGCTAAATTCGTTATAAATCATTGGTCCAATAGTTTTTTTTTCCGCCAGATTTTTCAATGCGAATTCTCAAAAAATATAACTCTCGCATTATATCATTGATTTATCTGCGTGAATTTCTTTTAATCGTAAATATATCGTGAATTTCGAATAGCGGTTTGAATTCCCGTCAACTATACATGTCCTATATAGAATAATTGAAAAAAAAAAAAATTAATCATTCATACTTACGGGCAAAGCTGATGAGTAAATTTTCAAATTTTCACGATCGAAAATTACTCCTGGATAGCAGAGATCGTAACGACAATCCCACGATAATTTTTCGCGCATCAATTCGACAAACTTGACGCACGTAAAAATTTGGGTCGATCCACGACCACACACACACACACACACACACACACACGCACACGCGTGAAAAAAACACTTGTATGACACGCGCGTAAGAGCAAAAAAAATGAAAAATAAAAACACTCACGCTGATGCACACCGTTTTACGTTAACGATAGTTTTGTCGAAGGTTCACTGAATTCATTGAAGATTCCGAGGCTCGCGTAATTGAAAAAAGCTCTAAAAATGACACGAAAAAAAAAAAAAAAAACGAAAATTTATCGATGTAACGAAAGAGGGAAAAAAAGTTAAAAAAATCCTGAGGATGAGCTTTGCTCTTTAAGTTCTATAAATCGTGAATGCTCACTGAAAAGAAAAATCATTCAGGATATCGCCGGACACGTGACAGAAGCTTTTTAGGAACTTCATCGTGACAAATTTTCTCATCGTTCCTGAAGTGTAAAAAATTTTTTTCCATTTCGATTAGAATTTTTTCCTCGTTCTTTTCACCCCGATACTTGAGTTCTTTTCTCGAATAATTTCTTCAAAGTCACAAGCAAAAGTGACGAAGTCAAATTTTTGTGCTTCCGGGGGAAATTGCAATTTTTTAATTTTTTTTTTTATCGTAATTCGAGAACTTTAACCGAGGTATACGTCCTCACGAGGTTCGATGTCCACGCCTCGTGAGCCAGACTCGAGAGACTCGATGCAACCTTGAAATCCCAGCTCATCCCGTATGCCGTCAAAGTCCAATTTACAGCAGCCACGTATCTCGAGAGCTTTTTTTTTTTTTTTTTTTATTTATCTTTCCACTTTTTTCGTCATCTTCGTCTCGTCACGAGAACCGTCGAGACAAATCGACGTCTTTCCCCAAGCCCTTGATCACAATTGTATTCGTTTTCGGGAAAGAAAAAAAAAAAAAATTTCCCTCTCAACCCTTCTTTGAAATTTCCTTACTTCGCTGTATATATTCTCAGCTCCTTTTCATCACCCAAAAATTTTCGACAAACATCTTTGCGGAGAGCTCGTTCTTCGATACTTTTTTACTCGTGAAATTAATCAGCATGTCGTCACGATATGCGATGTTTTCGAAAAAAAAATTTGTTGAAAATTCTTCTTTTTTTTCCCTCCTTCACGAGATCCCGGAGGACCTCGAGCTCGAAGTTTTGTTCTTTCGTATGTTTTTGTATACAATCGCTCGTTGGACAAAAGGAAATTATTTTTTCCCTGCTTCTTCTTTTATTTTATCTTCGTCTTTTGCTCGTTACTCAGCAATATTCCTTCTCTCGCTCTTTCTCCGTTTCCGGTACTTTGCAATTACTTATCTTTCGCTTGTCTTATTCTCATCGATCATGACCAACTCCAAACTGCCGGGGCTCAAACGTCGCATTATACCTTGTATTGTTCTTGAACTTCCTGTTTCACTTTTTCGCCATCTTTTCTTTTTCCTCTTGTCGTTGTTAAATATTTTTTTTTTCTTTTTTCTGTTTTTTTTTTATTACGACGAACGATGATTTTTCGACTTTGATTTCTTAATTTTTTTCGATTTTTCCTTGTTTCATTCGATTTCGGTATATCATTTGTCCTTGATCGGTGTCATGTTGGCGAAAAATCACTTCGTATTCGTCGCTGATCACCACCATCACCATCACTATACCAAAATTCGTAAAATATTCTCGACTCGAGACCGCATTAAAGCTCTCTCTCTCCCTCGTTTATCCGATCATCTCGCACTTCATATTATTTAATTTTTTTTTCCCCCATCTTACTATTGCTATTTCCCTCGGGGTGTATGTGCGTATCTTCTTTTCTTGTTCTCCCTTTCTTCTCGATTTTTCGTGACAAGAGGCTCAAGTCGCTGGAATTTACAATTACGATGTACTCTTGGCCTCCGAATAGAACGAGACGATTCTCGACAAATCGTTGGTCGTATATGACTTTATTCCCTTTTCTTTATTCCCTTGATCCTATAGCTGGATCAAAACGAATAATCAGGTAGCGCAATTTCGTCATCCAATCACACACCTTTCCAGATTTTTCCCGAGAAAAATAATAATGATAATAATAATAATAATAGCAATAACAATGTCACTGTACAAACACGAGTAAATCGAAAGAAAATTCGCGATATAATTGTATCATCGTTTCGACACACTTTGCAACGATTAAAACGTTAAGTCGATTTTTTTTTCAATCCTCTATTATTTCATGCTCGTGCGTATTCGCTCTAAAAAGAAAGAAAGAAGATAAAGTGAAGAATCATCGTTTCGATGATTGGCACGATTTTAATTATCGCGAGATAGAAGAGAGAGAGAGAGAGAGAGAGAGAGAGAAAAAGAGAGAGAGAGAGAGAGGGCAAAGAAAATGTAAAAGTAGACTCATCAAAGGAAATCTGTGGCAAAGGCAGACTCGAGAATCTCAGCTGCCTCATCTCTCTGCCACGGTTATTTATACATTTATATGAATCTATTTTTAATCGGGCGATACTTTTGCATCGATGAACTTTCCAAGATTTTCATTTTGCCACGTTCACGTAAATCAATTGATTAACCGTTGAAGAACGAAGGGAAATGCAAAAATTGCTTACTAGGGTTGAAATTTCGATGTTTTTTTTTTTTTATCAACAAATTCCCACGAATGTTGGTGGTATTATAGCGGATAATTGTGATACATTTGAATCATGATTACCAAAAAATTATTCGGGTATGAAGAACAAGGGCGAACGTGTCGTTCACAATTTTTCAGTAGATCGAGTCGTGCAATAGTCAGGCATGGGGATTTATGAACTTATAAGAACGAAATGCGGAAAACGTTGAGCCGAGAAAAACGCATACACGCATCCGCACTGGTACGTATGTATATGTGTCACATGTACACTTGCGATATACTTGATCTTCGAGGGACGAAAATCTCGAAGGTAAGTACTCTCTCATTAGGCGGTGGTCATAGAATTTTTTCGGTAAATCAAGTGCATTTAATTTGATTCATTTTACGTACAGAATTCAGAATTGACAAAAACAAAATGTACAACGAAGAGACTGGTAAAAAAAAAGATAATTTTCCACAAAAGTCAAAATGCACTCTAGCACTATTTTATTCCCCGGAGTCACTGGAGCACGTTAATGACCCAATTATGTATCATTCAAAGCATCAATTGATCTAAACAAAACCAAAGAAAACTTAAATTTTACCAAATTGAAAGGCACTCTGACACTACTGTTGAATTCCACCGCGAATACTCGGACAACTGGGATGAATTAAGGACCAAAATATATATCTCTCTCTCTCTCTCTCTCTCTCTCTCTCTCTCTCTTTCTCTCGGGAGAGGCCACATCAAGAAAATAGATGAGAGTACATCGATGCAAGTTTGTTTTCTGCTTCTTTCTTTCCTCTGCCTATCCCTACATTTTTCTTTGCTGTCTCTCTCTCTCTCTCTCTCTCTCTCTCTCTCTCTCTCTCTCTCTCTCTCTCTCTCCAGCCTCCCTCAAAGCAACGAAAAACAATCGTGCTCCCTCGTAAGAAGGAACAATCGACCGAAAGAAAAATTATACACTCGATACGATAGATGAATGATCGATGTGAAAAAAAAACAACAACAAAATGAAAAAAAATTCGAAAAAAAGAATATCTTTTGCGATGAGAATCCGATGAATTACGAGAAAGAGCAGAACGCTGTGAGATGCGACGATGAGAAACGAGGTTATAAAGCGTCGAGTCACCCCGCGCGCGCGTTTCTGCTAAAGGCACACCGCACACATACGCTCACGCACGCACACACGCACGCACACGCACACGCAAACCAGAGATGAGGATTTGGGGCTTAGGTGAATGAATGGATACGGGAAAATTTTCCTCTCGTGTTGCCCGGGGAGCGGCTATGGCGGCGGCCTGGCTCTCACTGCTGGGTACGCTGATGGATTCTGATCTCGACGCTATAAGGTGGGGTTGCCCGTGTGCCTTGTGGATGCTCACGCAGCATCCCACCAACGCGCAGAATCATATCGCTGATGAGAGGAGAGAAATCTACCCTCTGTTTTTGGCTCCGCGATGTCAAACGTATAACGACGCGAATCACGTAGTTTCGGCCGTTTAAACGCTTGAGTTACGCCCTTCTGACGCCAAGCAGCATAGATTTTCAACGTACGGTATGCAGAGTCATTGCCAGGACTTCCGGTGATTGACAGAGAGTATCTGCGCTAAATCGCATGTGACAAAGGAGGATGCAGTTATGTCAATGAGTGGTTTTTTTTTTTTTCGAGATGGCCTTGAGTGGTCAATCGATGTATCACTCGGGATATAGTTGCATCGGGACACTCAGACAGCTGGATATCGACGAGAGCGCGATATCCGGAAGGAGAAGCTCGTGCATAGGGATGAAAACGAGAAGAATGGATATTGGACAGAGATATTCGTTGGCCTTTAACTGAAAATTGGCAATCTTCGCGAATCTCCTGCAAAATATAGAGCGCAAGAGAGAGAGAGAGAAAGGAGACTATAAGTACATGCCAATAACTATCCCTCGTCCTCCTGCTCGGTCAATCACCCTCCCCCGCCAATCCAAGGGCTCATTATACTTCGAACTATATTTGGTTGCCCAATTGACAAATTATTTTATCTTTATTTCTGCTTCCTCGTGGAGGAAGCTTTGTTTTCATGAAAAAGAAAAAAAAATCAAAACTTTCATGTCAGTATGTTGAAAATATTCCAAAATTTCGAAAAATAATTTTTACAAAAAATTTCCGGACATTTGTGGCCGCGATATATAATACTTGAGCAATAGAGCTGAAACTTGAAATACAGATGAACCATGAATTCTCCTTTGTTCGCTGAAATTTTTGTTTGAATTGCTTCAGAATTTTTGATTTCGTGAGATTTTGAATTTTTCAAAAAAATTTCTGCAAGCGCTCTGACTTTCGTAATTTTCGTAGCTATCGAGCTAATTTTTTTTGCACAAATATACTTTGTCACAAGCATGATTGTTATTAAATTGGATGAGAATCGCTTGATGGGTTTAGATTTCAAAAAAGGTGGAATTTTTCAAAAAAAAATCTTCATCGGCTCTATAACTTCCGCAAATTTTTGAATATCGTTTGTACGTGGAAAGCTATCGAAAGTTATGGGACAAGAATGCGTGGCGCTGAGAATGACAAAAGTTCCTCGAAGGGTTCAAATTTTTTACAATTTTAATTTTAAAAAAAAATTTAATAGCTCTAATTTCCACAAATTTTTGACTAATGAGCTAAAAGTTTTTTTTCATACAAGTTGACTTTTAGACATGATCACGGTTGTCATTGAATTTTGCACGTACCGATTAAGCAAATTTTCAAATTTCCAAAAAATTACCGTTATTGTTTCAAATGTAATTGAAAATTTTTTGCATTATTGTCATTGAAATGGAATTCAGAAAAAAAAATGCAAATTAACAATTTGCACATTTTTTCCTCATTATTTTATTTATTTATTTTATTATTTTATTCATTTTGTTCATTATTATTATTTTATTTTGCTCATTATTTTAATGTACAAATGTCTAATTTGCCTTTTTTTTTCTCTTAACGCAACCCTATTTTAGTCCGTAAGATAATTTTTGAAAATTTCATTGATCGAGGAATACAAAGGAATACCAAGGCCAATGTTGTTCGATCAAAAATGCTAAGAATAAAACGCTCGACAATGAGTAATGTAAAACGTAATGACTCACTACTCTCGATATCACACTATGACTTTAATTATTTTGTTTTCAAATTCGTGTAAAAGAAAAAACTTTTTTTTTTAGAAAACGTACGGCCATATTGATAACAGTATAGGATAGGATATTTGATAAGAAAATTAATAATGAATTATCGATGAAACGGATAGACTGACAATGAGTTAAGGAATAATGCGAGGCTCGCAATGTCTTCCATTATGCCATGCTCCGTTCTCACGCAGACTGACGATTAAATATACGTTTTTATGAAGTTTTTTGAACATCATTGTTGGGAAAAGAAAAATCGTAACTACTTTTCGAGCAATTGAAAATTGTTGAGAATGATTATCCTTTTCGTACATTCTGAAGCTATGAATAATTGACAATTTTCGTTCGTGTACAATAGGAACGAAAAAAAAAAAATGGGTATGGCTGAGAGAGTGATTAGGCATTGGACAAAAAATTAGCAGGCTCAGTGAATTATAGTTCTAAGAGAGAGAGAGAGAGAGAGAGAGCGAGAGAAAGAGAGAGTGGGAAAAAATAACAAGGCAATCTAATCAGTCAACGAAGCCATTGACATTTCGCAAAATAACATTTTTGAAAAATTAACATTTGTGATACTATTTTTCATTTTTATTAAAATGAAAAAAAAAAAATACTCGCGCTTAGTAAAATTACCCAATTGAAATGGACAATTTTTATTCGTGCAAAAAAAATTGGAACAAACTTTTTCGGAACAATTTCCTTTACGAACTTTGTTCGAGCTATTTTTTGCGACATATATATATATTTTTCCTCACTCTTTCAGATTTTACGACTTTCCACCCTCTCGCTGGACACTCTGGTCATTCAACCCCTCGAAGCCTCCGCAATGGAATGGGTTTATGCGACGTCACACGTCAAACTACCCCTATTCTCATTCCTTCCTTCTGTTCTCCCACTTCGCCCTTTTTTCTTTCCTTAATGGCATTGCGCTACGTTCATTCTTTTTCCTCATCGCACTTTCTTCCCCTACCTCAATCTCCCTCCCTCTCGTCTCTCTCTCTCTCTCTCTCTCTCTCTCTCTCTCTCTCTCTCTCTCTCTCTCTCTCTCTCTCTCTCTTCTGCCTTATCAACGGAAGTTCAACCGGAAGTATCATACTCAAATTTTATTGTCGAACGTTAGAATCAGAGCGATCTCCTTCAATCTGCAAATCCCGTAATCTCATCACAGCACGTTTCATCCGATCCGAGCAATCATTGAATTCCATTACTGCGAGAAAAAAATGTCACAGTTGTTTCAGTTGCGAGACGAATTATGTAAATATTATCATCAGTATAATTCTAACGAAGGATGGCTCTGGAAAAAAAATTTTCGTCTCTAACATGTCGAGAAATCAACGTAATGTGGATTCTTCGTTAAAAGAAAATGCGATGACCATGCATGCTCGTGATATAGAAAATAAGACACTGCTCGACGACATTGTGTCCCGGCGCTGTTCTCTCGGTTCGTCAAACTTGAATCACAAAAAAAAAAGCGTCTCTCATCGCGATCGAATTAAATTCCCGATTGGAAAAAAAAAGCCACAACAAAAGACACAATCGACGGGAGACGTATAGTTGCAGAAATTTTACTTCGTCATAGAGGAAACTTTGTAATGGTGAATAATGAAAATATCAGTTTTCAATGCTTATATGTACAAAATGGGCCAAAACGTCCATAAATCATACTACTAGAAAAATGTCCGACCGTGCATGCGTGTGTGCTAGCCCTGAAAAATTCAAACCTCATGTCTCGAGAACGGCTTGATCGATCTCAATGAAAATTCGCAAACACTTCGAAGATTCAACCGCCTTTGTATGTTGAAATTTTCGTTGCAATTTTTCGAGGAATTTACATTTTACGAGATTTTTAAATTTTCGAAAAATTTCTACCGTCGCTCTAACTTTCGTAAATTTTGAGGTGTCGTGCTAAATTTTTTTATTCAACAAAACAGTAAAATTTCACAAAAAAGTCTCTGACAGGTCTACTTTGCCCAAATTTTAAGAAATTGGGCTTATTTATTTTTCCATTAAAAAATTAAGATTAATGAAAGATATTTTGGCATCAATTTTCGTGAGAATCGGCGGAACGATTCGGAATTCATGCAGTGTGGAATTTTCCAAAATAAACATTTTCGACAGCTCTCAATACCCAAAATTGTGCGATATATGGCTAATTTTTTTCCATAATTAGAGTATCACTGAAGAAAGTTTGGTGTTGAATTTCGTGAGAATCGGTCAAAGGATTCAAATTTTATGAACTTCTGAATTTCCAAAACAAAAATGTCTTATGCCCGGTTGCATATGCGTGGGTTAACCCCGAATCGGTGGACGAATTTCAACCCCGGAGCGTTATAAACTGTCAAGTGTTTCATAGAAATTGAGTTCGCGCAATGGCAGCATATCTGCGCCTATGTTCACACATCTGACTTAACCCCGGGGTTACAATTTGTCCCCGGATCCAGGGTTAAACCACGATTTATACCTCGATACGAGAAAGTCAAAATTCACAAAGGAAGTTCTCTCGTAGAGGGAGCGTTGACCGTTGTGCGAAATTTGGAGGAAATTTTCCTTATATACAAGCAACGAAAGCGCATCTTGAAAAGCGTTCGAGGTGGGGGTTGAAAAATTAAAAAAAAAACGCTTTTGGGAATTATTGACGTGGTTGACTATAATAACGTCGTCGTCTCTGACTTTTTTGACTAGGTCACCAGCACTCCTATCAACACTCTCTGCCTTTATATATATATGTATATATCTAATCTATGGAATATCTAGGAAACATAAAGGGCGAGTCATTATCACTTTGTGCATTATATAGTATGGGTTGCGCCTTTATGCTTGTCGGCAGTATAAGCTTGATGACGGTTTCCATATAGGTGGTTCGTCGTGCCAAAGCATTGCATACGAAGGACGGTGATTGATAGCGACTATAGCGACGACAGAGCACCCCTATAGCAGTTGCAGATCTCAATGCCGAGGACGTCATCTCGTTCAGTTTCACCACTCTATACCGCACTTTACATAAACATATATAAATATATGTATATATATGCTTAACAGGCGACGAAGCTTTCTGCTCCGTCTACGTCTCTCTCTCTCTCTCTCTCTCTCTCTCTCTCTCTCTCTCTCTCTCTCTCTCTCTCTCTCTCTCTCTTTCTCACCAAACCCTTCATCTCTCAGTTTCCCCCTCAGCCCCTATATCCGCCGTATTACAGTCACTTGCACTTCTGACACCAAGCCGCAAATCGGTTGATGTCCAACCGCAAGTAGGATGACGCTTTACACGCCGCGTACTCGAGAAGCAATACTCCTCCGATCGACGAGTATTCGATAAACCCTGCGATACACTCATCTGTCTACAACAATTTTAAAATCGAATAAATCGTACTTTGCGAGACACTGATACGACTGGGGTGTCAAAAACACAGAGCTTTTGATGCAATTATTTTCGTGGTATTTCGTTCGAAAGGAAAAGTCGTTTTTCGACATGGGAAATAGTTAACTAAAACGACGGTTTGCGATAGCAGATCAGACTCTTCCAGTAGATTTTTTTGTTGCGTGATTATTCCACGTATGGGATCATCCAGGTTTTAGGGTTCTCTGATTTCTGCTTCAATTTATCGCGATGCCTTCGCTTTCCTCTCATTTTCGTTCACAAACGTAGTATTCAGATTCACACAAGGGCGCGTGGGAAAATTGCGGGAAACCCGCGTATATGCGGATAGGCCTTTCAACAATTTACGTGTGTTCGATCATAATGGGTAACAGCGCATTCACAGGGTTTTTAATATCATTCGATATTATCGATATTTTAGAATTTGTTTTCCAAAAAAAAAAAAACTTGTTTTTCATTATATACTCATTACTTTTTTTCCCTGTAAATATTATAGAGCTAGGATCGATCGTAAAATATCGTCATTCGATGATTCATCACTCCGGACGTCTTGTGATAATCAATACAATAGTCCAGTCATTCTAGCCAAAAAAGTAGGTTCATAATGCAATCTTCTACAGAATTGATTTTGCTTTTGGGAAAAGTCCCCTGAGTGTAAATTTAAGTTGGCGAGACGCGGGGGGGGGGGGGGGTCGAGCTTCAGCCGCCATCTTGGAAAACACGTTTTATCAAATATCTCGTGAACCGTGCATCATATAACAAAAATAGTAGAAATCTTTTTTGTAGCTAATAGAATTCTCTACGACTTTTATGTGAAATTTTTTCCTGCATAGTGCATGGTTTTTGATTCATAGCGTTACATCAACCGTCAAAGATATATGCATGTTTGTAAAATTTTATAAACATACTTAGAAAATTTTGCCGGGCTATAAATTAAAAATCATGCACTATACAGGAAAAAGTTTCAATTAAAAGTCATAGAGAATTTTATTATATACAATAAAGGTCTTCATTATTTTTGTCGTACGATGCACGGTTCACGAGATATTGAATAAAACGTGTTTTTCAAGATAGCGGTTAAAGCTCGACCCTCCCGCGTCCCGCAAACTTGAATTTACACTCAGGAGACATCCCTGAATCTTTTTTAAAAGCAAAATCAATTCAGTAGAAGATTGCAGAAAAAAATGGCTAGAATGACCGAACTACAAGGAAAAAGCAGACGTCTTTTTTTTCTCGTTTATCATTAAAATGCTCCCTATGTTCTCGTGGCAAAATCGGATCGCGCGAGCGGCAATCACAGTCATGGTGATGCGATCGTGGCTTTCATCGGAGTGACGTATACGTCGTGATAAGCGTGTCAATCAAAAAAAGCCAAGAAGCTCGTAGACCTCGTTCCCGAATCAATGATCCACTTGCTGTGTACGAATTGCTGATGCTCATGCGAGACATACTCTCTCTCTCTCTCTCTCTCTCTCTCTCTCTCTCTCTCTCTCTGTCTCCCTCTCTCTCTCTATCTCTCCCCCCCCTCTCTTTCTCTCTCTCTCTCTCTCGCTAGTTAAAAAAGTCGTTGCTCGACGCTCGCTTTTTTCATGAAAAGTCTATTAAAAATCTGTGGTTCAACATCACACACCGCAATCGCGGGCAAAATGCTCACTTGACTTTTTAACATTCGACTCTAAAAAAAAAAAAATTTTTTTTCAATACTTTACATTCGTCTGGCATTAAAAACATTGAAAACGTAATTATTTTGCAAATTATGTACAATATAAAATCGAATTTCTTTCATATAATAGCAATGTAAAATAACTTTTATCAATTCTAAACTGTCAAAAAGGGTTAAGTATCCATTTATCGCTACTTAATATTCATCTCAATTCCATAATTTTCCGATTAATGATAAGTTATTTTCACAGTTAGCTGCAGTGCCGTCGGCCCATGTATTTCCAGATTTCCACCGACCCTCTTCACCTCCCGCAAACCTTAGTGAACCTCCTTAAATAAGGGCTAACTTTACAAGCGTCATATTTCGTTCAATGTTTAAAAGATAATCAAAAAGTGCAAGCGGATTCCGATTAAATATTTTTAGTGCCGTTTTTACCCGTTGCTTGCACCTCAAGGGGTATAAATATGCAACCTGCTATTGAACATCAAGACACGTCATGTTTCGGTGAATTTTTTAAATAAACAAAACGTGCAAGAGATAAGCGATTCCATATCGTTAGTATCCGGTTGAACCGAAATATTACGTATATTAATACTTAATAGACTACACAATTGTACCCCTTAAGGTAGAAACGAACAAGATGGTCGTATATACAAATGAGTACATACGGTGTACAAACGCCGTATATGCGATTCAAAAAAAATCATTTTTTTAAAGTCAGGTTCCACCCTCACGCAGCTGTACAAAGGAACATTATTTATAGAACAGTGGGAAGCATCGTCTGTAATTCGATGAGGAACTTGTCTGTTGTTTGAAGAATGACTCCAGCCGGGGATATATATGGTACATATCGCAGAGGCTTTGTGTGCGGTAAAGCACACCGGGATCTTTCCAAGTTTACGTACAAAAGCAATTCGACACAAATCCTTTATCCTATATGGTCTATCGATGCTACTTCATTTTTCTCGTATCGGCAGAGAGGCACTCGAAGCTTTTTCCCTTTTTATTGCTATTTTTACTGTTAGCTCGATAGGAAGTTTCACGTACATCTTTACACACGTGCAGTCCAACGGCCCATCACGCGTGTGGACTTTTCACGATGAAAGATCATCCTCTCGTGTTCAAGCAGATCTCGCGATGTCCGGAACAAGCATTGCTCGAATAAAAAAAATCCGTATTGAACGATTTATAATAATAAAAAAAAAAAAAATTCAGATAATTACTATTGATCGAGTATATCGAACATTATTGTTTATCTTAAGGAGACATTTATTATGAAATGCAATAAAGCTAAAATATAAATTAATATCTTGAGAAATTGATGAAATTTCTCAAACATCTTCCTGTATATAATCATCGATAAAACATTTCAGTACATGAAAACGCGAAGAACCAAATTATTTGCTAACCCGAGCCTCGGGAACTGTCTAACGACAGATCATATATAGTGAACCTTTTGTCAATCAATATTGAATTTTGAGGGAAGTAAATATGCATTGATGACGAATCTTGAGAGTGCATGTGCATGGAACTGTGCAATTTCATCGAGAGCTTGCAGAATTCGTCACAAACAAAATTTAATGGTAAATGATACTCGAGAACTGTTTCACGACAGGATAAATGGATCGAAAGCCTGCCACATTATAGGAGAAGGGGGAGGGGAAGGACTGAAATGCAGATAGTGCAAACAGAGTGAGCACGCCAAATATCTGGTGAAATATATATATCTTGTGACGTTTGACGGCGTTACCGGCGCGTTCGATCTCATAAAATATTCATGAGAGAAGTTTGCCGTCCTCTGCCTCGGTATGGTAGACCATTGGCATGGGCGTTTCCGGTCATACGCTGATCGCGGTATACCAGCAATGTGGATAGCGATGGTCTTCCGGGACCGCGAAAAAAGCGCGGGTGGCGTTGACACGAAAATCACTATATGTATGTTGAAGGAAACTCGGAGAAAGGCCTCAATCAAATGGAGAACATATATGGGTGTCGTTATAGGCAATGTGACAACGATGCTGTGTTGTAGCTCGTATCGAGAAGGAAGAATGTATCTTCGTGATCTGCTTGCTGACCATTAAGGTTGCTCAATACCGCGTAAATTCATTGACCTCAATGATCTATCACGCTCGTAGTTCAACGAGCTATGGTCAGGTGGCCGTCATGAAGCGACATTCAAAGTTTTTTTTTTTTTAAGTCATAAGAACCGGAGGAAAGATCCCGAAAGAACTTTTCATGAAGTAAAATTGCTGCGAGTACTGCCATTAGCAGCTTATCCAAAATCCAAAAATTCTGCAAGCTGAGACTTGCAAATTTGTTTCCTCCAAATTTCTCACAAATCTCAACGCTTCCTATATGAGGTTCTTTATCAATTTTGGCTTCCCCGTAGAGGGAGCTTTGAGCGCTGTGCGAAATTTGAAAGAAGCAATTGCTTCCTTCAAACTTAAAATCAAACTTAAAATTAATTTTAAGTTTACCCTCCTTGCTGTCAAATGTAGTTTCAATTTTTTTTTTTCAATTCAAATTACCAATAATTTTCTCGGTTTTTAACTTTTTAATAAGATAAACGCATTTTCTTGCGTTTAATAATATAGCTCGTATTCTCAATATTTGATCAGTTCGAGCTGCCAAGAACGTGTTTTTTATGAAAATTTACAAGTTCATGAAATCTGAGACTTTTCATCGATTCTCACGAAATTCAATTCCAACCTTCCTTCAATGATACTACGATCATGGAACAAAACTTGGCCGGATATCTCGCAATTTGGTGAAATTAGAGCGGTCGCAGAAACATTTCTCTTTTGGAAAATTTCAAATTTTCATAAAATCGGAACCCTTTCGCCGATTCTCGCGAAATTTGATATTGACCTTTCATCAATGATACTCCGTTCGTGGAAAAGATCTTGGCACAATATCTTAAAATTTGGAGAAATTAGAGCTGTGAGAGAATTTTTTTTTTAATTCAAAATTTCATAAAACCTGTACCGTCCAAGCGGATTTCGCCAAATTCATGTACATCTATTTATGTAAAAAAAAAAAAATTAGCACGCGACCTCAAAATATGCTGAAAGTATGTGCGAAGTTTCAGCGAGATCGGTTCATCTCTTTCGAGATATTGCTGTTTGAATTTTTCAAGGCCGGCACACAAGCACACACGTCCGAACGTTTTTTTTTTTTTCTAAATGTGATTTCTGGACATTTTGGCGCACTTCGAAGACATTGAAAATGAAAACCAGAAATTTTAGTCGGTGCATTGGCTTATCCTGTAATTTGATCGCTCGAATTTCCGAAATATGAAGTTGAAAAGAATTCCACGTGTTTTGAAACATTCCCGATTTTATGGGAAACTTTACATTTTCCGCTCATCAAATCGATATAGCATACAGTAATTTTAAAAAACCCTTCGATAATCGTTTACCGAACCGCAGCGACGGTAACGGAAATATTTCTCTTCACAAACTACAAAGAGGTCAATATATCTCAGATTTGGACAAAAGTCAAGAGGTCCAAATTCACCCCCCCCCCCCCCCCCATCTCTGTTTAAATTTTCCCTAGCTCTAGCTTACTGTGAATGTCGTCGTTGAGTTTCACCGAACTGCAGCGCTCTTGACAATGCACTAGAGAACTTGAAAATTTCATGTCACACACGAGTCCATACACACACACACACACACACACACACACACACACATATATATATATTTATAGCATAGAGTCATAAGGGCGTATGTCACAAGATTATAACGGAAGGAATCATATGTGATACGCCTTTTTGACATTTGCCAATCGATTATATACCCGTAATGTATGTAGTGTCATGTAGAGGCAATCGTGAAGCCTATTGCAAATGCGATGGGTTTAGCACTCCGAGCTCCCAAAAGAGAATATTCGATCAACTCTCCACGGTTCTCTCATTCCTGCTCTTCTCTCCGCTGCTCGCGCTTCATTCGCTTTTCTCGAATTTCCCCGTTTCCAATTTTCGTCGCCAATCCATTTCCATTTCCAAACGCCCATAGCGATACGAAAATATGGCAAGGAATGCAGAGACGAACAAATGTTACGAAAATAAACGAGTATGAAAAAAAAAAAAAAAACAATGACAAGAACAACGGAATGTACAACTGATAGGAGAGGAAAGCCACAAACGGAATTTTTAAATATTTTTTTCTTCTCTTCCTGGAGTGGGAATCGTGAGGAAAAAGGAAAATAAATCCGAGATGAGAAAAGAACGTGTGTGGAAACGTATATATATCGACGATTAAATTCCATAGGGGCGTATAAGTTACACTTTCACATGACCGATACACCCCTTTGGCATTAGTCCATCGATATATATGTGTGTGTGTGTGTGTGTGTTTATGTGTGTACTAGAGAAGGTGGGATCGAGATGGCGTTCATGTGGACCAGGTACTAATTGAGGGTTCTAGCTCGTGACGACGGTAGGGGAGTCTCGTATGTTGGTGTATATATAATAAACATTAACGATACGCATACCCTTGCAACTCTATCGGATAGTTTGGGTTTTGGCTTAATCACGATTGGGCCCTGCGGTCGAAAACCGCAGGTAAAATTTACCATACCAATGCCACATGCCATTGTCGCTGTGCTTAAACCCGGCTGAAGAAGACACGGGGCATGAAAATTTAATATTTATCCAGCTGTGCCTTGTCATTTAGCAATTTCGTGGGTCTACATCCTGTTACGCTTATTAAAATCTTACCGCGATTATACTTTTATTTCAATATCCTCTCATATATTATAGCAAATTTTTCATCAAAAAAATACGGTAAATTTTCTTTAGAACCGAATGAATTCAGCGCAATTAAAATATTAATTATTAGCTGAATGATTTTCGGATAGAAAAGTATATTATTTAGAAATGAAAAAATTATTTTTCAGATCGTGCGAATTAATGGAAAGTTTCGACAATTCTTTGTTACCTGAATGATTTTCGAATTATCAGGACAATATGGTATTATTTAGAAATTAGAAAAATTATTTTTTATACTATGCCAATTAACGGAAGGTTAAATCAACTTACGACAGTTAATTATTAGTTAAATGATTTTAGGATCGAAACGGGATGGTGCATTATTGTTTGGCCATTAAAGTTTTATTTTTTCGACTTATGCCCATTGATCGAAGGTTAAATGACTCTTTCGCAGACGTAGCAATGAAAAATTCTATCAACTTTCGATCGATGGACATGTTGTGCGGTCACAATAATGCAATAATGCCTTATTATTTTGATGAGGAAATCATTCAGCTAATAATCTGATTTTAATGACGTGTGCAACAGCCGAAGAAAGGATTTACACGATGCAAGTATATAAGCTCTATTTACATGAACACAAACTCAATGAATGGCACATTTAGGACTCTGATGGACTCAACGGAGAATAACTCTATCGTAAAATAGCTCTCTCGGAACAGCCCAAATAGCCATACAGCATAATGAAGTATGCGGGATGACGTTTAGTTCATCCTTGCCAAATTACACTCATGACAATCTCAGTGAACCGCATAAAAACGTTTATATAATTGTCCTATGACAGTAAAAAAAAAAGAGGAGGACCGGATCGGTCAAACGCTGAAGCAATTATTCTATCGGGAGTTTTGGGTTTTTGGTTGACCAAAAACATTGCGAGGCAGATGGAGAACACCGGTGGATCGTTGGTCAGTACTCCTGCATACGCGTTTCACTCTGATACAAACTATTTCCTTCTGGACCATCTATCAACTCGTTCCATAATTAACGGATATATATACAGCCCAGCGCCGATCCAACCCAGGCCAACTGCTCGAGCCAGCTCGAAAAACAGAGTGGAGAGAGAGAGAAAGAGAGAGAGAGAGAGAGAGAGAGAGAGAGAGAGAGAGAGAGGAGAGCTAGCTAGCTCGTGTGTCTCCGATTCGCAACGGTAGCAGGTCGATCGATTAATCATACACACAATCGCAATTACTGCAGGGTAGACCCGTATCATCGGGTCCAGAATCCACCTAGTCCAGTCATTCTAGCCATTTTTCTGCAATCTTCTACAGAATTGATTTTGCTTTTGAAAAAGGTTTAGGAGTGTTTCCTGAGTGTGAATTCAAGTTGGCGGAACACGGGGGGTCGAGCTTGGAAATAGTAGTGAACTTTTTTTTTGTAGATAATGAAATTCTCTACGTCTTTTATTCGAAACTTTTTCCTGTATAGTGCTTGGTTTTTTATTTATAGCGCGGCAAACTTTTTCAAACATGGCTATAGCTAAATATATATTTAACGGTCGCAGTAACAGTGAAAACGGTGATTATTGAATATCTGCTAATTTATTTCAACGAAATATGACGAAATATGTCAACGCTGAGCGTTTTTCGTAGTTTTCTTGTCAGAAGTGTTAAAGGGATCCCAAGGTAAGAAGACTACGGTTTCTCATATCTAAAGTCATTGCGCCCCATCGAAAATTTATATTTCATCAGTTAGAACTCATTTTTCGGGTTACACCCGTGTAGAAATTTTTTCCGGGCGCTAACTGGGGCCAAGTTAATTTTCCTCGATATTATCTAGGCCCAAGTTTGGTCACCTGTATTGGGCCAACAGTGGCTTGTCCCGCTTAAGTATTTTGGCCCCATACAGGCTTTCAAACTTGGGCCTATTTTGGTCGCCCGAATTGGCCCAAGTTTTACCGCGCATATGGGGCCAAATCAAATACGTGAGACAAGCCGAAATTGGCCCATTATTAGTTTATTATCGATAAATTAGCAATTAGGAATGATCGATGAATGAATTCAGTATTGTTATTTCATTATTTTTAAAAATCCTGTAAATTTTGCAAAAAAAAAACGTCACTGAGTGGGATTCGAACCCGCTATCCTCGAATCGGCGAGTTCAGCACTTTCTATCCTTAAATAATCATTTTTTAAAAAAATTAACGCGCTGGAGATTTTTTTTTAACGAATGTTTGCGGCTTCGTAGTCTGGACGTTATTTCGTCGAAATTAATTTCTATCCTACCTGAGATTTTAACTGAGAACTACCTAACGACCTACCTGACGACCGACCCTCTACCACTACGCCATTGATATCTTATGACTCTAGTGTATTAAAATGACATTAATCTACCAGTTCTAATTAAAAGCGCTGTCTCGTCATGCTGGATGAACCAGTATGATATTCGGTAAAAAGGTGATATATAGTGAAAAAATATATTTAATTGTTAATTAACAAATGAGTTTTACTTGGATGCCTAAATAAACCCCGACTTGGCCCAACATTGGTACAGATTGGGCAAGCCTGAACAAAATTAACTTGGATGCATAAATAAACCCCGACTTGGCCCAACTTTGGCACAGATTAGGCAAGCCTGAACAAAATTAACTTGGATGCCTAAATAAACCCCGACTTGGCCCAACTTTGGCACAGATTGGGCAAGCCCAAACAAAATTAACTTGGATGCCTGAATAAACCCTGATTTGGCCCAACTTTGGCACAGATTGGGCAAGCCTTAACAAAATTAACTTGGATGCCTAAATAAACCCCGACTTGGCCCAAAATTGGCACAGATTGGGCAAGCCTGAACAAAATTAACTTGGATGCCTAAATAAACCCCGACTTGGCCCAACTTTGGCACAGATTAGGCAAGCCTGAACAAAATTAACTTGGATGCCTAAATAAACCCTGATTTGGCCCAACTTTGGCACAGATTGGACAAGCCTTAACAAAATTAACTTGGATGCCTAAATAAACCCCAACTTGGCCCAACATTGGCACAGATTGGGCAAGCCTGAACAAAATTAACTTGGATGCCTAAATAAACCCTGATTTGGCCCAACTTTGGCACAGATTGGACAAGCCTTAACAAAATTAACTTGGATGCCTAAATAAACCCCAACTTGGCCCAACATTGGCACAGATTGGGCAAGCCTGAACAAAATTAACTTGGATGCCTAAATAAACCCCGACTTGGCCCAACTTTGGCACAGATTAGGCAAGCCTGAACAAAATTAACTTGGATGCCTAAATAAACCCTGACTTGGCCCCAGTTAGGCAACAGTGAGGAAGCCTCTATAGGGGATGCCCTGTTGATGCCCATAAGGGGCCTCTTTTTAAATTGGGACGCCCCACAGTGGGGCAGAATCCCAAAAAGCTGGCCAAAAATCAGAAAGTGGCGTAAATGATTTTAAATTCTTCCCTCAGGGGTTTTCGGGGTCGCTGATTACGAATCTGTTATCAGAATCACGATTTTCAAAATGGCGGACCCAAAATGGCAGACATAACTGAACTAATTAGTCAAATTATTCAGTAAAAAATACCCAATCGTATTTCTTAAGGGTTTTTGGGATCGCTGATTATGAATTTGTTATTGAAATGTTAATTTTTCAAATAGCAGACGCGATGTATGGTCGATTCCGTAAAAATTTTCAATTTTTAATATTTTTAAATAGAAAATATTTCATGATTTTTTTAGGTTTGAATGAGTAAAAAATCTCTTGAGCAATGTATTTATTTATCAAAAGTTTTTTGAGTACAAAGTTTGCAAAAAATTAAATAACTCTTATTTATTTCTAGTAACAAAAATCTTGAATGTCATCTTCGATGTTCGAATCATTCGATTCCGATTCTGATGTTGACCCGCTTGTATCTAAATCGGAATCGTTCCTTGTCTCTTGTCTGATGACTTCAGGTTGTTTAAACATCTCTCTAGCTTCTTTATATAGAGATTTCGCCGGTCTCTGGGGCAATTTCCTGATGCTTGAGAGAAATGGATCTGATGTTACGAGAAGCCTATTGAAAATGTCTCTCATATTCGATTCTCTAGAGCATTTTCTTGAATGATGTAATCTGTAGTTCTTAATGTCCTTATTGCGTGACTCTTGGGCCTCTTCAGAAAGTTGTCCTATCGGTAAAAGGGCATATTTTACAATTTCTGCTCCGTGCATCAACACTTTATGTACAGATGTTGGCATGTAATACCATGGATATAAAGCAACGAATAAACGGGCAGTATTTACACAATAGTCTTTGAATTTTTCTTCGTCTATATCATATCCGCTCGAAATTACCTGCAAAATAACATGAAATCGGTGAATCATATTTTCATCAACTCCTGTAATTTCAGCAGATGTGGCAGCATTTTCGAAAAAACGGCGGGCTGTATTTCCATCGTTTGAGCTGCCATATCCTGGCTTTGGTCGATCAACGATGAGCCCCAGTTTTATCTTAAATTGAGTCTGTATGTCTTCCTTGCGTGTTTTCACAATCTTTTTTACTTCCTCTTCACGAGCTTGCCACTTTTGAGTTGTGAGCTTATATGACAAATGCAAACAGCACTCGAAAAAACGAATCCACGCATGCAATGTAGATATGCCAAATCGTAAATTATCTGTAGTAATGTCCATTTTTATAATTTTGTCGATGTTATTAAAATCTTTAGAAGTGGCTTTGCACAGGAAGCAGCGTTGTGCAGAAGTGGTACCGGTTACAGCGTTACAGACTTTGCCGTCGATCATCGTAAATGACATACAATAGGTTACTGAAATTGATTTATCATTTTTTTCAGTAGTGTATGGTTCAAGACCCTCAATCTGCTGTTCTATGTCGGTAACTTCTTTTAGTGTTGATTGTACATCTTCATGTACAAACTGCAATCGTATTGGTCTGCAGAATCGAGGAGATGAAGGTCTAGGATTTTTCCACACAATAGTTGCTTCATCCGTTTCGTGATTGTTGTAGATTAATTGTAAAGGTACCAGAGAAGTATAAAAAATGCTTTCATCAGATTTTCCATCCTCAGCAAATTTTTGCTTATAAACACTTTGACCGCTGCTTCCATCACACCCCCATTTACAGTGAAGAACTAATTTTTGCAGAATTTCCGAATTAAGAGTATCGATGACATCAGCCTGAAGTTGCATAATTCTATATGTGGTATGATCAAGTAAAGCCTGTAGTTTTATTTGTGCGCACGACTCACTAACACTAGTGTACACAACTGATGGATAACAACGATTTTTTGCTTTTTCTACTTGATGATACGATGGGTATAATTTGCATTTATGTGCTCTAGCTGCATTCCTTGATAGCTGATACGAGCGCTTTAATTCTCCTTTCTCGATCATTAAGGAAAGTGCTTCGTCGGGGGTTAAAGGTGCTTCATTTTGTGACCGAATAGCAGCTATATATTTTGAAGCTCTTGTTGGGCTTGTTAATGTGACATCTTGAATAACTTGAGCAGCATGCACTTGACCAGAACTCCTTAAACTCATTTGAGCAGCATACGTTAATTCTTCTGTAGATAAAGTAGATCGTACTTTTTCAGTCTTTCTCCTCTTAGATCTATCGCCGGATAAGGCAAAAGATTGCGAAGGTCGCCCACGTGTTCCTTTTTCATCATTCTTCACAATCTCCTCGGATGTTGATGTTGTGCATTCAGTATTGGATAATTTTGAGAAACGTACGGTGCCCTTCAACCATTCTTCATTATTTTTTAGAAACTTTTCTTGGCCTCTACTTGCTGCTTTCCATCTAGATCGAAAATTTGCAAATAACAGTCCTAATGACTTCTCATCCTCGTCTACTTGTATCACATCTTCGGTTTTCTTGAAAATTGCATCTTTCAAAACGTCAATAACGTCTTTTTGTTCGTTTTTTAAACTGTCTTTCACCATAAAAAAAATATCTTTTCTTGACAATTCCATACTTGAAGATTTGGAAGACTCTGTAAAATACCAATATAAACATTTACAAAATTAAATGAGATTATTCTGAAATTATTTTATGCTTATGATTGTATATTTATAAATATAACGAATATTTTTAATATGAATGATGCATGTTAGATTGCTAACTGGTGCCCACAAAAAATATGGTTAATTTTCTGAAGATACATTGTCTAGCGACAAAAAACGCATAACAAATATATTTACATACATTCCGTACGAAAAGAAAATACCGAACTCTCATGGATATCTGTCTTTATAAGGGTCACTTCTGTGTCCGTATAGAACAGGTATAATAAAGTCTAAACAGCAGGCGGCTACATTCTTTCATATATGGCTGCTCTGGGAGCCCCTCGTCAGTCCTTGTCGAATCGCCGTCTACGTATACACTAATACACCTTTACTGGCAAAGACCCTACAGTGCAGTCGAAGGGTGCTACCTACCGTTATGCCTTACAAAGATGTGGGAAATACAGTTCTAACTACTAAGAGTTCTTTTAGAAATATTTTATAAAATTTTGAGATCATTTTCAAAATATACCAACGCGCTGTAACGTAATAATCAATGCATTACATTCACACGTCCGTTAATGTCACGCCACGTATTTCTCCCGAAAAATTAGTCTAACTATTCGTTGAGCACTCCTGAGCAGCCAGTTCTTTTACTATATTATACTTTATACTATACACTATTAGTTCCTTGTTGAAACGAGGCCGAGACTCGCGAAGACATTTTTAAAACTCTATTAGAAAATCGATTTTAGAAAAAAAAAGTTCAATTTTTTATGTTTACTTGTTGCAAAATTTAAATATTTCTAACATACAATACGCAATAACTGTGCATAACTATATATTCTGCATACCTTCAGAAAGTGATTCCATTTTGCAGAGTCCAAATTGCGATATTTTCATCCGTTTCATAGCACTTTGAAACAGGCAAGAATTTTTTGACGCGTATACTTGTTTAGTGCGTACCGAACGACGGCTGAATGTCGACTGATGCCGAGGCGACCCTAGAGCAGGTATATACCTGCTAGGTCCGGAATTTCATGCTAAGACTACCTGTAAACCAGATCTTAACGTACATAGACGAATACATACAATTAAAAAATTTGATTTTTGGCCAGCTTTTTGGGATTCTGCCCCACTGTGCGCCCTAACAATTTTCTACACGGGCAGTCACAAAAAAAAAACTGATATGTCAGCTAAAATACCTGAAAAATGCGCGGTGGCCGAAATTGGTACATTCAAAATACGATTGATCTATTTGTGGCCAACTTATGGCTGCAAATAGAGCACACTTCCCGAGCGGAAAATTTCATCCGGCTGAGATACGGCCCATATCAGGCTGCCTTATTACCTAAATCCGGCCGTGACCAGGCTATACGCATCAGGCCCACATCCAAAATGTTACGGCATTTTGGATCCGGGCAGGATCTGGTGCCTGATCCGGCCGGGATCAGGCACCCGGATCTTGTTTATATTTTAGCTACAATAAATAATATGTGTGTTATTTTCATGTAATCACTTTTTACACATTTTACGGCGTGTTAATTAATATCGCACTTTAATTTTCCATCATTAAAAAAAAAAAAAAAGTCATTGACCGGGATTTGAACCCGCGATCCTCCGCAGTCAACGAATTCAGCACTTTCGATCCTTAAATAATCATTAAAAAAAATTAAAGATATTGAGATTATTTTTTTTACGAGTGTTTCCGGCTTCGTAGTCCGGACGTTTTTCAATCGAAATTAATTTTGAGCCTACCTGAGATTTTACCTGAGACCTACCTAACGACCTACATAACGACTGACACGCTACCACTGCGCTATTGATTCCTTATTATTTTCTTGTATTTAAGTGACATTAGAGTAAGAGTTCTGATGAAAAATCGCTGTCTCAACGGGCTGGATAGAACGAAGTAACTGCGTAAATCCGATAATACACAGTAATTATTAATAAATATTGTTTCATTTTTTTAAGTACATTTTCCAATTGACGTTTTCTGTTTAAACACTTAAATTGTGAAAATATATCCATTTTCGATTCATAAAAAATTTATTTTGAAAAAAAAATATATTTTGAAAAACAAAAGTTATTTATTATATTATTGTGAAAAAGAGAAAAAATCGTAGTAGTTGCTACGATATAGCAATAGCAGTGACAATGATTGATAATGATGACATATATGGGCCCGGATTTTCGTTCGCCGGGATCCGACGATGCCTTACTGTCCCCTGATCCATCCCAGATCAGGAAAAAATAATGCTGGCCTCATCAGACCAATCATTTTTCCAGTCAGGCATGCCTTATCGATACCTGATGAGGGCCGGATCCTTTATCAGGCTAGCCGGACTAAATTTTTGCTCGGGTTATACCACTTCGGTAATATATTTATGACGCAAATAAACAACTATTTTTTACTCGAATCTGCCGTCACTGATTGTCTAATACTACACCTTTCGTTTGTAGCGCATCCGTATCCCAATTCAAAGCTTGGTGGCCACCAACTGGTACTCTGGATGACCAAAAGTAGTACAATCGTGGCCACAAATGGTGAAAATGACAGCTACAAGATAATTTCTTATTTTCTTATTTATCACGATCAGAAAAGGTTTTAAATTATAACAATTCGATTCTGTGTACCTTTTAGGTTATATCGATCACTTTTTCAGTTCTGAATTTGCAATATTGTGAACACCGTTCGTAAACGAATTTTCGAAAATGCTTAAAGTGGCCACAACTGGTACATCTACCCTATATGAAACTTTTTTCAGGGTCACGAACTCTCTCACTTGAGTCAAACACCCGAAGAAACTAACACGGACAAATGTGATCTTAAATGTTTGGCTATATATAGATTTATTTATATAAAAAAGCCATATTGTATGTATACCGTTATATTGTATACATACCGATGCGTAATACACAACAGACGAAGCCGAATGGAAGGTTTAGCGAGGGATATAAAGTAAATCTCGGATAATTGGTTAGGATCGGTGCACAAGGGTGAAGGATATAGATGGATAAACACAAACAGATTGGGAGAGGTAACAGATGTCGAGTGAAAACTTGTGTATATATACAGACGAATTGAAGACTCAAGACGTGGTCAGGCTGTGTGAAAAGAATAAAAGAAAAGAAGAGAAGGGAGATCGAGGAGTGAGCAACCCTCGCAATATCGTCTGATGTGCTCGAGTGGGCATGGTATTTAAGGGGATGCAAGAGAGGCGAGCCGAGTAGAGACTTCCCTGTTGAGGCGCCTCGAGATACATCATATACTCTCGAAATAACACGTTCATCCATTAAGGTATGAATTACGAGCCTATACAAGGGCGTGTTACATCCAATATCAAAAAGTTATAGCGAGTAGGCTAAAAAGCAACGCAAAGTTTAGTTCGAATGATCGAACGATTGAGAAATTAATGTATTATATCATGGAAAATTTGCATGTCATTGATGACAAATAATCACGTTCGTATTTTGACTAAAAAAAAAAACTTAAATAAGTTAAAAACGAAGAAGTTAAAAACAAAAATCTTAATGCTCTTTCGATTCGCATGACCGCGATCCGCGATGCGATTGTAGACGATAATCCGTGAGTATAAGGGTTGACGCGGAATGACCCATGTGCGTGGATCAGGCAACCCTCAAGGTACGAGCTTGCTGCAAGTATAATATGCATCGTTCGTGCGTATCGAATTTTCATTCTCTTTCACTATGGACTTCGGCAATGGAGAAACTTTCCATTGTCCGGCATCGGCATCGGCGCGATCAGGTTTCACCGGAATTTTCCCAATGTGGGTTCGCTGCAGCGAGAGGTAATTGAAACTTCAGCATGGAAAAAAAAATATATATAAACCGACCGTTTCGCGATGGATGAAAAAAAAAAGGAACGAGCAAGCTGAATGAGCAACTTTTTGCGGAGCCTGACGATCAACATTTACATTTTTATTTTTTTTCCAATCACAATTTTTCATAATACTGAGAAATTAATTCGTTGGCTTTTTTGGAATAAAAATTTACGAAATCTCGATTCATTGAGAATTAAATCAAATTCGATTTCATTAAAGAAATTTTATTCCACTAATAAAGTATTTTTTAAAGATTATAACGTTTGGGGAAAAAATCATTTTTCGCATTGTTTGATGAATTACACGCGTTAACCGAAGTTCAAGGGAATTAGAATTAATTAATTTATTGTTTCTTCAATTAATTTTCGGGAAACCCGGCAAAAAATCGTTTATATCTACGCATAATTTTTTTTTTTTTTGCAGATCAAATTTGATCTACGTAGATAAAAATTTCGGGAAATCGTAGATCTATCCGGATCTCGGTATTAAACGGTAGATTTACGTACACTCGAGTCGTCCTAATATCATGATCGAACACTTTTTCATTGTAGATATCCGTTTATCTACTTGATTCTCAGTAGATTAACTTGGATCTGAGTAGATCTATCGGAGATCTAGGTAAATCTACGATTTTCCGAAATTTAGATCTAAAAAATGTCTGTGTAGATCTGAATTTCATCTGCGTAAATTTAAAAAATAAGTACGTGGATCTAAAAAATATCTACGTAGATCTAAATTTCATGTGGATAGATCTAAAAAATATTTACTTAGATCTAAATTTGATCTACGCAGATCTAGATTTGATCTACTTGGATCTAAATTTCATCTGCGTGGATCTAAAAAAATATCTGCGTAGATCTAAATTTGATGCACGTAATATTGATCGGCGCGGTTCTAAATTTCATTTACTGAGATCTAAACTATTTTTTTTACTTCAAAAAATTAACATCCGTGCTATCGATCCAGTGAGATTTTTTCTCTTCTTACGATGTATCAACATCATCGTCAATGTCTTTTGTCGTCTGACGCCTTACAGGCTATTTCTACTCGAGCTTCTCTATACATTCTGTTATTCGTTCACGCAGTCTCATTGTCTTCGTGGATGCTTATTACACATATACTCTTCCTATATACCGTCATGACATCGCTACCACTTCGAATCCCGCACCAGGTGCATTATCACTCAACCGAGAATTAAACTTTTGACAACCAACGAGACTCCATTATCATCATTATGATTGTTAATCTTGCATATATATATATAAACTTTATATGTATATATAGAAGCTATTCAGCATATTCCCTCATTCGCAGCATTGTTTCGATCCATCCGTTTATCCATTCACGAATATAATTCCACAAGATATGGTACGCTATAGTTGTATCGGATGAAATATCCCCAAAGCTTCCTCAACCCCCCCCCCCCCCCCCCCCGGCGTCACTCGCAGATACACATACGCCCCTCGCAATGTAATATGCATGCACAAACGTGGCGAGTAAACAATACGAAATTCAATATCCCCGAAACGTTATATCGGGAAATCCGCACTTAATGCACGTATCTATTTTTGCATGATCATACGCGATCCGATCGAACGACCGTCATTAACTTGAATTTTTCAAATATAATGTCCGGCTGCTTGCTAAAGAAAATCACAGAATGCTGATGATCGATAACAGCGAAAAAAAAGAACTCGATTTTTTTTTTTACGATGATTGGGGACTTCCGGTTTTGTTGCCGATTTCTCGTTGCAAGGGCTTTTGTGCTAGGACCGAAGAAAAAAATCTTTGAACCGATTTTTCTAAAAGTTTCCGTTTATTCGCTTCATTATAATTGGGATTTTTTTTTTGCTGAAAGCGTGGATCTGAGAATAATTCGTATCAATTATTTGACAATAATACGTCAATTGCAAATTGATTGACCATCGAAGATCGAAGTTCGTCCACTTTTTAAAAATCTTTCTCTCTCTCTCTCTCTCTCTCTCTCTCTTAGCTTCTTCGACATAACTTTGTTGGATATTTCGTAATGAAAAATTTCTGTCTCGTAATCTCCTTATCGGATGTCAGACTCGTTATAAGATGGACAAGATGCTGGGTAAGGTATCACAGAATGAGATAAAAGAGAAATGCATCGCTACGAAAGTGATAAGTGGGCCACGATGATTGATCGAACGCTGACGTCAATGGTGTCGATGACCCGCCTGATGAAAAGTCGATAAATCGATCCCATGAGACTCCATAGAGACATTATTTCCCTGACTGTTGAGAACAAAAGAAGAGAGAAAGATCTTTTTTTTCCACTCTCACTGCACCGACGTATACCGGTCGTACTTTTCTATACCCTTCTCTCCTTCGGTTCCTCGTTTCTCCGGATAACGAAGACGTATAATACTCGTCGAAGCTTCCGCGATCTCGTTGCAAACATTATTCACGATGGACGTTCGAATCGACAGACCATATGACAAGCGAACCCTTCTGTTTTTTTTTTTTTTTTTTTTTTCTATTCGTGATTAATTAGGGTTTTTCATGTAAGAACACGAGAGACTTTAATTATTCATCGTTAGAGTGAATAAATTCGCGGATACCGCATCTCTCGCTTCGCCATCAAGGATGCGGGGTGCATTCGAGAAAAGATAAAAAATTATATAATGGTAAAAAAAATTGCAGTTATTTTTTTTTTTTTATAACGTTGAATGCTAGATTAATTTTATCGAGAAATTTAGTACTAAAATTATCATCATTGAGACTAAATTGTTTTTACTAATGAATTTATATCTAAAATTATTATCGTTATTGACATCGAATTATTTTTATTTATATTTTTACACTAATTTATTTTAATTATTGACACAAAAATCATTTCTAATGACTTCTCAAATTCGATTGGGTTTATTTTTGATTCCACGAACCCTCAATGTTTTTTATCATCTCTCTCTCTCTCTCTCTCTCTCTCTCTCTCTCTCTCTCTCTCTCTCTCTCTCGTTGCTTCAAGTTACTTGTGAATTTTTTCTTTTTTTCTCAAACCCAAAGTCCTCTTGTCTTCTTTTGTCTCGCTAATAAACCGATCGTGACGACACACCAGCGAAGAGGCGATATCTCAGATGCCTTTCGTTACCCGAGACGCGGCCATTCTCCCTCGCGAGCATGTCACAACTTTACGGAATGTTCGGTAATTGGAACTTTCATGAAACATCCTCGATGCCTCGCCTCATCCCTTGTTCTTCATCCCCCCAATCCCTCTCTCAACTTTCTCGATTCTTCGAAGGCAACCGATAAACCAATCCCGACGACGAAAAAAAAAAAGGATCTTCGAACGACGCCGTAAGGGAGATGGATTCTTCATGAATCTTCATTCGTAACGATCGACTATTTTTTTCCATCATACTCGCGATAGTTGAATTCCATTATTGTACTTGATGATTGATATAATTTCATCGCGAACGAAAATAACAGTTTGATATTGATAAATATTTGACATTTTCATGAATTACTGCAGCACTCGTAGCAGAAGGGCTGTGCCAGCTAATCGGTTTTACATCGTAAAATGACTGACTCATGCTAATCATTAAACCGAAATTTCTTTGACAAACATCCCGTGAGCCTACGCCTTTAATTCAATCTACCGAATGCTCATTATTTCGCGAAAAAATTGATTATTGAATGAATCACTTGTTACTTTGCGGGAAGTTTCATACGGGAAGTTTTGTTTGCATGAAAAAAAAGAATCAAGACTTTCATGCCGGTATGTTGAAAATTTCCCAAAATATCGAGATGTGATGCTTAGAAAAAATTTCCAGACGTGTTTCGGCCTCGAAAAATTCAAATCTATCCATCTAGAGAACCACTTGAGCAATCATACTTGAGCAATCATACATAACTTAGTACACAGGTGGACCATGTATCGACCTTTGCTTAATGCAATTTTTGTTCGAATCGTTCAAGCATTTTTTATTCTACGAGATTTTTAATTTTTCGAAAAATGTCAGTGCCTCTAACTTTCGTTTTCCAGTGATCGTGCTAAATTTTATTTTATTTTTTTACACAAATAAACTTAGTCGGAAGCACGGTTAGTATTGAATTTGGTAGGAATCGTTTTGATGGTTTAGATTTCCAAAAATGTTAAATTTTTCAAAAAAATCTCCAATGGCTCTGACTTCTGCAAATTTTTGGCTATCGAGCCAAAAGTCACGAATGGGTCATGTGACGAGAATGCCGTGGTACTGGGATTGACGAAAAATTAGTCAAAATTTTGAATTAAAAAAACATCTTTGATAGCTCTAATTTCCGCAAATTTTTGGTTAATTGAGCCAAAAAAAAATTTTACACAAATAGACTTATATTCACAATCACGGTTGAGATTGAATCACGTAATAATCGATCCAGGGATTCAGATTGTTGAAAATTTGGAAATTAAAAAAAAATTAAGGTCCATTTTATTTTATTAAATTAGATTTTTATTAAAATCGAATTCAGAAAGAAAAAAAAGCGTGAAAATTATAAATTTGCACATTGCTTCCTCGTTATTTCTATTTTGCTCACAAAGCTTCCTCTGTGAGGAAGCCAATTTTTGAAAACCCATGCACTTTTGCTCGTAGAGAGATCTTTGTGAGCGAGATCAAATAACAGGGAAGCAATGTGCAAATTTCTAATTTTTTATTTCTCGGCGTTTAAGGACACTTTGAATGTGTTGGCATGAAAAACTCGAAATTTTCGAAGCAAGAAACAGGAATACATTTTTTTCGTAACTAATAAGGTTAATAATTACCCCATATATATACATTATAAATGGTAGGATAAGTCTTGCATCAACCATGAGAAAATTTTATTCTTCAAATGAAAGAATCTGCGAAGTTTTTATCCCAGGAAGACTACTTTTGTAATTTCTTCACAATATTAAATATATATATACTCGTGTGTATAAGATATTGTTCTCTTGACTATCGTTTTTACCGGTACATCCCGACTTCCATCACCTTCCAGGCTCTCGGGGGGTTTTCATAATTGCATTTCGGATGAATCTCATCTCTTCTTTAGCCAAGCACATATTTCATTTGTTTTTTTTTTTTTTAATTTTTTTTTTTTACGTTCTCTCGTGTGTATAGATATATGGACAATCTTCTCGCGTCCAGTGACCCAAAAAGTACGACACTCTTTTTCCTCCGAGAGGTTATCTTGAAAAAAAAAATCTTGCAAAAACGTGCGATTACCTCGGCGCTTTTCACCCTCCAACTTGCTAAATCGAGGGTGCTTCGATAAGACGAGAATTAATTCGAGAATTTATTTTTACTCGAAACAAAAGTCTGCTCCCGTTCCAATTCCCATGGTGAATACCAAAATTTTCTATTTTTCCTCTTGCCAATTCATCGATTTGAAATTTCATATTTCGTGGCGTCAGTTTATCGAATTTCCCCTCCGATTTTTTTTTTTTTTTCTTATTTTCCAAACTCGTTCCTTAAGACAATAACATTTGCAAAATAACAATCGCTAAACAATCGTTAAGAGAAAATGAAAAAAAATAATTTTTTTAATTATTCCTAGACTTGGAAAGTAGACTTGGATACGCGATGGACAAAATGCCAAGTATAGAGGGTTCAAGTCGGACACGTGCGGGTCAAGTTGTCATTAAATATAATGCGCATCATTAAATCTATGTATTTTTATAAACGCGAGTATAATCCTTCGCACTCTAGACGTTACAGCCCTGAAACGAAGTGGGGATAAGTCTTATCGAGTAATGACGAGGGGAAAAAAAAAAAAAAAACTTTGAGCCATAAAATTTTTACAGGGTTGCCTCGAGCTTGGGGAATTTGGGCATTAAAAAAGAAGCCTCTAAGTAAGATGGGGTGTCGAGTATAGCAAGGGGAGAAGAACTAAAGCTCATCCGTGTATAAGCTGGGCTGGGTAAAACCATTGGATATGATACAGGATATAGGAGGAGACGAAGGCACTTTACGAGGGGCCACTCGAATCTCCTGTTAATGGCAGACGTTTAAATGTGATCCCTGTAGCGAAAAGTGGCCCGGGGGGGAGGGGGAGGTAGATTAGGAAGCTGTGCCGAAGAGAGCTGCTCGAGTTAAGACAACGGTGGATCATTATAGATACGTTGACACACCACTGTGAACAAAGAAAATATTTTTGTAGCATAATAAATTTATATACATATTAAAATTTATCATAATAAAATATGAAAAATATATATGATAATAAATAATAATAATGAATATGTGATAATAAATCGTTTAAAAAATCGTAAAAAATTTGCGAAAGTCAGAGCTACGAGAGATTCTTTTTTATATTCAGCATTTTTGAAATAAAAACTCCTTGAGCGATTTTTCAAAATTCTATAGCAACGATTCTTGTGATAATGAAATTCTCTACGACTTTTATTTTCAATTTTTCCTTTTATATTGCATGGTTTTTCATTTATAGTGTGACAAATTTTTACAAACATCACCATTTTTACTCTTACGTCGACCGTTAACTTATTTAGCAGTAACCATGTTTGGAAAAGTTTGCCGCGCTATGAATAAAAAATCATGCACTATACAGAAAAAAGCTTTAGATAAAAGTTGTAGAAAATTTTATTATTTACAAAAAAAGTTTCAACTGTTTTTGTCGTAAGATGCACGGTTCACGAGATATTTGATAAAATGTATTTTCCAAGATGGCGGCTGAAGCTCGCCCCCTCCCCCCCCCCCTGCGTATCGCCAACTTGAATTTACACTCAGGGGACACGCCTGAACCTTTTCCAAAAGCATTATCAATTCTGTAGAAGATTACAAAAAAAATGGCCATCAGAATGACTGGACCAGACGGTCCATACCAGGATCGATCACGAGACAGACCTCTGACAGCTTTATCATACCGTGCGACCTCTCCTTGATATGCTGCGGATCGTTGCGCGACACATCGCGTCTCCGATGTACTCGAGCAAGTTAAATATATATTATAAATATGTATACATGTATACATATATGTATAGTCAATGGCCCAACCCTGAGAAGCGTACGGAAAGCACACATGATGTAGCCTACCTTAAAATTCCACATCTCCCAAACAAATGTCACGTGATTTCTTAACTTCCATCTCTCGTCACGCACCCCCCCCCCCACCCCCCCCCCTCCACCTCAACGCAAAACTCGAGTTCTCCAGAAAGCTTTTTTTTCGTTTTTTTCCAAATTACAATCGTGCCAATCCCCGATGTCGAGGGACAAGAAAAAAAAATTAAACATTCCCTCACGTAGCCCAATTACCTCGATCGTCATACACGTGAAACATTTCAATTATATCTCTGGATCACCTATCCAGTACGACAATTTTATAGGTCGAGGGGCGAGGGGCACATGAGTGTTTGTATACGTCGTGTCGCATGATCCAGGAGAAGGGACGGGAGGGTCAATTGTGCGTGGCGTAAGCGCAAAATTGCTGACCTGCGGATATTATATATTCGTGATAGCTGTGACATATCTTGGAGGGCTGCTGTTCAGCCCGCGATCGAAACAAAAATCTATGAATTCGATCAATCGTATTTATCGATCGAATTTTAACTTCGAATTCGAGATCTTGAATTAGCCCGATCATTTGAATTAGCATGCAAATCGATATAAAAATTGCAACATTGTGATGAAGAATTTTTGTGCCTCCCCAAATAAAACCCTTCTGCTTTGCATTAACGTTATTATTATATCCGGAAGTGACAATGGCTATTTCATATTCCTCAATTACACTAAATTGCAACGTAATTGTATACAGGATTGTCGATCTATTCAGTCCCATTGGGATTAGAACACACATTTATGCGAATGCGGTTCGTTTACGTGTAACCGCGACGAGGTGCATTGTGCCAAATTAAATATAACGTGGTCAGCTTACTCATATATATATGTGTACATTAGAGAGCCAAATTTCGTTCATTCTCGTTGGTGTTGTGTGCAACGAGGATTATGCATTTCCAAATAGGTGCATACGCACACAGAGATCCTCGATCGTATTTTACGTTTACATTAGTACACCACGGGTGTACAGACACGCGTATAAGTCGCTCCATATGTGTATCAAGCGATTACCGTTAGAACACAATGGCACGTTTCAATATTCATACAAATATATCCTAAATATCAGAGTGTTTGTATATATGGACACTATGTGTGTGTGTGTGTGTGTGTGTGTGTGTCTGTCTGTCTGTTATCATTACATGAAAATGCATAGTGACGAGTTTGCATTGACGTAGTCCTGCTAGGATACACCAAAGTCATGCATAATAGGGAATCATGTCATCATGACATCTGGTGGCCAGTATTGCACTACGCTAAGCCAGTCAGTATAACCTATTATTTTTTTCAAATAAGTTATATCAATCGTGAATCACGTACAATGTTTTTCGCTAAAAATATCCTTTGATATCATAAATACAGTCGCTAATACATAATAAAGAAACTAGGCGACTGGCTCAGGGCCCCCATTTTTCCATAGGCTCCACCCCCATGTTGTTTCCCAATAGGGACATCAGCGTTTATAATTCCTTAAAAATGAATGATATTAACCTGAATAATGACACAATTCGGAGAGATTTATCGAGTATTTTCAAATCGTTTTTATTACCAAAGACTGTAATGCAATTATTCGTGGTATTATTTTTGTATCTTTGAATTTTATTCTATTACCGTGACGTAACATCCAAAATTAGGGACATTAAAGTAGAATAAAGTTGATTCAATGAATAGTTCATTAATATTTTAATTAATTATTATGTAATATATAATTTTATCTATTATATTATTTATGTATATTATATTATATTATTATATGTATATTATATTATATTATTATATGTATATTATATTATATTATTATATGTATATTATAATAATATCGAGGGCTTAGGACCAGAAAGGCGTAACCCACAAAAAACGGACTATCCCGTGTGGAAATTTCTTCCGGGATCTGTAAAGGGCCCGATTATAATTTTCCCTGATTATAACCGGGGCCCGGTTTGGATTCCTGTCAGGGGCCGTTACAGGATTGTCCCGCAATTTAAATCGAGCCCCTTAATGGATATAAATTCGGGGCCCTTATAGGATTCCCTGATTGCACCCGGATTATTCAATCTCATCCTTGCACGGGTCAAATTGACATAATATAGTTTATTATCTATGAATTAGCAATTAGGAATGATCGATGAATGAATTTAACACTGTTACTCCATTATTTATGAAAATCCTGTAAATTAAAAAAAAAAAAAAAGTCCTTGATCGGGATTCGTGTGATGGGCGAACGGGTTGAATGAAGTTGAAATGAAGTTAGACTTGGGAGATTTTAGATTGGTAGTTTATTGGCATGTTGGTATAATTCGGGAGTGCACGTCCGAACTGATAGAAGGTTAATGATGAACTGCAGTGCTAATGAGGTGAAGGAAGGAGAGGACTTAATGAAAGTGGAGGGGATGTCGTCAAGACAGAGGAACAAGGCCCGTGGGACCAAGGGCAAACTGGAGCTAAGGTGCTGACGGTTGTGAGATTGACCGGAAAGGAGTATTAGGTTTAGCTGATATGTAAGGTTTAAGCGTGCGAGTGGACTGGTAGCGAGAGTGAAGTTGATGAGCTGGCGTGGGAAAGGAAGAGAGTTTTTTAGGCTATAGGACGGGGCCGTTACACTCCCCCTCTTACAAAACGATGCTCCGCATCGTGATATACAATAATTCGTTTACAATAATATTTTAGTGTTCTGATTTTATATAATGAAAAATTGATTCTATATAATGAAATGAGAAAGAACGTGTGTGTTATATTTTCGTAAATGGTTTTGTTTGTGTGTATGTATTTTGTGTTTCTTCTGTCAGGTGGCTTCAATCTGTTGGTTTGACCATTATGTCGTGTGGATTTTTGCTTCCTTGTCCATTGGCTTGTATCGAATCTGTGGGGATGCTTGTCTGTTTCGACTATGAATTCTCTTGAATTTTTCCTAAGTGCTGAGATCTGAAACTGACTGAGTTCATTAGCTTTCGTGTTAGTGGTAAGTGGTTTGTTATATTGGAAGGGTATGGTCTGTAAGGTATCCGTAAGAGTAATCATATGTATTGCGCAAAAATATTTGACTATAAGATAATTCATGATTCCTTTGTGCTTTTGTTTCCTTCAGGGTTAAAATTTTTCTGTTTAATTGGTTATGATATATCCGATTTTTCGATTGTCGTTGCTTTTGGTTTATTTGATTGATGATTATCCTGAAACAGTCTAAATTCTGATTAGCTTTAAGGTTAGTAGGAGGAAAGGTGTGTTAGGCTGGATTTGGACGGTTTGATTCTGTTGGTCCTTGTGACGACTGAGCGATACACCTTGTTTACATGGTTAATGTTTAGGTTTATTTGTCATTTTGATTTCATGAAATATCTGTAGCTATCTTTTATAAAAAAAAAATGTGTATGCGTATCAATTAAAATAATAGTGCTTTTTTTTTTTTTTTTTTTTTTTTTTTTAATAAAAATTATATGTATATTAGTTATTACTGTTTTCGTTTTAGATTGACATGTCGGTTTTAACTGTAAAATGCCTGAATTTTCTATTGTTTCGATTTGTGCTTCGTGGTTATCGCAGATGATGAATAGGCTTTTGATCTTAGGTGGTACGTATAGGTGCCATTTTAAAAAAAATCTTCGAAGTTTTCAGTAATACCTTCTATGGTATTGATTGTTTAGTGAACGCAAATCGCAAGGCTGGTATAATTAATAGTGTGTTGAATCTAACGTTGGATTTTTACGATATAAATTTATAACATAATAAATGCTAGTATAATTAATAGTGTGCTAAATCTAACAGTAGAATTCTTATAACGTAAATTATTATTATTATTATTTTTTTTTTTTGTGAAATCTGTTAATTTCGTCAAAGTCGCTACATCAAATATGTGTTTTGCATCTAATGGTGTTGAAATTCTGTGCTTGATGATGATTTCGTGATAGCTTCTGCGCTGCGTAAGATTGTTTTCGCTGGCGGTAACAATTGTAGGTGTATTTGTCTGGAGTTTACCAAAAGGATTGCATTGTTTAGTGTTTCTGTGTCGATTTCTAATTCCATAAGGGCTTCTTCGATTTCTGTCATAAAGGGTATGGTTCTTTGTTTGTGTCGTGTAACTTCTGCGTCGTCTCGAAGTTCGAGCAGAGCGAGGTTGATGTTTCACATTTCCTTGTTTATTGTTTATGCTAAAGATTTAGCTTGTTTGTGTGTTGTGCCAAAACCTGCTTTTAAAATGTGTGTAGTTATAGGCTATTTCTGTTAATTCTAGTGAGTTTGTTTGCGAGTGTCCCTATTTGTGTACTTATTCTAGTTGTGTCATCGATGTCATTTCTCTAATCCTTATTTATTAATGTTTCCGATGAAATAGAGTAATGTGTGTCTTTTTTTTGTTAGTGTTTCTTTGCGAAAATATCTTGAAGTTTCGTTGCCGTTGATGTTCTTCGCTTTGTACGACTCGTGTACCGACGTTGTTGGTTGCATTTTGTTTTGTATGTGTTGTTCTGCATGGTACCTTATGTCGATGTCGAGCTCTCGGGGTCGCTGTCGGTTAGAAATGGCATTTCCAGATGTATGGGACTTTCCTGTGTTTTTTTTTCAAATGGTGTTTTTTTTTTTTTTTTTTTTGGTCTTCTCGGTCCACGTTTGGCAACTAGTGGTGGTGATTAGGAAAATGGTTTTTTTTTCCAAGGTCTGCCAGGTTTGCGTTGTATAACCGCCGTCGATAGTTGAGATAGAGGTCTTTTCCGTGATCTGCCTGGTCCGCGTTTAGTGATTGGTGATGGTGCTGGGACCGCTTGTATTTCTGGTGGAGATCGGAAGGTTGGTTCGATGTCCTCATAACTGGCCTGTTTCGACGAACTTAGTTTAAATTCCCATGAAGAAGTTGGACGTGTGGAGTACGATGTTGTAGGTTCCGATTGGAGTTGTTTTTCCACATGAGTTGGTAATGTCCGTTGCTCTTCTTCCTGCAGGTTCCGAGATGATGATGGTGACCTGAAGTTGGGTTGCGCGTCCGGTTTTTTCGCGCGTTTTCCGTCGCTTTTGTCTGATGTTGGTGACCTAAAGTTTGGGACAACCTCCAGTTCCGCAGACTTTTCCTCTTTCGTTGCCGTTTCATTTTCCATTTCGTTTGCCATTTCGTTATATGTGTCATTGTTTCTCCCGACTCCGGGTCCTCCGTGAGTATTGTGAGTAGCAATGTTATCGTCGCATGTGGCTCTAGGTCCTCCAAAGCGGTCACTAGCGTCGATAGGGATCCGGGGTGGCGGCTCGGGGCTCGCATCTTTTACTTTTTGCTGCGTTGAGCTTTTTATTTCTTCTTTTTGTTGCTTCGTTGAGTTTTTTATATTTTCTTCTTTTTGCTGCGTTGAGCTTTTTATATTTTCTTGTTGCTGCGTTGAGCTTTCCATTTCTTCTTTGTCTGTATTTTCGCATAATTTCGTTGTATCCTCTCGTTTCCTAGTTAGTTTGCTTGGTTCGTTTGCCGTTTCTTTGTTTACCGTATCATATTCCAATTTGTTTTCCTGTGGGTTGTCCTTTGAAATTTGCCGTGTCGGTTCCTGTTCAGTTTTTATGAGTTCGATTGGTTCTTCTGACATTAACGAATCGTAGTTGTCGTCGATTTTTTGATTGATTTTGGGTCGTGCACTCCCTTCGTTTTGTTCCTGATTGTCTGATGTTATTTCTTGGTCTGATTCTGTGTCAATGTCTTCCGATTCTTCAACTTTCCCTGGTAGTAATATTATCTTGTTCCGTGCTGGATTACCAGAGGACTGGTCCGATGATGATGATCGAATACGTTTGTTGAATTCTTGCGATATTCTTGACCTTTTTGTTTCGTTTTCTGATTCCTCCGATGATTGTTCTCGGGGTCTGATATGGAGAATTTTGACTGAATTTCGTGATAACGTATTTCGTACTTCGAGATTTTTGTCATTTATTGGTTTGGTGTTGAGCGCTCTTGTGATTCGCTTCGCGTCGCGCTGTCCCGCGAAGTCGGACTCGAGTTTTTTGATTGCTGAATTTCGGCTACGGCTTTTGTGAGTTCGCGAATTTGGTCCTTAAGTCTTTCCGTACTTTCGCTACGTCGTTTTTGTGACTTATCGTTAGAGTATCTGTCGCAAGAATTATCTCGAGATCTGTTTCCCGAGTTACTGTAATAATCGTATGAGTCGTAATTGTGATGATTATTTTGGTATCTTCCGCGGTCGTGGTCGCGATACCTATCTCGTGAATTGTCTCTGTAATAATTTTGCTGTCTGTCGCGCGAATCGCTGCGATATCTATGATCAGAATATTGTCGGTCGCGCGAATCGCTGCGATATCCGTGATCGGAATATTGTCTGTTTCGTGAATTGTCACGGTAATTATTTTGAAAATTTCGTCGCCTGTCATTTGAATCGTCGCGATATCTGTTTTGAAAATCCCTTTCTCCGTCGTTCGAATCGTTGTGGTATCTATTTCGAAAATTTTGTTGGTGGTCGCGCGAATCGCTGCGGTACTCGTTTTGAAAATTTAGTGTGTTCTGGTAGAATGAATCTCTAAATCTTCTGCTCCGGTTTTCTCTTAATTCCTTTATGGTGAAGCATTCTGCAGTGGAATGACTGTTCGTTTGGTGATATTCGCAATATGTTTGTGTTATTTCCTGTCGTGTTTTGACGAAATGTGCTTTCGCTGGCTCGGATTGTTCTACGTGGGTATTTTTGTGAGTTATTCGATTAAGATTTACTGTTCTCCGTTTCAAAAGTTCTTGTTCGATATTACCTGCTCCTTTTATGGCTTGTTCAAGGGACTGAATGTTTTGATTAATCAAAAAAATTACCTATTTTGTCGAAAAGGCCTCTAACGAAGGCTCGTGTTACCGATCTTCTTAGTTCTGCTATTCTATTCTTGAGGTATTCTTTTTCGCTTTCCTGAGTGTAACATTCCTCTAATCTTTCTGTTATTCGTTTTAAAATTACTCGTGTTCGTGTTGCGTATTCTGGTACTAGCTCATTATAATTTTGTGAAATTGTTTTTAATTCTAATTCGAGATCAAGTAATTCGATTGGGGCACTAAAATTGTCTCTAAGATCGTTAAGAAATTCTATAATTGTTTCATGTGTTTTTGTTTCTGCGAAATCGAGCGCGGTTCCGTTTAATTTGTATTGTAACATGATAAGTAATTTCGCGTGTTCATTTTCGGGTAATATTTTGATTGCTCTTTTGCATGCTTTGATAAAGTGGTCGACAGGTATGTTTTTGCCATCGAATATGGGGATTGGGTTATATACATCGCGAAAGGTGACGCCACTGTTTGACATATTGTCTGAATTTGTGTTCTCGGTATTTAAATTTAAAAAAAAAATGTATTTGTTGAATTTAGTCGTAAGCTCTTACGCCACTATGGTCATGTTGGGTTAATTTTTGTAAACGAGGGTTTTTTTTTTTTTTTTTAATTTATTTTTTTTTCAAATTTTATTTTACGATTTTTCCTTTTTTTTTTTTTTTTAATTGATAGAAAATGGAGAGAGAAAAAAAATTTTGAGAACGGGGAAAAAATAAATAAATTCGTTGATTTTATTAAATTTGTTCAATTAATTTGGATGGAGAAAAAAATGAAAAATTCAAATGGAATATCTTTTGCCTAACGTTGAAATAAAGAGATCGAGTTGATGGAGTAACTGAGTCGCTCAAGAATACGCATGTAATAAGCCGTATCGGTCATGTGTCACAAGGGCTCGCAGAAGCATAAAATTCTTTCGCTTATTTTGTACAAAATTTTATATTATAATAGATTTTGAAATATTTAATGGTACTTACATTACCGCGATGAGAAGAATGGCGATTTTCATATGGTTTTCGAGATTTCCGTGAGCGATATTTTCTCTTTCTTCCTTCCTTCCTTCCTTCCTTCTTTTCGATTATTTCCTTTTGTATATTTCTTAAATTCGGTCTCGATGGTGTGTATTGTTGAATGTGTGTTGCTTTAATCTTCTTGTTTTTCCGAGTCAGGTTTTTTTTTTCACTTTCACAGTTATATTATTTCCTTTGTATTTTTGAATGTCGTTGAATATATCGTTGTTCGCTTGTATTGTCTTTGATTTTTTTTGCTTTTCGGGTCAGATTTTTTCACTTCCACGTTCACTTTCGTATGTTTTTTATTAATTCCTCGACATTTTTTTTTCAATATTATTTTTTAAAAAAAAATTTTGGTTGTGCGCGTGTTGATGGATCGAACTTCTGACACCAATTTGTGATGGGCGAACGGGTTGAATGAAGTTGAAATGAAGTTAGACTTGGGAGATTTTAGATTGGTAGTTTATTGGCATGTTGGTATAATTCGGGAGTGCACGTCCGAACTGATAGAAGGTTAATGATGAACTGCAGTGCTAATGAGGTGAAGGAAGGAGAGGACTTAATGAAAGTGGAGGGGATGTCGTCAAGACAGAGGAACAAGGCCCGTGGGACCAAGGGCAAACTGGAGCTAAGGTGCTGACGGTTGTGAGATTGACCGGAAAGGAGTATTAGGTTTAGCTGATATGTAAGGTTTAAGCGTGCGAGTGGACTGGTAGCGAGAGTGAAGTTGATGAGCTGGCGTGGGAAAGGAAGAGAGTTTTTTAGGCTATAGGACGGGGCCGTTACATTCGAACCCGCTATCCTTCAAACCGCGGATTCAGCACTCTCGATCCTTAAATAATAATTTTAAAAAAAAATTAACGCCCGAAGATTATTTTTTTTTTACGATTGTTTCCGGCTCCGTAGTCCGGACGTTATTCCGTCGAAATTAATTTTAATTGTACCTGAGATTTTAACTGAGACCTACCTAACGACCTACCTAACGACCAAAATTCTACCACTACGCCAATGATTTATTACGAGTTTCTTGTATGTAAATAACATTAAGCCTACGAGTTTTAATGAAAAAACGTTGTCTTACCGGATTGAATAGAACAGCGTGATATTCAGTAAAAAGGTGATATATATAGTGATAAAATTTATCCAATTGTTAATTAACAAATTATTTTCAAATTTAACTGGGTCTTCATCAGACAGCAAATGTGGGCCCAGTTTGGTGCAGTCACGATTTCTATAATAAAATAAATTATAATAATATCATTAATTATAATTATTTATAATTACATTTTTAATATATATATATATATATATATACTTTTTTATGTAACATTACATACTTATATATATTATAAATGAATATAAATATTATTATTAAAATATTTAAAAAATAAAAAATTATACAAAAAATGACCAAAAAAACTATAATAATAGTATTAAATTTTTAAAAAATATTATTATTATATTATTATTATATATATTTTTTTATTTTTTATTTTTTATTATTTTTATAATTATATTTATATATATATTTGTAATATGTAATATGTAATTATATAATATTACATAAAAAATAATAAATATATAACATATAGAATAAAAATGTAATTATAATTAATTATATTATAATAATTTATTTTATTATCGAAATCGTAACTGCACTAAGCTGGGCACACATTAGTTGCCTAATTTATGACCCAGTTCAATTTGTTGTAAAAATTAGCCAGTATGCCTTGTTAACGCCTGACCGGGGCCCTTCATTGCTGCATCCATCAAGCCCCTGTTATTTCTTACCATGAAAACAAATGAGTGCCTTTCTAGGACCCTTCAGGGCAGTAACAGGGAAATCCCTGTTAGGGATCCCACGTCCAATCCTCTCTAGGACCCTTAGGGCAGTAACAGGGAAATCCTTGTTAGGGATTTCCACATCAAATCCTTTAAGGGGCCCGTACATTCTCCGGGCTTCCCTGACTATTTTCCACACGGGATACTGCCATAAGGGCGTATCCCCAACTTTAACACGGAAGTTCCATAAAAGCAAAATTAATCAGCCTACAGCCAGAAGGGCGTAAGCCCACACTACAATACTGCCAGAAAGGCGTAAGCCACGAAAAATTAAAAAAAGTGGCTTACGCCCGTCTGGCAGATCATTCATCATTTTTTTCCGGATTTAAATCACCTGATTACAGCCAGACGGGCGTAACCCTCTTTTTTTTATTTTTCGTGGCTTACGCCATTCTGGCGGATAACTGGTCAGTTTTTTCCGAATTTCAATCGTCTGCTTACTGCCAGAAGGGCGTTACCCCAAAAAAATTGAAAACGTGATGTGTGTGTGTGACGTGTGTGTGTGTGTAAAATTTTGAAAATGTTTGAAATTTTTTGAAAAATTTGAAAATTTTGGAAAATTTAAAAAATTTGAAAATTTTGAAAAATTTGAAAAATTTGAAAAATTTGAAATTAAAAAAAAAAATTTTATTTTGAAAAATTTGAAAATTTCGACTATTATGCGACAACGACTAAATATGCGCATGCAACCATTTTGCAAATGATATATTACGTTTTTGTTTATATTTCGCATTAAAAAATATTAGCAAATAGCAAATAGTTTCCTGACCAGTAACTGCCGAGTTTTTCTGACCAGCAACTCGTCAGTCTGCCAAGACTGGCACTGAACAGATTTGCGTTACACACCTAGTCTGGAACTCGACAGTTTACTGGCCATCAACTGGCCAGAAAGATGGAAAACTGGCCAGCATCTTACACACATCACGTTTTCAATTTTTTTGGGGTAACGCCCTTCTGGCAGTAAATAGACGATCGAAATTCGGAAAAAACTGACCGGTTATCCGCCAGAAAGGCGTAAGCCACGAAAAATAAAAAAAGAGGGTTACGCCCGTCTGGCTGTAATCAGGCGATTTAAATCCGGAAAAAAATTATCAATGATCTACCAGACGGGCGTAAGCCACTTTTTTTTCTCTGCGGGTTACGCCTTTCTGGCAGTATTGTAGTGGGCTTACGCCCTTCTGGCTGTAGGCTGATTAATTTTGTTCTTATGAAACTTCCGTGTTAAAGTTGGGGATACGCCCTTATGGCAGTAAGGTAATGAAAAGTCGAAAAACAGTGGGTTACGCCCTTTTGGTCCTAAGCCCTCGATATTATGTAAATATAATAATTAATATGAATAGTTCAAATTCATAATTAATATAAATTAATTATACAATCCAAAGTGGATTGTCCTGTATACTGAAAACTCGAAAAGAAAATAAAACTGGCTGTACTTCGGTAGTGAGCCGGCAAAATTACGATTAAGCGGTCACCCATCCGGGTATTGGCCATGCGACCACAACTCCTCGATTCGCAAGATCGTTGAAGTATATCCAATGCTTTTGGCATGGAAAAAACACTGAAGTTATGCGAGATACGATTGGTTCCTTCGGCCTTTGTTACAATTGCCGAATCGGCGAAACGTAGCTTCAAGTTCGCCATTGTGGGCCAAGGGGCTTTAACGAGCAATCGTGACAAAAACGGGGAAATAGAGAACGAGGGAAAAAAAAGAGGGGAAAAAAGTTATATATATATATGTGTGTATTTATGTCGAGGGAGTGTAAAGTGCTAGGGGTTATGGGCTATATGGGGTCGACCAATTTATAGAACGAAAAAAAAAATAATTAAAAAAGGAAGAACGTGGATAACGAAGTGCCTCGTTAATTAGGGTCGTCCGATTTCTGTGAAAGAAGATCTTTATTGGTTTCCTCTGGAACTGCATAACTGGCTGGAGACGTTGCCATGGTAAAAAAAAAAAGAAAAACAATCTCAAGCTCCGAAAAAATCTTGAATTTTATCATCACCCAATGAAATTGCAAGTGCACCATACGTATATACATACAGACGACTTCATAGGACTCAATCAGTTCTCTTCGTTAATCAATTGAAACGAGTTTCTTGGCCCAAGCAGCTTCCTATTTATAAGTAAAGCAGTTAAAAAAAACTAGAAACAATAAAATTCAATAATGAAACTTTGTTAGTTTGACACTGTTTCGAATTTAAACAAACGATACTATTTAATCTTTCTGCTATCTATTGTTATAATTAGGATTAATTTGATAGAGAAATAATGAACCCATTGATAATTCAACGAAAAGAGATCATCGAGGATCGGATTGAATAATTATTTACAATAGGTATTGACATATTTTTTTTTTCAAACGAAAATCCGAAATTATTTTCATCCAAAAGTATCTCAAGCTGTTTTTGCTTTCTCATAGAGGAAGATTTGGGTTGGTGAGATTTATTTTTTTCATTTTCAATGCAAATGTATTGGAGAATTTGCCAAAACGTCGAGATATCAAATTTAGAAAAAATGTCCGGGCGTACATGTATGTATGTGTAACCCACTATAGTCCAGTTATTTTGGCCAAAAAAGTAAGTTCATAATGCAATCTCTTTTACAAAATTTATTTCACTTTTGGAAAAGGTTCAGGCGTATCCTCTGAGTCTACATAAATTCAAGTTGGCGGGACGCGGAGGGTCGAACTTCAGTCGACATCTTGGAAAACACGTTTTATCAAATATCTCGTGAACCGTGCATCGTACGATAAAAACAGTTGAAATTTTTTTTGTAGATAATAAAATTTTCTACAACTTTTATTCGAAGCTTTTTCCTGTATAGTGCATAATTTTTTATTTATAGCACGGCAAACTTTTCCAAACATGGTTACTGGGAAATATATACTTAACGGTTGATGTAAGAGTAAAAAAGGTAATGTTTGGAAAATTTTGCCACGCTATAAATAAAAAAACCATGCAGTATTACAGAAAAAAATTTCAAATAAAAGTTGCAGAAAATTTGATTATCTACAAAAAAGATTCCCCAAATTTCGAGATGTGCTGAATTTTTTCACATCATTTGAATCATCCTTCAATAATACTACAGTGAATCCACGTGGATACGTTACATAAATAATTGAAAGAAAAACAAGTTGAAAATTGAAACTTGCATTTTGCCCCCTCGCTATGTTCAAAAATTTATAAAACTTTTTTTTATCTAGCTCACGAAAACGAAAATGAGGGAAGCTAAAATTTAAAAATTTACATGCTCGTAAAGAGAGCTTTTATGAGCAAGACAAAAAAGCTTTGTAAAAACTTTCGAAAATTACGAGGAAAGTGCAAGTTTCGACTTGCAAATTTTCTTTCGAATCCCAAACAACCCCCCATTTCTCTCGTGGAATGTCTCGTATAATTCAGACGATGAGCCGAAATAAGACAGCTATATATGCTTTTTTTTATAATCCTACTGCGGGCCACATAGCCGACAAGAACAAGATGAAAGCCATGGATTGAGGACCATCTGTGAGTAGAAATTATATTCGTATGAAAATTAAAAGGGGTAAAAAAAAAAGGAATAAATAAACTTGTGGCTGGAGTTTTCAAATGCTAGAAAGTCTGCGACCCCTGATAAGAAGTTAAGCACAGCAGAGAGACTTTTAATTTCACGTGCACACTCTCGGGGGTTCCCTCGTCCTGATTTCACCCACTGTGTTATTCTCACCCTCGCATCTTCTCTTCCCTTAAATTCATTCGTTTCAAGCCACTTCACTGAAAAAAAAGTTTCCCGATTCGAGCCATAATTATTATTGCTTCAGCCATATTATATGGGAAAATACGCTACTGCCATGCCATCTAGGTAATAAAGCCATACAAATATGACTGACACAATATCGTTGGCGTAAGCATACCACTATGTCATGACAGACATATACCCAATAGCTCCGCGAATCTGACAAGTATCTCTATTTCAGCAATACCATAGTATGGTTGAGTTCACCATCACGAGTTATGCGTATGCCAACCATACTAGTATAGCTGTCTTATAAACGCTAGCATACGAGGTAGACGAACACCAGCCATACTATAGCCGAAGCAAACATATACAATGTTGTTTCGTAGATAGCAGTTTTGTCAGTGTAGGCAGAATTCTTTGTATACCAACAATACTGGTAGAGCTGTTTTATAAACGCTCGAATACGAGGTAGACGTACCAGCTATACTACCAAAAGAATATGGCTGAATTATAAATTCATTTTACATAGATAAATTACAGGATATTGTACCTACCTATACTCGTATAGGTAAGTATATATAGTAGGGGATATTCGGGTCACAGTAAAAATTCAGCCAATATGTTTCATAATCATGAATATTTATTTTAATCATCTGTTATCGATAATGATATTCATACATAAATATTTTGCAAAAGAGACTTGATTTTTAGAGCTAATGAAACACACCTGGAAGTTTGAGAAAATCCATGGCCCGGAGACATATGATACTCTCCTTGCAGGAAAATGACAGTTGACCTAACCTACAAAAATTCGCTTGTTATACCATTGGCGTTTATATAACAGGAAAAATAGTCCTTTTTTACATATCCCGTAGATAAGTGAGAACAGACTTACCTTCAAATGTTGGTATAAGCTCATCAAGATTCCGTTCGTTCAGTTTCTTCTTCACAAACTCGTTCATTATCAAATTTTGCGTAGCGAGGTCTCGTTTTCGCGCGAGGCAGAGGCATAGACACCACGCGTTAACAGATTACTGTAGGTGTTCCAAAAACGTAGTATAGTTGCGCGAGCCATATTAGTATAGCTATGTGTCACAACGTTATTCTCGCAGCCATACTATATGGTTGAAATAGCTAGGCATGTAAAAATCAGCTACTACAGCTGTTTGAACAATACAGTGTAGTTTCGCGAGCTATGTTAGTATGGCTGATTTACAAAAACGATAAATTTCCAGCTATTTATAATGACTAAGCTAGCCAGACGATTGAGTGTCGTCCACAAAGGCGCAGTATAGGCGCTGTAGACAAAACTGCTTTGCCTTCACCAGCGATATTATTGTTGAATTAGAAATACTTCACTAGTCATATTTGTATGAACTTTACGGCAATCGGGATTTTCTAAAAGGGCTACTGCATTTTCTGTGTGGGCAATATTTTTTCACCAGTATACCTATAACTGGCCAACAATAACAGTATTATTGTAAATCCCGAACCATTTTTTTCAGTGTTTATTCATTCCTTGGGGGGGGGGGGGCTCTCGGTGACCTAGTTTTTTTTTTAATTTTTTTCTTTATTCAAGAAAAAATTATTATTCCAGCTGGATTATACGAGAAAGCGTTGAGTCGTGTTATATAAATAATCGAGCGTAAGCATATGGCTCTCGTAACAGCTTTATACTTTGCGTTTGAATTTCGCGAAGGAGATTGAGATTTCCGTACGTGATGAAATTATATTAATTAACAAAATCAATTAAGAGTTATGCAGTTATTATAGAACTTTTGATAGTTTTGAGATAAGCCGAGGTGAAATGATTCTACGTAACTAATCAAACAGATGAAAAAATAATTGAAATTACTTGAGAAGAAAAAAAAAATATATTTCAAATGTTCAAAAACATCGTCGTAGTTATTATAAATTTCGTCAAATACTTTTACATGTTATCAAATTTTCGTGGCTTTCTCCAACAATTTTATTGCTAATATAGCTTAACAGTCGACCATTGATAAGAATTCATTTTTTTTTTCATTCAATAAGCCACCTACGGGTCCAACTACACTTAGGGTGTGTCCACATTATTGCAAATTCAGAATTGAAAAAGTGATCGATGTAACCTAAAAGATACACCGAATCGAATTGTCATCATTTAAAACCTTTTCTGATCATGATAAATAAGAAAATAGAAAATTACCTTGTAGCTGTGTCATTTTCACCATTTTTGGCCACAATTGTACTACTTTTAGTCATATCCGAAGTAACAGTTGTGGCCACGAAGCTTTCAATTGGGATTGGCCATAAGCTGGCCATCGAGCTGGCCACAAATAGAACAATCGCATTTTGTATGTACCACTTTTGGCCGTATTTTTTAGGAATTTTAGCTGAGATTTCAGTTTTATGTAATTCTAACCCGAAAAATGAGCTTCACATGATAAAATATAAATTTTTGATGGGACGGAATGACTTAAGATATGAGAAACCGTAGTCGCCTTTTACCTCGGGAGCCCTTAACACTTCTGACAAGAAAACTACACAAACCGCTCAGCGTTGACACATTTCGGCATATTTCGTTGATATAAATTAGCAGATATTCGATAAAGCAATCGATATTGGTGCGGAAACATCTCGAGTATCGAAGTATTACGCTCGATGATGTGAACATAGACTTGAAACTTTAAGAAATTGAAGGGAAATGCGGAGTGGCCACAAACGGTACAGTGGCCACAAAACTGGTACGTCTACCCTATATACAAATGTTCGAACAGTAGGATTATTCGTAGATTCGTATACGCGAGTTTACTTGCAGGTCTCGTGAAATCGACCATATGGCTGACCAAAGACTGTCTTTATCACTACCTACCCATTCAAGTGGCTTTTCTATCGAATTAACCGAGTCTGTACTTCACTGTACTTCTGGCTCGTGGCTTCCAGCGCTTCGAGCCAACATTAGAATGCAGTAAACTTCAAGACTCGAGAGACTTAGCTCATAATGGATCCGAATGAGAACTTTTATTATTTATCAAAAAATATCACTCACAGCGTGACTATCGTATTTTCATGCTTGGGCGAAAACACTTTTCTTTAAAAAAAAAAAAAAAAGTTGCTTCCAACGAGCATCCCTTGTTTTATGCTACGGAATTTGTATTCTATCTCCCTCGAGAATCAATGTGAAAAAATTTATTCGAATATTGCAATCTTATGTGCTTCGTTAATCAAGATTTTTTTTTCCGATACTCGCTGACAAATCGTAATGCAAATAATGACTTTATCCTATCCGCAGGCACGAACATTTCTGTTTTTTTTTTTTTCGAAGTCAATTATTTTTCCCCCTAAAATTGTCCAGTTATTGTGACATTTATTTCAAATTTCATACAGACGATATTTCTCATGTATTTTCACGTGTATTTTGCTCTCGTACGTTCACACACGTTTGCACATTGTGTTTTATAGATTTTTTTATTTATTATTTTTCATCTATTTTTATTTATGCTTGCGACGTTGGTAATTATGGGATAGCAGAGGCTCTCGTTGACTAGCCATTGGAGAGAAAGAGACGTACAGAGACCTCTCTTTGAGGGGGGGGGGATTAACGTACCAGCTAACAAGGTATTTTTGCCTTTCACTCTCCCCCCAACTCACCGAAATGTCAAAGCCGCGAATGAGAAAAGCTTTTTTTTTAACGAACTTGAGGAACGAGGAATACATTGATCTCAAAATTGGCCAATTATCAAATTTCTTTTTTTATTAACTTTCCGACTCCTTCCACGCTACTTTTTCGTTCCTTTTCATTCCTTCTTTTTCTTTTCCTCGTATTTTTCTCGCGCTCACTGACGACAACGATTCTGCACACCGGAAGAGTGAATTATAAGTGTTTTTTTGTTTTTTTTTTGTAATGCAATGTACAGCATGGGCGATGGTCATTTGTAATTTTTCTAGATTCACGAGGTCTATCCTCGATCATAAAATTTATAATTACATTTCATTCCGAATGCTCATATTTGTAAGCAACGAAATTACTCGATTAATTGCGATATACAAGAGCTACAATAAGTTTTAAGTCCGATGGTTCTGATGATTCGTGTTGGAAAATTCCCTAGCATCAGGGCAAAATGAAGCAGGGAAGATACACGTGAAGAAAACGAAAACGGAAGTAACGAGCCGGTGAGAGAATAAAGCGTTTCCCCACGGTATGAGAATGGGTGAAACGGTGGGGGGGGTGGCAAAAGGGTTGGGGGGAATAGAGGAAGCACATGTAAAGGGTTTCTCTTGCGTATAAGCGCGTCGAGAGAGAGAGAGAGAGAGAGAGAGAGAGAGAGAGAGCGATGAGCATGTCTGAAGGAAAGATCAAAAGGGTGCGCAAGGGTGAGTAAGAAGGAAGCGAGAGTGGGATGAAATTGAAGGCCGCAGCTTCCATTCTAGGTACGGCCTTCAAGACCCCCCAACCTCTATGAAAATCAATGTGAGCTTCTGCCACTGCTGCTGTGGTGTCGCTACTAACCATCCTGATAACGTTGCGCATATTCCCCACTCCCACACCCCCTTCCCTTCACCCTATACCCGAAAAAATCGCTCTTTTTATCACACTAGTACTCTCGTGTGGATCTTCGGCCATCCGCACAGGTATTTTCCATTCGATGAAAAACAAAACAAACAAAAAAAATGAAACTTTCACATTTTGCTTCCTCGTGATTTTCGAAATTTCATAAAGCTTTTCAATTTTGGCTTTCTCATTGAGGAATCTTCATGAGTGAGGAATCTTCATGAGTGAGAGAACAAAACGCTTTATAACATTTCAAAAATCACGAGGAAGCAATGTGCAAGCTTCAATTTGCAACTATTTTTTTAATCGCGCATGTAACGCATCCACGTGTATTTGTTTTTTTTTTTTTATGCAGAAATCTTCAGCTGGATATCTCAAAATGTGGGTAATGCGGAATTGGTACATACATTTTTCGAAAAATTCAAAGTTTCATAAAATGTGAACCCCTTCATCGGATCTTGCCAAATTCAAATCATCCTTCAATTTAAGTTTCATAAAGTTGGATTGAAAATTTTAATAATATACTGTGGTATTATTGAAGGATAATTTGAATGAGGAAAAAAAATTTAGCACGTTATCTCAAAATTTGAGCAAGTTAAAGCGATTACAGAGATTTATTTTTTCGAAATATTGAAAATTTCATAAAATCTGAACACTTCCATCGATTTTCGCGAAATTGAATAATCACGGTCCTCCAATAATAATCTATTGATGTAAAAAAAATTTAGCACGACATCTCAAAATTTTCAGAAGTTAAAGAAAGTACACTCATTTTTTGGAAAAAATGAAAATTTCATTAAATCCGAACCTCATCATCGATGATAATCTATTTATATTAAAAAAAAAAATTTGGTTGGAATGGTTCAGGGCTGTCAGTGGAAAAATTGTCTCGATTCGAACTGACTTTCGTAATGAAGCTTTTCAATTTTGGCTTCCTCATAGAGGACTCTTCATGAGCAAGATAACAAAAGGCTTCACCAAATTTCGAAAATTACGAGGAAGCAAAGTGCAAGTTTCAACTTTCACCTTTTTTTTTCAATTATGTATGTAAAGTATCCACGTGTACTCTGTTTAGATAGAAATCTTTAGCTGGATATCTCAAAATGTGGGTAATGCAGAATTGTTACATACATTTTTCGAAACACCTAAAGTTTCATAAAATATGAACCTCTTCATCGATTCTTGCCAAATTCAAATCATCCTACAATTTAAAATTTCATAAAGTCCGATTGAAGGATGATTTGACCAATGAAAAAAAAAAAATTTGGCACGTTATCTCAAAATTTGGGGAAGTTGAATCGATTACAGACTTTTTTTAATTTAAAATTTCATATAATCTGAACACTTCCATCGATTTTCTCCAAATTAAATACTAAACGTTCTTCAATGATAATCAATTGATGTAAAAAAATTTAGCATGATATTTCAAAACTTTCAGAAGTTGTGGAGCGAGTAAATCCATTTTTTTGAAAAATTAAAAATTTCACAAAATCTGAACCCTTGCATCAATTTTCACAATATTCACAACCAACTGCCCTTTAATGACAATATATTTTGACATAAAAAAGATTAGTACGATATCGCAAAATTTGGGGAAGTTAGAGAGAGAGAGTACAATAATTTTTCGTAAAATTCGAAATGACATTAAAATCTGAACCACTGTACGAATTTTTATAAACATTATAGTAAATAAAGGGCTTGCATGGTTTACTTGACTGCGAAATTGCAGTGCTGATTTAGCTCAGCCGGTTATCGAGTTACAGACGATTCAATTTTCCCATAGTGCGGTCACACACACACATATGTCAGAAATTTTTTTCTACATGTGATATCTCGACGTTTTGGTACTTTTTGAACATATTGGTATTGACAAGAAAAAAAAAATTTCACCAAAACGAAGCTTCCTGTACGAGGAAGCTAAATCGGAATTTTTTTTTCATTTCCGTGTGAAAAATTTTAATGTCAATCGCCATTTTTTTCGATATTCGCAACTTAATTTTTTTGTTCATGGATAAACTGAATAATCCTAAATTGAAAAAGCTGTAATTATTTTTTAATTGTGCCTTGAAGTAGCAGCCATAACTTATTAACGACTGTCGTTCATATAATGATGAAATCAATTTTTGAAAAAATTTATATAATGTTTCAAAAGTATTCTTTCTCGTCACTCCGTGACAAACTGAATAAAAAAAAGAAGAAGAATGACGCGGATCACAGCCATGCCTATTTGGCCCGGAATATACCATGTATATATTTTATATCCGCAAGATAAATGCATCCATTTTCCCAGCATCCGTAACGTAATGCAGCGTGTATCTGTATGGCTTTACCATTCGAATATATAGTGGAGAACCTCACGTAAAAATAGTGCTGTACCACTGGGACATGTATGTATATCGAAGGAAGATGGACCGAGAAAGCTATAGAGAGAGAGAGAGAGAGAGGCGGAAAAGTAATTGTTGGTTGAGCATATAGGAGTTGATCAGGCGGATACGTCGATCAACAATATCGTAGCACGAGAAGCCCACAGTGGAAAGGGAGCACGTTTGGGTTCGTCAATATGCAAACGATCGACCGAGAGGCATGTACAAGAAACAAATATAGCACACACATAGATATATATATACATATATATATACATTTATAGACACATACAGGGAAGCTCGCATCTCGCTTCGTTTCAATCCCTTTTGGCATATTCTGGTCCATCTCTCTCTCTCTCTCTCTCTCTCTCTCTCTCTCTCTCTCTCTCTCTCTCTCTCTCTCTCTCTCTCTCTCTCAGATTTCGTGGACCTATTCTGAAAACGTGTTTTTTCACAATGTGCATGAGCTCATTCATTTACGCTCGCACATTTTAACGTTGATATTGTTTAGTCTTTGAAGAATATTGAGAAAGGGGGTTAGGGATGAAGCCCCACCGGGGCTTTTGTGGTAAAGCCCCAGTGTCAGGATTTGGGGTAAAGCCGCAGTGAGAGGGTTTGGAGTGAAGCTCCTGGGGGAAGGTTGGAAGTCAAGCCCCCACTGGGGAGTCTGGGGTGAAGCCCCAGTGAGATAGTTTGGGGTAAAGCGCCTGTAGGAAGATTGAGAGTGAAGCAACAGAAAGAGAGTTCGGGGTAAAGCCCTAGTGGGAGCATTCGGAGGAGAAATCCTAGTGTTTAAGGGTGAAGCCCTAGAAGGCCAAGCCCCACTGGGGATGTACTTGCTGGGGATGAACTGGGAGAACTTGGAGGCAAAGCCTCACTGAGGAAGGGGTGAAGCCCCGCTGGGGGAGCCCCCCTTCACCCAATTAACTTATTTTCTTGGGCAATTCTTTTGGTTTCTTTTGCACTAAGGGACAAAATCTCCAACGTTTTGGACATGAAATGCATAGCAATGAAACAAATCACTGTAAACCGAGCCTGTCAGAAATTGCGAGCGGGGTCAAATTAGCATAGCCCTATAAAGTAAAAGGGTGCCACGCCGGGAATGAAGTCGTGGGAGCCTGGGGCTCTGACGATAAACTTTCATGCGTAATTTGAATTGCAACGAGGATGCATCTCGTATTTTCTCGGCTCTAGCACGCCTGTTACCTTCACTATATATGTATCCCTCGAAATTGGTATACAAGCGCGTTTATAAACGCCTGGTATGTGCGTAAACGCCCTTCGCTTTTAGAGATCAAAGCTCATCTCACTCTCGCGATTCCATGCATATATAGGTATACATTTCCATAGCTCAAGAACGGCAGGTGAATTCACTGGGCTGTAGGATATATATCTCTTGGAACGCCGCATGAAAATTACTTTCTCCGGAGAACATTGTGAAGCACCAAAATATATATATGTATATATATTTACAGCTCTAAAATGAAAAATTTCGGGTTCTTTGATATTCCTGCGAGAGTAAAAAATAAATCATTTTTCTTCGGGCGTCGCGAATATTTGACAGTATATACAATGTTATTCAAGCGATTGCTACATTAATAAGATTATAGTAACGCATCAGAGCTCTGGAACACACCACTCCGAATCTCAAAATGTACGCATTGAAATGATGAAACAAAAAAATCGTTATAAAAAAGAAAATACCAAGGGGGTAATTTTTATTCCAACGGAAATAACGTATTAGAAAAATTTAGACGCAAAAAATGAATCCCCCACGTATCGAATATATATTTTTTTCGAAAATTACATATTCTGTATTTTAGAATATTTATAAAATGTACTCGGGCCAAGAAAAATGTATCTAGGATATGTCAAAAGTATTCTATAAATGTATATACGTACATATATTTTTTTTTTTTGGGGTAAAAGAGCGAGAAAACAAAAAATCTGTTTGATTTATTAATTTGGGTAAAAAATTGAAATCGTCATAAAAATTCCAAACAAAAAATCGTCAAAAATGCTTTGCCGTCGGTGTATAAAAATATATTCAGATCGATGCATGAAGAGCTCTAAGCGGAGTGCCATTTTTTTTAGTGTTTATTTTATTTTGAAAAAAAAATGTATGTTTGCAATTTTTTTAGATCCGGATCTAAGTATTCGCGTGGATGTTTTTTTTTTTTTTATTTTTTTTTCATTACGGAAGTCAGTTCGATTCAGGACTATTTTTCCACTGACAACCCTGAACCATCTCTAGCCAGTTTTTTTTTTTTTTCGATGGAGGGGTTTAGATTTTATGAAATTTTCAATTTTCGAACAAAAATGAGTGTACTTGCTCCAATTTCTGAAAATTTTGAGATATTGTGCTAAATTTTTTTTACATCAATAGTTTATCATTGAAGGACCGTATGATTGTTGAATTTGGCGAAAATAGATGGAAGTGTTCAGATTTTATAAAATTTTGAGTTTTTTGAAAAAATAAATGTCTGTGATCGCTTCAACTTGCCCAAATTTTGAGATAACGTGCTAAATTTTTTTTTTTTCCCCATTTAAATTATCCTCCAATAATACCATAGTATTATTGAGTTTTTCAATCGGACTTTGTAAAATTTTTAATTGGAGGATGATTTGAATTTGGCAAGAATCGATGAAGAAGTTCATATTTTATGAAGCTTTGAATTTTTCGAAAAATTTATGTGACAAAAAAATTTATGTAAAAAAAAAATATATACGTGCCTACGTTACTTCCTCGTAATTTTCGAAATTTGGCCTTTTGTTATCTCGCTCATGAAGAGTCCTCTATGAGGAAGCTAAAATTGAAAAGCTTCATTACGAAAGTCAGTTCGAATCGAGACAACTTTTCCACTGACAGCCCTGAACCATTCCAACCAAATTTTTTTTTATATAAATAGATTATCATTAAAGGACAATTGGTATTGAATTTGGTAAAAATCGATGGAGGGGTTCAGATTTTATGAAATTTTCAATTTTTGAAAAAAAAAATGTCTGTAATCGCTTCAACTTGCCCAAATTTTGAGATGCTAGACGTGCTAATTTTTTTTTCAATCTTTCAAATCATCCTTTAATCGAGCTTTATGAAATTTTAAATTGCAGAATGATTTGAATTTGTCAAGAATCGATGAAGGGGTTCATATTTTATGAAACTTAAAATTTTTCCAAAAATGTATGTAACAATTCTGCATTATACCCACATTTTGAGATTTCCAGCTAAAGATTTCTACCTAAACAGAATACACGTGGATACTTTACATACATAATTGGAAAAAAAGGTGAAAATTGGAACTTGCACTTTGCTTCCTCGTACTTTTAGAAATTTTATAAAGCCTTTTGTTATCTCTTGCTCATGAAGAATCCTCTATGAGGAAGCCAAAATTGAAAAGCTTCATTACGAAAGTCAGTTCAAATCGAGACAATTTTTCCACTGACAGCCCTAACCATTCCAACCAAATTTTTTTTTTTATGTAAATAGATTATGATCAAAGGACAATTGGTATTGAATTTGGTAAAAATCGATGAAGGGGTTCAGATTTTATGAAATTTTTAATTTTTGAAAAAAAAAATGTCTGTAATCGCTTCAACTTGCCCAAATTTTGAGATAACGTGCTAAATTTTTTTTTTTCAATCTTTCAAATCATCCTTCAATCGAACTTTATGAAATTTTAAATTGTAGGATGATTTGAATTTGTCAAGAATCGATGAAGGGGTTCATGTTTATGAAACTTAAAATTTTTTTTTTAATTTATATAACAATTTTGCATTGCCCACATTTTGAGATATCCAGCTAAAAGATTTCTACACAAAAAAAAATACGTTACAAGTGTGATTGGAGAAAAAAGTTACAAATCGAAGCTTGCACTTTGCTCCCTTGTGATTTTCGAAATTTTACAAAGCTTTTTTTTATCTCACTAATCGAAAGCCAAAATTGAAATACTCACTTGCTCAGAATGTTGTGTGTCAGCCTTTAGCTTACACACCTTTCCCTTTCTATTACGAAAGAAAGCTCCTCCTGCACAGAAAAATACTCAAATCTTTTACTAACGTTCACCCTCGAGTCCTTATACTTAATGTTAAAAGAATGGTTTCCAGCTTATATATTTACTACACTGATTCTCCCCTATGTCTAGCTACCGCACAGGTCAAATTACCACTATATCCCCGTCAGCGGTAACATGACCAAACTTCGACGACATGTTGGAAACTTAGAACTTCGACGACATAATTGGACCCACATTGTGGGTTTTAAAAATATCACTAAAATATAAACGAATAATGTTTATTATTAAATATTGCGAAATTTATTAAATAATTAAATCTTTATTAAATATTAACAATTTTATAATTAAATAGTAAATAAATAATTAAATAGTATCAAGAGAGAGATCGTGATCGCACGCGTTCCCCAGTGCATTACGACTATAGGAGAGACGGAGCAAGAGAGAGATCGCACCAGTCCCCCAGTGTATTATGCCTGTAAGAGTAGCAGAGACAGAGCGAGAAAGAGATCGGTCGCGTACCCCACTGCATTACGACTGTACGAGTAGGAGAGACGGAGCGAAAGAAAGAGAGACCGCATGGTCCCCCACTGTATGATGGCTGTAGGAACGAAAGAGATGGAGTGAAAGAGAGATCGCATGAGTCCCCCAGTGTATCTTGCCCGTAAGAGTAGAAAAGACGGAACGTATGCTCTGCCATTGGCTCTGCTCGCGGCAGAGTACTATGCGTGGCATCGGTGAGCCGTCTGTGTTGAGGTAAATATTACCTCAGCTATGTACAACACAACCATGCAGTGTCACGAGCGCCCTCGTCAACTGGGGGGACCGAACTAAACTGGGAGATTTGGCACACGAAAAGCATAGGAACTGAGCTTCTATGTACGTCTGACTTCGTTGGTCAGACGAGTATGCGTCCCGTGTATAACCTAAAATTTCGTGAGGCCGTTACAAGTGACAGCCACTTCTCAAGTTCGCGATTCGCGATAAAAAATGAAGATCTTTGTGATATATCACAAAGATTGTATTTAACGAATTATTGAATTACTAATAAGATAAAATAATTTTCTTTATTAATTATCCCGAATTACTTCTCCTTTCGACTCACTCTGATACCGAATGTCGATAAGTCAGGTAGCGTATGTGCCGTCTACGACCTACGACGTGGCCCCCTGACAGAACGTGACACCGTAATTTTTCGGTGTTGAGTGTCACGTGTAGGGTGTCAAATGACAATTTTAACACCGAAAAAATTGAGTGTTGGACACCCATCTGAACGCGGCTGTTTTGGGTGTTGACACTCAAAAAAAGCGGTGTCGACACTGATTTGAGTGTTGACACCCAAAAAAACGGCGTTGACACTGATTTGGGTGTCGACGCCCCAAAAAAACGGTGTCGACACTGATTTAGGTTATGACACGGTAATTTTACGGTGTTAAGTGTCACGCGTAGTGTCAAATGACAATTTTAACACCTAAAAAATTGGGTGTCGACACCCATCTAAACAAGGCTGTTTTGGGTGTTAACACCCAAAAAACGGTGTCGACACTGATTTGGGTGTTGACACCCAAAAAACAGTGTTGACACTGATTTGGGTGTTGACACCAAAAAAAAAACGGAGTCGACACTGATTTAGGTGTTGACACCCAAAAAACAGTGTTGACATTGTTAACGTTAATAACTCTTATAAACGTTAATCCTTCCAAAAACTTGTTCTTTTCATATATTTATCCCAATATCCTAGAATGCACTAAAAAATAAATTGGGCATATAAATATGCTTGTATATTCATTCCATTATGTAGTAAGGAGTGTGCACTGTAATTTACCAGAATTTCGGTGTTGACACTTAAAAAAGCCATAACATTCATACGTGCACGAATACCGTGTCAACACTAAACTATTTAGGTGTCGACAACGGAAACAGTCTCAGTCTAGACCAGTGTCAACACTGTCTTTTAAGGTGTCGATACCCAAATCAGTGTCGACACCGTTTTTTTGGGTGTCGACACCCAAAACAGTTTCGACCAAGTTCAGTGTCAACACCGTTTTTTTGAGGTGTCGACACCCAAATCAGTGTCAACACCGTCATTTTGGGTGTCGACACCCAAAACAGCCTTGGCCAAGATCAGTGTCAACACCGTTTTTTTGAGGTGTCGACACCCAAACCAGTGTCGACACCGTTTTTTTTGGGTGTCGACGCCCAAAACAGTTTCGACCAAGTTCAGTGTCAACACCGTTTTTTTGAGGTGTCGACACCCAAATCAGTGTCAACACCGCCTTTTTGGGTGTCGACACCCAAAACAGCCTTGGCCAACATCAGTGTCAACACCGTTTTTTTGAGGTGTCGACACCCAAAACAGCCTTGGCAAAGATCGGTGTCAACACCGTTTTTTTTGGTGTTGACACCCAAGTAAGTGTCGACACCGTCTTTTTGGGGTGTCGACACCCAAAACAGCATCGGCCCAGATCAGTATCAACACCGTTTTTTTTGGTGTCGACACCCAAGTAAGTGTCGACACCGTCTTTTTGGGGTGTCGACACCCAAATCAGCATCGGCCCAGATCAGTGTCAATACCGTTTTTTTTTGTGTCAACACCCAAATCAGTGTCAACACCTTTTTTTGGAGTGTTGACACCCAAAACAGCGTACATCCAGATCAGTGTCAACACCGTTTTTTTCGGGTGTATACACCCAAATCAGTGTCGACACCGTCTGTTTGGGTGTCAAATGGTCATTTGACACCCATCGCTTGGGTGTCACGATCTGTCAGGGCCGTCTTGCGACCGCCTGTTCTTACATATGCTTGATTTTCGGCCACATTCCTTGATAAATTAATTAATAACTTGATAACGGTACTGTGGATCCTCATTTGAACGTCGCCAAGAGTTAATACGATAGTTCTTCGATACGTACACTTTTTTTGAGCTCATTGGCACCATTTTCTTGTCAGATATTACGTAAATACTGCAAAGATTATCAGAATTTCTCTATCATAGGTGCAGTTAACCTACAAAACACGTCAACTTTCCGAATTTTTTTTTCTCAAAAACGGTACTGTGAATCGTATCAAAGTTTTACAGGAACGTAGGCAAACGTGTTATATATATTGTGGAAAGATTTGGTTTGCGTGGCATCATTGTGAAGTATCGTCACAACAACCTTAATATGATATTTTAGTTACGAAATCGACCGAGATATCGCGCATATTCTCGAGATCGTTCTCACATACCAACTATACACCGAAAGGACTTAAATTTAAGCGATTGAAAAATATTTGTGTCTAATCTGAAAGTTCAAATAAGACTTTGGTTAAATTAAACCTCTCAAAGCATTAAACGACCCAGTTTTTTCTTTCCTGCTCCTCTAACCAGGTAGCGGTTACTCTCGCGACTTTCCGGCTAGCGGAAATCTTGCTCCCTGCAAAGGGTAGCGAAATTACTGCTCCGATTCGGCAGCCGAGTTTCTCGCTCCTCACCACCCAGCGGTGATTTTTCTTCGCACACACCGCGTGCATGCCTCGACGAGCGGGGAAACGACTACACCGCCGGCGGACCACGGCCAACTCAACGACTCGCAACGCATCCAAGAACTCTTTTCACCCGAACGAACCTACCGAGCCTACAACTCTGGCTAACGAAAATACACTCTCATCATCTCCTCCGACATTGTCGGATGTGTCAAGAGAGGGAGCTTTATGAGCGAGATAAAAAAAAAAGCTTTATAAAATTTCGAAAATTACGAGGAAGCAATGTGCAAGTTTCATAATTTGGCATATTTTTTCAAATTTGGATGAAGCACCCTCAAGTGCATATAGCCAGGTGTTTATAATAGCGCTTTTCTACTAGGGAACTCAGTGCAGATTTTTACATGCGAGTGAGTGAGACAGAGATGCACTGATAGACCGGGAGCCGAGATGAGCCCATAACCCTTTTTTCATGTCTCATTTGTTCAGGCTCAAAACTACCTTAGATTCCATAAATCTGTGTCCTGCATCACAAAAATCGCATCGCCGAACAAAATCAGTGGACCAAAGATGCTGAACCTGCGAAATCACATACAAATATATATCTATTTATACAAATTATATATAGATATATTTTTGTATGTAATTTCGCCGGTTCAGCATCTTTAGTCCACTGATTTTGTTCGGCGATGCGATTTTTGTGATGCAGGACACAGATTTATGGAATCTAAGGTAGTTTTGAGCCGGAACAAATGAGACATGAAAAAAGTTTTATGGGCTCCCGGTCTATGAGTACATATGTGTCTCACTTACTCTCATCCGAAAAACTTGAGTGTGCACCAGTGGAAAGCGCTATAAGATGCAGATTGTACCTTCGCAGTTCCCTACCGAGGCGTCGAATTTCTCATGTGCACATCATTGTAGATTTTTCCATTGGAAATGAATTTTGTTTTGTTTGTTTGTTTGTTTTTTTTTTTTCAAAACAAAGCTAACAGCTTGCTTTCTTTGGGAGAGGATTAAATAAAATAAAAAATAGACCACAGTCATGCTCGACTTTACATATTAAAGTTTTTTCTCTTTTTTTTTTTTCTTTTTCCTCAAATAATTTTTACAATTCATTATTATATCGTATATAAATAGTATATTGATTATCATCGTAAAATACGTCATTGTTCTTACGATTTCAATAAAAAATATTATATTGTATACATGTATATTTATTTATACTCCTAAATGTGTTTGCTCGTATTGTTTTTTTTTTCTTTTCCAGCTGAGACCGTAACTAGAAAATATTTACAATAATGCAGATTCAACCATTAATTATCGTTCGTCCGATTTTTTTCGTTTTTTTTTTGTTTTTGTTTTTCGTCGAGAAAATTTTTCCAACCTTTGCATAACTGTACCAGCAGTATTTTACAGCCCAGCTGTGCAGCTCTTGCTCTCTTCCAGTTTTAACGAAAAATGAATGAATGAAAAAACCGCATTTTCTCGATTTTTTTTATTTTTTATGACGCAGTATAAAATATTGAACATTTTTTGTTTGTTTTATTATCCTTTCTTTATGGGAAAACACGAAAAATCGAACGAACGAAAATTTACTCACGGTTTTCTCCTCCGCTCTGTCTGCACAAATCTCCAACTCGTTTAATGCAAACTTACTTTTGCTTTTTCATTTTTCGTTTTTTTTTTACTCAAAGATCCATTCGCGAAAGGCCCCTATATGGAATTACGTATGTACACACCCGAATCTCTAAATATAAACGTATTTCGAAAAAAAAAAAACAAAGAAAAAAAAAGGAAAAAAAAAAAGAAAAATCGTCCAAGTGCGAAAAAATCTCGTGTATTGCAGCGAACGAGGTACAAAATTTATGAATAACGTTCGACGTTGAAAAAACGGGGGAAAAAAAAACAAAAAAATTACGACGAATTCCAGTCAAATGATATCAAGAATTTTGAGAAATGAAAATTTTCGAAAAATCAATGCGTGTTTTTTTTTGTTTCAGAATAGATTATAAATTAATTATAATTAATTATAAATTAGCCATAATGATACATTAATCAGTTGTATCAAATTTCAAAATTAATTATAATTAATTGTAATTAATATTTGAAATAACGAACGATGCGAATCTTTCGTTAATTTATCGATAATATTTTCCAAAGAAACATCGATTTTTCGAAATATTTCAACATTTTACAATCATAATATTATTCAAATTTTAATATCCATAAAATTCCTTGAATGTTTTGTTTTTTTTTTCACTTGGGGCTGTTTTTTGATTTTTTTTTCTTTTTTTTTTTGCTTTTTCTTTTCCCATCGACGGATTCATTCCCTCGAGTGGCGAGTAACTTTGTCCTTAAAATTGTCGTGACGAGCTTCGCGAGCGAGAAACAGAATTGGCGAAAAAGACTCGAGAGCAAAATGTGGCGCTGGAGGCCTCGAGAGATCGAAATCTCGGGGGGGGGGGGGGGGGAATCGACAAAAACGACGAGTCACAGGGTAATTTAAAAAAAAAAAAAAAAAAAAAAAAAAAAAAAAACGGACAACACTCGAACGAATCTCCGGGACGAAATAATCTCGAAATAATTATTCCCTTCTATGATTTCGAGAAAAAAAAAAAGAAAAAAAAACAGACAAATTGGAAATGTTTTTTTTTCCTTCCTTTCTTCATTCGAACGTTGCCCCCATCCCCCATCAAACAATGGGATCCCTCCATGAGTCCCGAATTTTATATTTATACATACAAAAGTGCCAAATAAATCGGTAATTCGTGCGTCGATTAGTAAAATAACTGGAAAAAATGATCAAGCTAGGGGATGATTGAAAAAAAAAAAAAAAAAAAGAAAAATACTCGCGAAAGACGTGCTATCGTGAAATTTGTACAGATATCTTCATCTACGGGGGTAAAATAAATTAAGGATTAAAAAAAAAAAGAAACGAGAACGTAAGATTGAAAAAATTTTCACAACACTGCAGTCCCAACTTTCCACCAACATAAATAGCTAATTAGTCTTTTCCTTTTTTTTTTTTTTTTTTTTTTTTTCATCGTTCAAATATCTCAATGGACGAGACTCGCGCCTATCTCCACGAGAAAAAATTATATGCCAAAATAAATCTATATCGCATGATTGATTTTATAATTAATTTGATTTTTTTCGCGAAAAATCTGTCAAACCTTTTTCGCAGGACGAATAAAAAATGGCGATTGATGGTGGCAAAAAAAAAAAATCTACCGTGTCCTCGGTTTTCAGATTTGAAAAAAAAACATTCTGACAGTTTTCGATTTTTTGAAAAAAAAAAAAACAAACATTTTTATAACAGATAAATTATTCTCGTGGTGGCTATTAAAAAAAAAAAAAAATTGCTCATAGTACTTTCTTCCCCGATTAAATAATACGATAAGTGTGTATACATAAGATTTATAAACTTTTTCTCTCATTGGATATGCACTCGACTCAGTAGCACTTACAAACTAACCCCTATAAAAACATTCATACCAATTACAAATGGGCACCTTGTTTCGTTTTTTTTTTTTTTTTTTCTTTTGTTTTAGTTTGGTTATTCAATTTGATCTATTATAGAAAAAAAAAAGAACGAAAAAAAAAAAAAATGGTGCAATTAACGCAGTAACGATATGCTCCGTATTAACGATTATTGTGCATCTTTAGGCATTGCAATAGCGCAACGATCGAGTTACATGTGTGTTTTTTTTTTTCCTCTGTCTTTCAATATTACCGCACAATCGACGAATATTCTATTTTCCTCGGATTTTAATAAACATCATCGCTAATTACCTCGGACAATGAGTTCGTTAAAAAATTTTCGTCAAATTTTCCAACTGTACGAGAGCCATGCAATGAACGTTAATTATCGTGCCTGGGCATTATCATTAAAATATTCATTATGTTCGATAGCTGCATTGAAAATTTATTCATCGAAAAGCCAGCACGATTTCAATTAAAATCCCCGCCCGTGACAAATGGATAGCATCGATAATAAATAATAATTGTTTCACGTTTGAAATTGAATTTTTAATATTACAAAATTCCAAACAATGCGAGCTTTCCGATACAGGGCTGAAAATAATTCATAAAGATTTCATTGTACAGTTGGGAGAAACTGAAATTTTGGAAAAAAAATCAAAAATTCTTACGCGTGTTTGGAGCTGTTTTATATTTTTGGGGGGAAAAAAAAAAAAAAAAAACATCGAAAATTACGATGAATATTTCGTAAAACGTAAGGAGACTTCCGGTAGACTTGAAATTGCCAATCATCGAGACAAGTTTGTCATTTCGACGAAGCGAAGCAATTTTGAAAGTTTTTTTGTTTTTGTTTTCAATCTCCAAAGACAAGTTGAAACGGAATTTTTGATAATTTTTTTTCTAAAATAAAACACAAAACATTAAAATAACAAATAATAATTGCTCGATTAAAAGAACGAACGGGAAAAAAATTGTTTAAAAAAAAAAAAAGCGTACGATTTTTGGCAAGCTCGATTTTCACTGGCAAAATAATTTTCACTCTCTCATTGTCCTTTTTCGTCCATTGCGGGGGCAAAGTAACGGAGGAATGAGAATACAGAGTGGCGGATAAACGTTCGTTTCCGATGTCATTACGACAAAATTTTGGCAAATTTTCTCGCGCAAAATGATGCTGAACACACACATCCACACACACACACACACACACACACACACACACACACACACACACACACACACACACACACACACACACACACACACACACACACACAACACACGACCACCGACAAATTGTTCGTAATTTTGCATTGAAAATTTTTACATTTCACCCCCGGGAGTCACATCGAGGATCCTCGTTGCATTTACTTTCATCGTAAAATAAATATTTTAACGCATTTAACGAGATTGTGTCTCGGGTGAATATGAAGAATTTTTCATATTCAGCAGCTTTTATAGGCACAATTATGGCACACAAGTATTTATTATTATTAAATTATCGTATCATATTATTAAATATTATAGCGCGTAATATCAATTGATTAATACCAATATTACACGATACAACATCAATAATAACAATAAGAAAAATAATAATAATAATTTTGTTTAAAAAATGGAAAAACCTTTTACATTTCGATGTACCAGGGTTTTCCTCGTTGTTTTCCTTCGTATCAAATTTCGTAAAAAATATATTCGCAATAACGTTGAACCGTGAGAATTGACATTTGGCCCCGCACGCACGACGTGAAATTCAAGTCAACGATGATTTAAAAATTCGCATGCACTGCTCGTCGAGTGCTCGGTCGTTCGTATCGTCGTTTATAAATTTAAAAAGAAAAAAAAAAAAAAAAAAAAAAAAAAACACTCGAGAGCACAATGATGAAATTCATCGATTCTCGTCTCAGAGCTTCGCCTTGTCCTGTATCGCCTTCTCCGAACAGTTTCTAATGAGTGAGATATAAAAATTTTATAAAATAACGAAATTATTTCGGCTAGAACGCTCGGAAAATTCCATGCAACAACTTTCATTCTTGGGGGGGGGGGGGGGGGGGGGGGGTTTAATGACCGACGTTAAAGATCCGGCTGGACTATAATTTTCCAGTAGCATAGATGGATTGTTGAAAACTTTGGAAAAAAAAGGGGAAAAAAACATTCTTCGCTTATTTTTTTTTTTTTTTTTGTTCAGGCCATTTATTATGAACGATCGATGCGGCAAAAATTACACGACAAATTTCTTTACAATTATGCTCAAGTTGTATTTTTTTTTTTTTTTTTTTTTTTTCAAGCTTATTACGTCCCGTGAAAAATCTATAATGAACAAAAAAAAACAAAAAAAAAATTGAATTACTCCGAGTGAATCGTCATTGATTAATCATTGCATAATAATGGCCAAATTATAGGGGGAGAAAAAAAATGAGCAAAGAATCCTCGATTTTCTGCGACGTCTGCGAATCGCTAGGGGATTTTTATTTATTTATTTATTTTTTTTTTTTTTTTTCTTCTGGAGCAGAAGGCGTTTTAGTGATGCGCAAAAGGATTTTTCGTCGAGTCGGATAATCCGAGGGGGGAATACGAGCAAAGACGTAAAAGGCCAAAAAAAAAAACTTTATAAACAAAAAAATTTGTTGTCATTTTTTTTTTTTTTTTCAATTACCCATTGTCGCGGGATCATTTTCAAGTTCTTTTTTTTTTTTTTTTTCATAATAATGAAAATATTTTTTAAATCCACGTGAAAAAAAGTTTTTGGCAATTTTTCGCAACCAATTTTGCCTTTATTTTTTTTTTGCTATTTCGTCATTCCCCGATTCGTCCGATTGTAATTACTCAGTGTCTGATCACTCAACAATGAGACATTAGTACTGATTCAACAATTTGAAAAAAAAAAAAAAAAAAAAAATTAACATAAATACAAAACATGAATCCACAGAGGCGTTTTGTACAAAAGCGCGTTTTTCTTTTTCTCTTCATATATAATTTCTAATTATAATTTATAATAATAATAATAATAATAGCTTTAAATATTTTACATATGCGAAATTATTCGTTTTTTTTTCTTTTGAAGCGATATGAAAATTAGTGTGTCGAATGAAGATGCATAATAATAATAATAATAATAATAATAATAATAATAATAATAATGTAAAATTTGAGACTATTCGGCGATGTGAACCGGCATTCGCCAACAGTCTTAACGTTAATACATGAATGGCATTAATTGAAAGATTGAGATACAAGCAGCGAGCGATGAATCAGCTTTTTTTTCTAACATTACGAGAGATTCCGTTTAGTTTTTTGTTTTTTTTTTTGCGTGTGTGTGTGTTTTTTTTTTTTCTATCATACAGCAGGCACAATATTCGTATAACGATCGATGTAAAGTTATCGAATATTGCCTGATAATTATGAATATCAGTTTGGAACGAGCGATTCGTCGACGTCATCGTTCACAGATATATATATATAATGTTCATACAAAGGAAACACATTCAGGCACGATTCGGTGTTTGTTAAAGTCATATCTCATGCACATTCGTCGTTGTTACGAGAAAAGAAAAAAAAAAAAAATCTATACCGACAATTACAACGCAACTGACGATGATTTCGAGAACATCTCTCTCTCTCTCTCTCTCTCTCTCTCTCTCTCGCGAATTTCAGTCCCATAGAAATTCCTGATCGTTGTTTCTTCGACGAAGAAACACGTGAGGAAACATTTTTTTTTTTTTTGCTCGATCGCAATGGTATTTGAGTATCTGAGATTGCGTTGCTCGACGAAGAGACCCCGATTATTTACAACAACAAAAAAAAGAACGAAAAAAAAAACAAAAAAACAAAAAAATCATTGGCGATCATTCGTCATCGTCGAAAGATTCGTTCGACCTTTGTGCGAAGAAATAGAAAGGTAGAAATTTTGGGAGGAGAGACGTAAACCAGTACGGACACGCAAAGACGAACGATCAATGAGAGACGAAACATTCCAGCATTAAGAGACATCGGACTAGCAAATGAAAAAAAAAAGCCAAGGGAACGATATGGAGATTGTTTGTTTTTTGTTTTTTTTTTGTTCTTGAAAAAATGAGGAACTACGAGCAAAAATGATGATGATGATGATGATGATGATGATGATGATGATAATAATAATGATGATGACGAATGATAATGATTGATTGATCGTAAAAGTGAAGTTTTCTGATATTCGATTTACAACCTTCGCAGCGAAGCCATGCTGAGCGAACTGCATTTTGCCTTCCTCGTCGGCTGGACCGACATCGGAGCAACGAGAACCTCGTCGCGCGACGGCGAGCCCGAACCACCGTTGCCCAGCTCCTGAAAATACACAAGAAATAAGAATTTTCGTTTTTTTTTCCCCCTCAGCCTCTTTATTCTTTTTACGATTCATAGAGGGAGAGAGGGGGGGGGGGGAAGGAAAGGACAACGAATACACAAAAAAACAAAGTTCCATTCGGTAAGAGTTTCAAATACTTTGCGGTAAGATAAAAATCTGAGAAAACAAGAGCAAAGACAAAAATTTTGAATCATATTGAAAATGCATTAACGGTATGGTGACCGTGAAATAACGTTGCTGTAATATTACCGTAATCGTGCAATGATATTTCGGTAATATATTGTAGCGTCAGTCGAGTCGCGGTACGTCGACGATACGCGGTAACAGTGATGTATCAGTTCGGCAATGATACATTGACGATACGGTAACGGTATGGGGAAGATGCAATGGGATCACGATAAGAGTACAGTAAGATTACGATAGGGGGACAAAAATGGTACGGTAACGGTGATATAAAGTAAAGATAACATAACAGGAAGATAACAAATGTTGAGTAACAGCAGAGTAATATTAGAGTAACAGTAAAGTAAAATTGGCAGTGAAATAGCAATAAAGTAGCGGTAAAGTAGGGGAAAATTAAGAGTACGGTAACAGTAAAATGACAGTAAAATCAGAGTGAAATAAAATTAGAGAAAAAGTATAGCAATTATACCGTAAAAAAGACAGTAACAGTACGGAAATAGTACAGTAACGGTAAAGTAATAATAAAATAACCGTGAAATAACAGTATAGTAACGGTACAATGATAGGGAAGTAAAAGCAAAGTAATAGTCAAATAACAGTGAAATAACAGTACGGTAATAAGAAAATAACAGTACAGTCACAGTAAAATCACAGTGAAGTAACAGTACGGCGAAGTATAGTAACGGTACAATAATAGGACAGTAACAGTAAAGTAATAATCAAATAACAGAGAAATAACAGTACGGTAATAGGAAAATAACAGTACGGTAATAGGAAAATAACAATACAGTAATAGGGAAATAGCAGTACAGTAGCAGTTAAATCACAGTAAAGTAACAGTACGAAAATATTGCAATAACGGTACAATGATATAACAGTAACAGTAAAGTAATAATCAAATAACAGAGAAATAACAGTACGGTAATCGGAAAATAACAGTACTCCTAGTTTTACCACCTGATTCCTATTCAATTGAATTATAGTACTCTAATACACTATTATTACACTACTATTACACAGTAATTAGTGCACTATAAACTTGACAACTATAGTATAGTATAGCACTATAGTAGTAATTAGTTGCACTACTAGTGGTAGTTACTATCTGTATAAGTTTTACCTATAGTTGAGTAATAGGAAAAAACAGTACAGTAATAGGAAAAACGGTGCAGTAATGGGCAAATAACCGTGCAATAATAGGAAAATAACAGCGCAGTAATAGGAAAATAACCGTACAGTAATAGGGAAATAGCAGTACAGTAGCAGTTAAATCACAGTAAAGTAACAGTACGAAAATATTACAGTAACGGTACAATGATAGAACAGTAACAGTAAAGTAATAATCGAATAACAGTGAAATAAAAGTAAATTAATAGGAAAATAACAGTACAGTAACAGTTAAATCACAGTAAAGTAGCAGTGCGAAAATAGTATAGTAACGGTTCAATGATAGGACAATAACAGTAAAGTAATAATCAAATAACAGTGAAATAACAGTGCGGTAATAGGAAAATAATAGTAGAATAACAGTATAATGATAGGACAGTAACAGTACGGTAATAGGAAAATAACAGTACAGTAACAGTAAAATCACAGTAAAGTAAGAGTACGTAAATATTACAGTAATAGTACAATGATAGGACAATAATAGTAAAGTAATAATCAATTGACAGTGAAATAACAGTAAAGTAATAGAAAAATCACGATAAAGTAACAGCACAGTAACAGTAAAATCACGGTAAAGCAACAGTACGGAAATAGTACGGTAACGGTACAATGACAGAACGGTAACAGTAAAGTATTAATAAAATAACAGTTACAGTAACAGTAAAAATCTCAGTAAAGTAACAATACGAAAATAGCACAGTAGCAGTACAATGGCAGAACAGTAACAATGCAGTAACTGTTAAGTAATTCATAAGGTAACAATACAGTTGCAGTACCCGGTAACGATAAATACAGTGAGAGTACGGTAACGGTACGGTAACAGTTACTGATTTCTTTTTTTTTTTTATCGAAAAAATATTCCAACGGGACGTCCCGAATATTCGGAAAACAGCGGGATCTTCCATTGAAGAAATTTTTTTTTTTTTTTTTTTGACAGGAGATACTTTGTAATATCTAGGCTGCGTGATATTTTGTCAGGGACCTTGCGACGTGAAAACATTTTAGATATTGCATATATAAATTCAATGAAAACAAAATAAAAAAGCAAACGAAAAGATCTTTAAGAGTCATCGAGCACACGTGACCAACTCGGAATCGAGGGTAGCGCCTCTTGCGGAAAAATTTGAAAAAAATGCATGTCGAGGTTAGCGCCGCTTGCGGCAGATATATCAATTAATGCATTCAGCGAAAAGTGACGGTTGTCGATAGGGTAGGATGTAGTTACAGTGACGGCGCATGTTTCATGCGAAGGGCCCCGATCGCCCCGATTGACCCTCAAAGCCCTCAAGTACCGGAGTCATGTCCCACATATATGTATCCCACCGATCCATGTGCCGGGTAGAGTAAATATACTCTCTCTCTCTCTCTCATGCCATAGATTTGCCATGTCAACGCTCAATCTCTCATGGCTCTATTTGTCGAATTCTCTCTCTATTTTATGGAATACACATATAAACATGTAAAAGAAATATAAAATTTTTTTCACATATCTTTTACATCGATTTTACGTATATAAAAATAATACATTTTTTCCATGGGTTATTTGTATGCGTGAAATCGTGAAATATACGGAAATATATATATATGTGAAATGTCTAATATTTACGAAAAATACATATACAGCATTTTTCATGCTAAAATCTTCTATCTTATATTTTTCGGATATCTTTGACATACATATATATTCCCACTTGAATATGCATACAAAATTGCATACACATGCAATTTCATAGTTTACTCATCAACATAAAAAGACCAAATATCTAGCCCATATACTGCTTACAATGAGAGTATCAGGCCTCCGGGTCATGGATTCTGCTCAAACTTACAGGTGTTTTTCATTCGCCCTAAAAATCAAGTCTCTTATGCGTATTTCTATCTAATAGGCTTTTTGTCGCTTGCTTCATTGCATGAAATATCATTTTTAAGCAATTTATCAGTCGTTCGCTACTGCGCTCTGTACTAATTCAGCTAACTTGGATATTTTATTGCAGCTGATCATAAAAATGAAGATTCCACGTGTTAATTCATTGTATTCTATGTTGGTTGCTGCAGCTAGACCGATACACACTATATGCACAAGGAAAGAAAAGTGAAGCGAAACAAACCGGAGTGAAGATTTCTATTACAATTTGTGTTATAGGAATGCACATAGTATTTTCAAGTATGAATACTATGCGTATTCCCATAAGATGAATTGTAATATAAATCTTTGTTTCAGTTTGCTTCGCTTCATATTTATTCGCTTGTGTGCAGTGTATATATCGGTCTGGCGGTAGCAACCAACATTAATATTCAATGTTGGTCGCTGCCGCTATAGGTCGTATTCCCATAAGACGAATTATAATATAAATCTTCACTTATTGGTTTGACATTGCTTCAATTTTCTTCGCTTGTGCATATAGTATGTATCGGTCTAGCGGCAGCAACCAACATTGAATATTCAATGTTGGTGGCTGCTGCCAGACCGATACATACTATGCACAAGCGACAAGCGAATAAAAGTGAAGTGAAACAAACCGAAGCGAAGATTTATATAACAATTTGTCTTGTAGGAATGCACATAGTATTTACAAGCATGAATACTATTGGTATTCGCAAGCATGAATACTATGCGTATTCGCATAAGACGAATTGTAATATAAATCTTCACTTTGGTTTGTTTCACTTCACTTTTCTTCGCTTGTGCGTGTGTGTATCCGTCTAGCTGCAGCAACCAACATAGAATACGGTAAATTAACCCATGGTATATTTATTTTTATGATCCTCTGACAAAGTTTCAATAAAATATATCCAAGTTGGTTAGATTAGTACAGAGCAGTAGCAAAAAACTCATAAATTGCTTAAAAATGGTATTTTATGTAATGAAGCGTGCGACAAAAGGCCTGCTGTTAAGATAGAACTACGCATAACATGCTTAATTTTTAGGGCTAATGAATCACACCAAGTTTGAGCATAATCCATGACCCGGAGGCCTGATACTCTCCTTGTTAGTCCAACAATACGAGCTCATGCTCCTCTGAAAAATTGAAAAACAGCCTAAAAAATGCCAAAAAAACACAGGTGAATTTACACCATTTTTTCATTGTCACCCAACTAATAGGGTAAAACGCTATGGCTTCGGCTAAAATTTGCAAAATTTAATGCACGCACATAATTGTTCGAAAATTTCAACATTTTTTAAAATCTGAAGCCCTTGAGAGATTTTCATCCAAATACCAATTATCCTTGTCCCTGAGACTATTAGCGTAAAAATTTTTGGCCCGCGATAGCACCAAAGTTTGCAAAAGTTGGAGTACACATGCACATTTTTTGAAATTTTCTAAAATCATATGTAAAAAGATTAGGCTCGATAGCGTCAAATTTTCGAAATTTAGAGCACACATACATTTTTTGAAAATTTAAAAATTTTGGAAAAACTGCCAAATTCAATTCGAATCATCCTTGCTCCACAGACAATTTATATAAAAAGCCAAATTTGCGAAAGTTAGAACACATGCATACATTTTTCGAAAATTTCAAAATTTTCAAGGAATAATAATTGCCCGCAATACCAATCATCCTTCTTGTACAGACATCAATGCAAAAATGAGTGTAGGCCCGATAGCTTTAAATTTATGAAAGTTATAGCGCGGACACTGATACTATCACACACATCGCAAACGGACATTTTTCCTAAATGTTGATTTTGTCGATTTTTTGGGAAATTTTGAACGTGATGGTATGAAAATCTCGAAAAAAATTTTTTTCGAAAACAAAGCTTCCTCTAGGAGAAAAAAAGATACCCCGGCTGAAAAATAGAAGCTCGATCAAAATAATTTTTTTTAATTTTTAAAAGTATGGAAAAAAATGTTGAAAAATTATAACATTTATAACCTTTAAAACATTGACAAAAATTAATTCATATAAATGGGCCTCAAAAATAGAATAAAATAATTTAAATAATAATAATAATTATTATTATTAATGAATAGTTATCAAATAATTAGTTAATAGAAAAACATCCGTCACAGCGCTGTGAATAACAATAGTTTGTTATTGAAATATAGCTCAGATGCTCCGTCATACGGCCCAAGCATTGCATATATCGCTCAGCTGTCAGCTCGTCAGCTGTTGTCATGTTGCGAATCCCTGAATCCGTGCATCGAGAGAAAACTCGGGCCACCGCCGCTACAGCGTGTGTTTGTAGTGCGGCAACCGTGTGTTTCTGTAGCCTGCAGCAGCGCGGCAACAGCGCGGTTACAGGCTTTCGCGCTTGGGATCCTCTCTCTCTCTCTCTCGCAATACCACACAACAAACACACACACACACACACACACACACACACACACACACACACGCACACACACACACACACACACATGGAACGCTTCGAACCGTGACCTTGAAGCCGGACCATATATAATATAGATAATATATAAAACGAAAAATGATGAATTCGCGAATATTTGCATTTCAGTATTGCTTTGTACAATACTGCTGTATTGTTTATTGACAGTATTTCGGTAAGAATGCCTAAAAAATTCAAAGATCATTTTTATTGACTTTACGTCAACGAACCAATATTCTACACGAATATTCGATCAAAGAATAAAAAAATATTTTATCTCAGGGCTCAATTTGCGCTTACGCCAGCACTGCTGCTTTTCCGCTCATACCGACAACCGTGACTAGCGAACCTAGCGTTAGTAGCCGGAACTGTGAAATACATAGCATGTACTGTCATATAGCCGTGAGAACGAACTTGGCGTCTCCGATTCTATATTCCGGATGATTACTTCGTTTTTCATCGAAATAGGGTGGAAATTTTTTTAAAAAGTGCAGTGAAGTGGCGAGCAGTACGCTCTGGTCCGATAAAGAGTGGCAGATGTGTGTGAAATTAATAATAAAATGAACTTGTCAGTTGGTGAGAAAAGCGTCGTGGCAAACGACAACCGCCTCGAGTTTTCGATAATTTATTGTGCCTCAAAAAAAAAAATTCCACGGAGCAGAGGACCAGAGCGTATATTTTACTAGTCGAAGAAATTTATTTGTTATGTTTAATTGTGGAATACTATTGTATTTTCGGCGAAATCCGGAATATAAAACATCTAGGGAATTTTTAGTTCGCTTATTGCCACTTGGCGCTTCGTATGCCCTCGCTCGATGACTCTTAATTATTGGAGTCAAAATTTCGTTAATCGTAGAGTTTTAGAATTAAATTCAATGTAAATTTTGAAAAATCCTTGTTAAAGGAATAAACTTCGATTTGTAGATAAATTCAGTTCATTTTCGAGTTTCACCAAATTACTTGATGAAAAAAAAAAAAAAAAAAAAAACAAAACAAAAAATTTATACTTTGCAAAGTCGACATTTGAACTTTGATTTGCGAACGAAAAATATGTAAGGCGAAAAAAAAAAAAATGTTTTACCGTCTCGATAATCGCTCATGATAACTGTACCAATCCCACGTTCGAAATAACAAGAATTGCATGCAATTGCAACGATAATTACGGTATGCATGCGCGTTGAAAAATAGTTCAAGATACTTTTAAAATGCGCCGAACTTACGGAAAGGTAACGCCGAGAAGTTAGAATAAAGAGAAAAGAAAGAAATAAATGCGACAAATTGAGTACATCGGGCTGTGTAAAATTCGTTTCGAGAAATTTATATTTCCAGAGTGTAATGAAAAAAAAAAATATATATATATATATGTATATAAATAATAAGATAAAGAGAAACAAATGATAAATTTTCCTATTTCTCGTAAAAATCGTCGAGAAACCTTTTTTTTTTTTTTTGCAAAAAGAAAACCAAACTATTCGCTGTCCGTCGTCGAGCGAACTTTTACGAATTATGTATAATCGTTCGTAGATCCGGTAAACAATACAAATTGTACAAAAGTTCGTAGAACAATCATCTCCTTTCCCCCCCCCCCCCCCCCCTTCGAACAAAAATTTGAGATTTCCAGCGACTCTGAGAGTCAACAGGGGGGAGGAAAAAAAAAAATGAAAAAATACGCAAGTAATTATGAATCACGATGCACACGAAACTTAAGTTTATAAGTCGAATCATTGACGCAAAGGTATTTAGACGGTTGCATTCCGTAGAAAAAAAAAAAAAAAAAAAAACAGTCAATGTCTTCTTTTCTTCTTCGAAAAAAAAAAATCTACACATCTCTAATATAATTATTTCGCATCAATCGTCTCTTGACTCGTTTTCACCGAGTGAAGATACAGAAAAAAAAAAAAAAAAAAAAAAAAAAAAAACTAAGGAGGCCCAGTGTAATTTTTCCAAACGACCGTAAAGTCTTCATAAAAGGCTCACATCGAAGCAACTCTAAAAGTGTCCACTCAATATTTTATTATTGTAATTATTTTTTGTTTTTTTTTTTTGCATTACTTACATGCAACACGCGATTAATCCACATTTTCGTTTTTTTTTTATTTTTCTTTTTTTTTTTTCGTTCGTACGTTCTCTTTTTACCGTTGCAGGTGATTTTTTTCTTTTTTTTTTTTTTGCTTTTGTTTTTCGTTTCAACGTATAGCCATGAACACGCGAAAAAATCGTGACAGTCAAGCGGCGTCAAAAGAAAACAAGAAACGAGAAGAAAAACGAAAAAAAAAAAATAAAAAATTTCGCTCGTCATGAATCCACGACAATTCTCCGTACTTCATTTTCTATTTGTCATTGTGTGTTTTTGTTTTTTTTTTTGTTCTTTTTTTTTTCGTTTTTCCATTTCCCAGCTCATTTTTCGCTCAAAAATTATAACTATACGCATGCTTTTTGGAGATTCGTGCCCCATTGGGTACGCGAAAATTAAATATCTTCGGCAAAGCGACAAACTTTTTCAGCGAGTACTAACGATGCGCAAGCTAGAAGAAAAAAAAATAACCAATAGAGGCATTCGGAGTAAGATATAAGCGTATACGAGTATCCGGGCAAGATTAAAAAGAAAGAGTAAATTATTATTAATTTTTGTTTAAGAGAAAAAACAAAAATAAATAAACGCAGTCAAGATTCGAACATAAATGCGGGGATGCATGATTTATCTGGCAAGGGGGGGGGGGGGGGAAGGAAAACAAAAAAATGTCTCATTATCGGAGCGATATGTTCAATTTTTTGCTTATCCCACAAAAATCTCGTGAAATTGGTTTTCAAACAAGAGAAAAGAAAAAAATTAGAAAAAAAAAATAGAGCACAAATCGAAAAAGAAGAGAGTGAGAAAAAGAGGAAAGGGAAGTAAGTTAGATATGCGCTGTTGGCAATTTGAGGTAATCAACGAACGTTAATATTGTTGCAACTGGCCAATCGCATCTGGGCCAACTGCTGACTCGCCGGTGTTAGACTGTTGGTCGAGCCAAACGGCGACATCATCGTCGACATTGCTCTCTTCAATTTACTCGGCGTTTTGTTGAAGCTGAACGCCCGTCCTACTTTCATTCTCGTACGCGATGCAAATCTGTGCATAACATTTTTTTTTTTTTTAATATCTTTGTCAATCATATCGATAATTGGTTAAAAATAAATTAAAAATAAATATATGAAGCATCGAAGACTCGTTCTTCCTTCGTCGTACAAAATTCATGGCATCCGATGACGAATTATATCGGTGGATGTTTTTTTTTTTTTTTTTTTTTTTTTTGAGAAATTGATTTTGGATATTTGGTTGGCAATTTGTATCGAGGCCATTAAATTGAAAACCCGATCGAGATGCCATGTAGAAAAATTTTTTAAAAGGTTAAATTTCAGGATATCAAAAATTCAAGACGATTGATTTTCTTTTTTTTTTTCGAATTAATTGCCCGAAGACAGAATCCTAAAAATTTGGCAAGTAATCATTTGAGAGTTTTAAATTATTTGATTTTTCGCTACGGATCTCAATTTGGTAAATTGAATAATGATAAATGAATGGGAATCATCGATCGAAGTGATGGATGAAAAAAAAATCGCAAATTCAAGAAATTCGATCGTAATACGCCGATTGACGAAGGAAGAGGCGAATCTTCTCACAGACAAAGAGGAGATTTTTGCGACGGATTCGACAAAACATGAGAAACCTCGTAAAAACCAGTACAAGCACGAGATCAAACCAAAAAAATCCAAGAAAAACGTAAAAAAAAAGTACAAAAAATATGAAAAAAAAAAAAAACACATTTTTCCAAATTAAATTCAATTCGTTCTTAATCCGCACAGCGACAAAGCATCTCGTGCATCGGAGTTAAAAAAAAAAATCACCCGGTTGCAGGACACTAAAATAAGTTAAAAACAACAACGAAAAAAAACAAAAAAAAAAAAAAAAACAAAAATCGAACGATATTTAATTGACGAATGAGACATGTTCGAACTCGTAAGGAAAATGTAAACCACCCGGCAATTATGAGGAAACGAAAAATCGAAAAATACATCAAGCGATTATTTTTAAGCTGGTTGAGTCGTGAGTCATTTTAGTTGATGATTTTTTCGATAATTAAAGAAACCAAACGGAAAAAAAAAAAAAAAACATTAGAAATATTTGTTTGTCTCGGAAGAAGCGAGGTATCGGGGAGAGTAACGAATATGCGAGTAAAAGAGTAAAAAAAAAAAAATTGTAATTCAGCCTGGTGCGAAAACTGACGGTAGTGGGACATGTAACATGGTTTCACACATGCTATTGAGTAGGAACACATACGGGTCCATATAATCCAGGTATAAATTATGAAATAGGCTCCTGCAACCAAACGTGATGTCGTCCGATTATTTGTTTTGTTTCAACATGCAATATCGAGAAACAGAGTAAAATTGAATTAATAAAGATGAAGAAAGAAAAAATATATATATATATATATATATATATGTGAATTTACAGTTCATTTTCTTTTTACTTTCTCAAAGACGTTTACAAGGATGCATGAGCACCTAGCCCGTTTGTCAGATCGTTAATGTTAATGGACCGGGAGCCCATAACACTTTTTTCATGTCTCATTTGTTCAGGCTCAAAACTACCTTAGATTCCATAAATCTGTGTCCTGCATCACAAAAATCGCATCGCCGAACAAAATCAGTGGACTAAAGATGCTGAACCGGCGAAATCACATACAAAAATATCTTTCTATAATATAAAGATATATCGCCGCTGCCGCCGCCGCCGCTGTTTCAGGAATTGAGCTTATACCGGGTGTCCAATTTGAAAAGAATGACCAACCCAAACCCAAACCTAAACCCAAACCCAACCCAACCTAAATGCGCGCCCTAAGTGAGGGCGCGTAGCGCCCTACGCACCCCTAGTATCTATATATAATTTGTATATATAGATATATATTTGTATGTGATTTCGCCGGTTCAGCATCTTTGGTCCACTGATTTTTATATGTAAAAATATATCTATATATAATTTGTATTTGTATATGTAAATATATATATATATATAGATATAGATATAGATATATAGATATATAGATATAGATATATAGATAATATATATATAATTTGTACATATACAAATTATATATAGATATATTTTTACATATAATCTTTGGTCCACTGATGATTTTTACAAAATTGAGACTTCATTAATCATTATCTCGAGAACCAACAATAGTGGGGGGATGAAATTTTGGTAAAATGTCATGGATATATTGTCCTTTGAAATGCCCATACTGAATAATTTTTTCGAGACAATAAAAAAAACGGGGTGGCTGAGTTGACGTGGAATGTCTCCTATATATATATATATAGATATATATTTGTACACTAGGACCTCGATTTAATGGCCTTCGATTTAATAGACAGTCCCCACCATGTCGCATTTATCGATCGGTTTTTCGCGTGGTGGGAGATGGTGGGGGACGCTTAAAGTCTCCCCGATCAGGCCCGTAGCACGGAGCGCCGATGCGCATCAGATACAGCATGGGCGGGCATACGCTACCTCGATTTAACAAGGTGCGATGCGGAACCGGTCCCGCCACTGGCCGTTAAATCGAGGTCCTAGTGTATGTGATTTCGCTCTGATTTTGTTCGGCGATGCGATTCTTGTGATGCAGGACACAGATTTATGGAATCTAAGGTAGTTTTGAGCCTGAACAAATGAGACATGAAAAAAGTGTTATGGGCTCCCGGTCTATAATATTAACCCTTTCATTGGCATTGACGCAATAATGCGTCAAATAATTCCGTGCCTTGTGTCGCATTGACGCAAATAGTGCGTCAACCTTTATTTCCCTATTTAACTTGCTCCGATTCGGAATCCGAGCCTCACTCGGAGATTTTTGGGCTCGCTGAATCCGAATTTGAAGTAAAAATTTGGAAATTCAAAATGGCAGCGCCAATATGGCGGACAAAGATCAAAAACTTTACTCGATTTATATGAAAATTCGTACTCCGAGATTTTTGAGGTCGCTCATTACGAATCCTGAACTTTAAATTCGAAAATTCAAAATGGCGGCGCCAGAATGGCGGACCGAAATTGAAAATTTTACTCGATTTATATATCGAAGTCAAGCCGTTTTTTTTTTTGCATTTTCGTCCGTCATATTGGATCCGCCATTTTGAATTTTTGAATTTCAAGTTCAGATTCGTCATCAGCACCCTCAAAAATCCCAGGGTACAAGTTTTCAGGATAAAAAAATTTTCCTGCCATTTTGGGCACTTTTTGTCGAATTCTCTCTGCCAACGAAAGGGTTAATTTTTTTTTTTTTTTTTTCGTATGTTGCACTTGAACATATCAATTTTGTAATTCGGAAAAATTTCAAGCTACGTCCACGATAATTTGACACGGTAAATTAATTTTAAAAATTCGTCACAGCATTAAATCGCTGCACGTCACACGGTAATTTAATTTTTCCTATTAACATCCTTAAAGATCAGATAAATGCGATTTTAAAGGTGATAAATGTTTATTGAATTTTTCCATTTTTCTCCAAAAAGAGAAAAAAAAAAAAAAAAACGGCATATCAACGACTAAATTAATGCGAACGAACGAGTTAAGCCCGAATTTTCAGAAAATTTTTAACAGCCGACAAGTGCCTGCTGCTCATGCATCCTTAACGTTCGAATTGAATCAAACGATTCCTCGCAAAATATCACTATCATGTAAGAAATTTTTTTTTTTTAAATTCGATAATGAAAAAAAAATTGGAATTTCTACATCGACGAGAATTAAGGGGTTTCGAAAGACCAGAGAAAAAAAAAATTAAACTCTCTCTCTCTCTCTCTCTATTAATCTTTTGCGTGTCTGAAATTTAATAAAGATTATCGTATTAAAATTATACGATTAATCGTAGTTTTCTGAAAATAATTTACATCATCGATGCTTTTCTCAAAAATAGTTTTTTTTTTTCAAAATTGTAAATTTTCTATATAGTCTTAATTCCATTATCCGATTCTTTAAATTTATTTTCTGTCCATCATATTTTTTTTTTCTTAATTTTATCCTCTCGTGTCGTAACCCCTTAATTGCATGGAAAAAAAAAGGGCAAAAGTTTTATCTACGTGACCGCAAATAGCCCTCGAGGTGTAAATTCCAACAGATGCAAATCGCTAAATAAACCAAAAGAAAAGGAAATCAATTGAAAATAGAAATAAATTTTTGACGATGACACTTACTTAAATGCTTTACTCAATGTACCTAACGCCACGTCACTCGTATCAATCTCAAGCTGATGAGAATCGAGACTGATTAAGAAAGTGTCCTGCGAAAAAATAACAATGACGCGAAAAAAAAATCGTTTAATAATTTAAACTATGTTATTAATATTATTATTTTCGTTGTTATCATTGTCATTATCATGATTATTATTATAATTTAAAAAAAAAAACACAATTTACCGCATCGGCTTTGCAAACGGTATTGGCCATTTGTCTGCACAAAGTTCGCAGATAATTCGTTTTGTTCACTTCCTCGTCAGTGATGGTGAATGAAAAGAGTTTTTCCTTCAATTCTTGATTGCTCCGTACCATCAGAGCGAAAACTTTTTGACATTCTGCAAATTAATCAACGATATGAAAAATTATACGCGACATCATCGACCGTAAAATAAACCGTTCAGAGTAATTTCAAGGACAGATATTAAGGAGATTTGCGAGTGTCAAAATCGGTAAAACCCTTTAACGGCTGGTGGGACACACACGTTCCACCTACACTAGGACCTCGATTTAATGGTCCTCGATTGAATAGACAGTCCCCACCATGTCGCACTTATCGATCGATTTTTCGCGTGGTGGGAGATGGTGGGGGACGCTTAAAGTCTCCCCGATCAGGCCCGTAGCACGGAGTGCCGATGCGCAGATACAGCATGGGCGGGCATACGCTACCTCGATTTAACAAGGTGCGATGCGGAGCCGGTCCCGCCACTGGCCGTTAAATCGAGGTCGTAGTGTACTTTGAAAAATCGTAACTTCCAGAAAAATGTATATATCGACAGCGTTGGGGTCGCATTTTGAAGACGAAGGATGCATCTAAACATGAAAAATTCGGCGAGCGCAAGAGTTGCACCCTTTCGGTTTTACACCCCGTCAAAAAGTGCGAAAATCGCGAAAAATCGAGAAATGAGCATAACATTCGGGCAAATCTTTTTATCAGAGTCGCGATCTCAGGTATGCGCTTTGAAATAACATCGAAAATTTGTAGCAAAAAGGTCCGGACGAAAAACCACCCCTAACGGTAATGGAATATCGATAACCACCCCTAGAAATGGTGATACGCCGGACAATGCACTTTCATTGATGTTCAGTTCATAAATATTTTTGAAAATACATGAAAAGCTCGTAGCAAGAATATCCGAATGGAAAACTACCCCTAAGGGTAACGAAATATCGAAAACCACCCCTAGAAATGGTGATACGCCCAAAAATGCACTTCCACTGATGTTCAGTTCATATATATTTTCGAAAACGCATGGAAAATATGTGTCAAGAACATCCGTATCAAAAACTACCCCTAACAGTAACGAAACATCGAAAACCACCCGTAGCAGTGGTGATGCGCCCAAAAATACACTTTCATTGATGTTCAGTACAGTTCAGTACAGGAATATATTCTAAAACGCATGGAATATGTGTATCAAGAACATCCGAATCAAAAACTACCCCTAACGGTAACAAAACATCAAAAACCGTCCCTAGCAGTGGTGATGCACCTGAAAACGCACTTTTATCGATGTTCAGTTCATATAAATTTTTGAAAACACATGAAAAATTTGTAGCAAGAATATCCGAATAGAGAACTACCCCTAACAGTAATGAAACATCGAAAACCACCCCTAGAAATGGTGATACGCCCAAAAGTGCACTTCCACTGATGTTCAGTTCACATATATTTTCGAAAACGCATGAAAAATGTGTATCAAGAACATCCGAATCAAAAACTACCCCTAACAGTAACGAAACATCGAAAACCACCCATGGCAGTGGTGATGCGCCCAAAAATACACTTTCATTGATGTTCAGTACAGTTCAGTACAGGAATATTTTCGAAAACGCATGGAATAGATGCATCAAGAACATCCGAATCAAAAACTACCGCTCATAGTAACAAAACATCAAAAACCACCCCGATTAGTGGTGATACACCTGAAAATGCACTTTTATTGATGTTCAGTTGGTATAAATTTTTGAAAACACATGAAAAATTTGTAGCAAGAATATCTGAATGGAAAACTACCCCTAACAGTATCGAAACATCGAAAACCACCCCTAGAAATGGTGATACGCCCAAAAATGCACTTCCACTGATGTTCGGTTCATATATATTTTCGAAAACGCATGGAAAATATGTGTCAAGAAAATCCGAATGAAAAACTACCCCTAAATGTAACGAAAGATCGAAAACCACCCGTAGCAGTGGTGATGCGCCTGAAAATGCACTTTTATTGATGTTCGGTTCATATAAACTTTTGAAAACACATGAAAAATTTGTAGCGAAAAAATCTGAATCGAAAACTACCCCCCAACAGTAACGAAACATCGAAAACTACCCCTGGAAGTTGTGAAAGAGGTGGTGGTACCCGTCCAATGTGCATCGACTCGTCAATTATTTCAGGGGCAGGTTCTTGCATTGAGGATGTTATTTTCTCAATTGAGGGGCAGTTTACAAAGGTTGAAATGATCCGAAAGTTCCTCAGAATATATTTACGTGTTCCAGGTTACTCATAATCTGATTCGGATCAGGATGAAATAATATGAAATTAGTAATAACGTTTTATGCGTTGCGGGTGAATTTTTCCCAACCGAAGGGTTGTTCATAAGGGTTGGAATTATCCGTAAATCCTTCGGAATATGCTCATGTATTCTGGAACACTCATATTTCGATTCAGATCAGGATAAAATAACGGAAAATGAGATGATAACATTTTTATCCATTGGGGGGTGAGTTTCTCTCAATTGAGGGGTAGCTCATAAGGGTTGATTGATCCGTAAGTTCTTCAGAATCCCACTACGTGTTCTGGAATGACTTTTCCTCAATTTCTGGCAGAAATTAACGATGGGAAATCAAATTAAGATGTTTTCAAGCGATTGAGGGTGGTTTTTTCATTTGGGGGTAGGAAATTCCAGAATAATTTTTTTTCTCACATCGGGTATTCATGAATTCAGATTCACCATGTACCAACTTTGCCAAACGCTCCGAAAAAATTCAGCTGTTCAAGGGTTAAATTTTCAAAATCAATTCTCCAGATTATCGTCGATCGAGATTCTCAATTCGCAAATATTTTATAGGGTTAAGTTTGAATTAAAAAAAAAAAAAAAAAAAAAAAAAAAAAAAATTCACCGATTTCTGCCAATATGCAAGTCGTATTTTCCATCAATGTTTTTTTTTTCAGACTAATTTATTGAAATCCGAATTAAAGAGGATCAATCATTGAGGCAAATGAAGAATTTTTTTATTTTATTTTTATTTTTTTTATTTTTTTACTTTTTTGTTTCAATGAAAAATTCAATAAAATCTCGACTCACCGTCAGTCTCGCGTATATCGACGACTTTCTTGATCGTACTCAGCGAGAGCATCCTTATGTGCTTGTACGGTTTGCCCTGACTGAGCTTCGCCGAATGAAGACCATTCGCTGTGTTCGGGCTCTTGAGCGAGTTGAATGCTTTCGAACGTTTTTTACATATCTCGAGTGTATCGGTGAAGAGAAATAAAACGAGATGATCACCGCGTCCGCTGAGGCCCTCGCTGAGCTCCATAACGTCGCATTTGCCGATGAACGAGCGATGGGAAGAAACGAGATGGGGCGGACAATTGTCGATCTCGTTGAAAATATCGAACATGACAAGCTGACCCTCAGTTTTTCTCTTATCCTCGTTAATGTACGTCATGACTTCCTTGATACTGCTGATCGACAGTTCCAAGGCGCCATGGTCCGAATTATTCTTATTCGTATGCTTAAGAATATCTGCAACGTAATTCAACCAATACGATCGTGTAAATTTTTGTTTTTTTTTTATCGCTATTTATTAACTTAGACGCGGAGCACCGTTCTTTTTTTTTTTTAATTCAACAGATTGAAGGGAATTTTGCAAAAAAAAATGATATAAGACGCATCATCGTTGAGTCATGCTATCGTGGTAAATCGTCGTGTAAATCGTGCGAAAAATCGTGAAATGAAAGGAAAATAAATAATAAGGTTGAGAAGGTCATGTGAAATCACATCATAAAAAACCACCCCCTAAAGTGCCATGATCAGTCAATTTTCATCCCATTCAGAATTTCTTCGTCATTTCACATAAGAATTATTCGAAGTAACGTAAAAGAGTTGCACAAGTATTTATTTGAGGGATGGCCCAAAAAAACGACCACGCATCTAAAAAAAAAAAACCACCCCCTCCGGAATAGAAAATTTATTTTTTCGTCTGTGCGCAAAATCGTGCGAGAAAAATAACGAGTTTCATGCAGATCAGTTAAAATTTTGCAACTTCTGTCCGCCAAATTGGCTCGGCCATCTTAAATTCTCAAATTTTGACTTCAGATTCGAAATCAGCGACACGAAAAACCCTGAGATACTAAATTTTATCGCGAATGAGCTCAAATTCTGAAATTTCGGTACGCCATATTTGATCCGCCACATCGTGGATTTTGCAAAAATTCCGAAATATGACACCATATTCTCATTACCGGCATGATAGACAAGTAATTCCAGCAGAAATGAATATTCCAAAAGAATCATCCTCAAAATTATACACATTTTTTCAAATTTTGTCATTTTTGACGATTTTTGAGAAGGTGCGTGTACAATTAGGACGTACCTTCCCAACCAAAAGTGACTTTCGTCGACAATATTGCATACTTCACGATAAGATAAAAATCATAAAAAAATCAACAACAATAAAGACGATAAGAAGATTACTTTTTAATAATAATAATGCCCAAAAGTTATCAATAAATTTTTTTAAACGAAACATTGTTTAACAAATCTTTAGCGAATGTTTTTTTTTGTCATGTGAAATGAATTCGTTGATTTTTCTGACTGCACGTGAATTTTTTAAAAAATTTCTTATCATTTTGAAATTTCGGTTTTCGGAAAAATTGTAAAGATCGTATTTACGAAACTATTCGCTCAATGCCCTGAAAACTTCTTAATTGTAATTATACAACATTTTTACCAAAACATATCCGAAATTCACGATTTTTCCTTTATTTTTCAAAATTAAAAAATTTTCGAAAACCGAAATTTCAAAATGATAAGAAATTTTTTTTTTAATTCATGTGTAGCCAGAAAAATCAACGAATTCATTTCACGTGTCGAAAAAAAAAATTACCTAAAAATTTGTCAAACAATGTTTCGTTTGAACAATTTATTGACAACTTTTTGGCATTATTATTATTCAAAATTAATCTTCTTATCGTTTTTATTGTGGTTGTATTTTTTACGATTTTCATCTTGTCACAAAGCATGCAATATCGTCGACGAAAGTCACTTTTGGTTGGGAAGATTGGCGATCGACACTAAGCGTGCGACTCCTAGCGGGTTTTTGACGAACTGCTATTGGAGTGCAAAAGACTTTATTTGTACAAGCGATGCACACGATACAGCGTGTAAATTAGTTTTGAAATTTATGTACCCGTTCAAATTAACAAAAAAAAAAGCTGTAGTTCAAATTTTTATATTATTGAAAATCAGAATGGAGACTGTCGAAAGGGTCGAATCTGCGAAATTCGGCCCAAAAGTGAAATCTAACACTAAAATTTATTGTTGCGTGTTCGAATGTCATTCTCGTCCGTTCACGGATCGAGACGTGTGACATTTAACCGGTTTCCCGTGAAAAAAAAAAAAAAAACGCCGGTAAAGTATCTCGGAAAAATTTATTCGGCGTGGATGAAACGATAGATCGACGGAAAATGTAGATAAGAGTGCTCAAAATTTCTCGATGCGACCCGAAGTCTTCGATCAGAGTGTACCGGCCCTAATATTTCGCGTTTTTTTTCGTTTTTTTTTTTCAGTACATCCAACTACCACCATTTGCCCGAACTTCAGAACTTCTTCCCCTTCAGTTATATTTCGGTTATTTAGGTCTCCTTTTACGAAATCGTAAATTTTTCGCAGTTTCAAGTATAAACGTCCCATATGTTTTCAATGCTAACTGTCACAAACTGCACTCCAATAGCGCCATATTTCCGAGTGACGCGAGCGCCGTCATCGGTAGTGTCGATCACCGCCAATACATCCTTAAGGTAGTCCTAGCGCGACCAGCGGGGAGGAATTAGCGGAAACGTAGACGCGGCGGAGCGCGCGATGAACGGGGCATGCATGAAACAGGAGAGAGTCGGTACCCGTGGCTACAGAAAACCTCGAAAATACTGTCGAATTTATAGCTTTGAATCGCCATTACGTAAGAACAACACGGCTGAGTATCTCTATTTTTTTGACATTTTGTTCCTAATATCATCGTCTATCATAATACAGTTTTTTTTTTTTTAATTGAAAATCTATAGAAAATTTTAACTGCTACGAATCAAAATGTCTCTCGTAGCTCATTCATCGGCTATACTTTACGTGTATAAACTCGTAATTTCAACAAAAAAAATATCTCCACTTTGGTACGGGCAAGGTCCTTGAAATTTTGGGAATGCATAAATTAATTATGTAAAAATCTAAAAATGCACAATTTTTTTTTCGGATGGAAGAAAAGGTAATAAGATAATAATATTTGAGGAAGTTATTAGGCATATATTTGAGTATAATACAAAAAATTATTATCAAAACATATTGAAAAATGGCAACACTGGAGCCATTCTCGCGAGACATGCGACACGCAGTGTAACTGTCACAAATTTGAATTTTAAAAGATAAAAAACACTTAATCTATAGATATATCAATAGCTACGGAAATACGTAGGGGATTTTCGAGAAGTTAATTTAAACATTATTTATTAACAAATAAGTGCCCTCTCTTTTCTCGAAAATTCAAAATTTTCATTCAAATACTCGCCAATTACACAAAAATCAATATTTTTAAAATTCCCTAAGTATTTCTCTAGCTATAGACACGTAGATTAAGTAGTTTTTTTTTCTAGATTTATATTTGCATATGAAATTCTGCAGCATTGCGTGCCGCAGAATTCATTCAGTTTCACGAGAATAGCTCCGGTGTCGCCATTTTTAAATATTTTTTGATAATAAATTTTTGTATTATACTTAAATATATGCCTAATAACTTCCTCAAATATTATTATCCTATTACCTTTTCTTCCATCTAAAAAATAATGGTTAAAACAGCGCTTTTCTTTTGTTTTTACAGTGGTGTTACCCCTCAAGGATGTTATAAATAACGCACGGTTCAAATTTCGAAAAAAAAAAATCTATAGAAAATCGGTTTACTCGTGAACGTCCTTAACGAAGCATTCTGCGTTAATTTTTGTCGAAGTTATGAATTTTCAAAAGTAGCGATACATATATCGAGGGCTTAGGACCAGAAAGGCGTAACCCACAAAAAACGGACTATACTGCCATAAGGGCGTATCCCCAACTTTAACACGGAAGTTCCATAAGAGCAAAATTAATCAGCCTACAGCCAGAAGGGCGTAAGACCACACTACAATACTGCCAGAAAGGCGTAAGCCACGAAAAATAAAAAAAAGTGGCTTACGCCCGTCCGGCAGATCATTCATCATTTTTTTCCGGATTTAAATCGCCTGATTACAACCAGACGGGCGTAACCCTCTTTTTTTTATTTTTCGTGGCTTGCGCCTTTCCGGCGGATAGTGGTCAGTTTTGTCCGAATTTCGATCGTCTACTTACTGCCAGAAGGGCGTTACCCCAAAAAAATTGAAAACGTGATGTGTGTGTGTGTGTGTGTGAGTAAAATTTTGAAAATGTTGAATAAGTTTGAAAATTTTTGAAAAATTTGAAAATATTAGAAAATTTTGAAAATTTCGAAAAATTTTAAAAATTTGAAAATATTGAAAAATTTGAAAAATTTGAAATTAAAAAAAAAAATTTTATTTTGAAAAATTTGAAAATTTCGACTATTATAAGACAACGACTAAATATGCGCATGCAACCATTTTGCTAATGATATATTTCGTTTTTGTTTATATTTCGCATTAAAAAATATTAGCAAATAGCAAATAGTTTCCTGACCAGCAACTGCCGAGTTTTCCTGACCAGCAACTCGTCAGTCTGCCAAGACTGGCACTGAACAGATTTGCATTACACACCTAGTCTGGAACTCGACAGTTTATTGGCCATCAACTGGCCAGAAAGTTGGAAAACTGGCCAGCATCTTACACACATCACGTTTTCAATTTTTTTGGGGTAACGCCCTTCTGACAGTAAATAGACGATCGAAATTCGGAAAAAACTGACCGGTTATCCACCGGAAAGGCGTAAGCCACGAAAAATAAAAAAAAGAGGGTTACGCCTGTCTGGCTGTAATCAGGCGATTTAAATCCGGAAAAAAATGATCAATGATCTGCCAGACGGGCCTAAGCCACTTTTTTTTCTCTGCGGGTTACACCTTTCTGGCAGTATTGTAGTGGGCTTACGCCCTTCTGGCTGTAGGCTGATTAATTTTGTTCTTATGGAACTTCCGTGTTAAAGTTGGGGATACGCCCTTATGGCAGTGAGGTAATGAAAAGTCGAAAAACAGTGGGTTACGCCCTTTTGGTCCTAGGCCCTCGATATGTACACCACTGGGCACAAAAGGGTTAAAAAACAACGAAAACAAAAAAAAATAACCCGAGAACGAAAATAACTCACCATTTAATAATAAGCTAATACTGGGTAGTCTTTGCACCGGTTTTATCAGTAACTCTTTGAGACTTTGTCTGCCGCATTCGGGTTTGGTTTGGCAGATCTTGAGAAAAGCGTGAAACCTCGGCTTGTTCTGATCGCACTGATCCAGCATGTCTTTCGTATTTTCGAAAAAATTCACATAAGGCGGATACGCTTTTACGAGATCGGGCGCGTATCTCAGAAATATATTTCCTATGCTTATATCCTCGGCCCAGTGTGACGCGCTGTAGCGCAATTCTTCCAGCATTTTCTTGTGAACCTCGTATATCGGTGGAAAATTGCCGAATATTATTTTCGCTTCGGTACTGTTCAACAATTCGCCGCTCGTCTCTATGAGATCCTCAAGCGGTGATTTGAACAACTGAAAATTCACGATAGCAAAGAAGAAGAAGAAGAAATTAATCATTATTATTTCTCAAAAATTCCGGAGGCGAGCAAACTCTGAATTAATTTTTCGGAAATTTTCTTCAAACGAGCGAGGAAAAAAATAAATAAATAAATAATACGTACCGTCATTATCGTGCTGAGTATGCCAACGTAATTCGACTCGGTCTGCACCAATTCGAGAAATACCTGATGACGCGGCGAAAGATTTTTTCTCGATGATTCCGTACTGACGGCTTCGACCTCTGGAATATCTGTCAGTTAAGCCAACACAATTCCATTTTATACACCTCGGATCTCTTCCCTCTCGTATGGTCCATGGTATTAATTGATTATTTGAATTTCCAAGAGACAAGCTATAGTCGCCTTTTTTCAAATTTTTCTTTTTTTTTTTGGAAATTTCATCTTTCAACCTGATATATTTCGTTCCCAAAGCTGCGCCCCCGTAACTCGATATGAGGGTGTTAGTGAAAATCTTTCGACTTCCCGGAGTCGAATGAACCATAGGACGAAGGAAGACACGTATATTGGAATGTTGTGGAATTTTTTTTTTTTTTTTTTCTCTCTGCGCAATCTTACGATTCGTTGATGAATGAAAAATGACTCTTGGGATAAAAAAAAAAAAAGGAAAAAAAAACGCCGTAGGATTGATGAAAGCGATAAAGTAAAGCGTTGATGATGTAAAGCACGAATATAAATATATATATATTTTTTTTTTCCCTTCATTTTAAGGGGTAACACCACTGTAGATACAAAAGAATAGCGCTGTTTTAACCATTTTTTTTAGACGGAAGAAAAGGTAATAGGATAATAATATTTAAGGAAGTTATTAGGCATATGGGGCATTCCACCCCAATTCGACCCGCCTCCGACCCTCACCATTTTTGATTCGACTCGCAATTTTTTATGTTGTTCACCCACATGACTAGAGACTACCATATTTTTTTTAGATTTTTTTTCCATCCCGTTCTGGAGTAAAAAATTTTTGAAAAAATCGATGAAACACAATTCAATCAGCGATATCTTTTAATTAAAAAACGCTATCGGAAAACTTCACCAGGTCAAATTTCTCATCTTGAAGTCTACTTTTTTATGAATTTATTTGAAAAATTTTCCAATTTTTTTTTTCTATCGAAAAATAAAAAAATCGATTTTTCGAAATGACGGCCATTTTTAATTTGAAAAAAAAAAAATCACAAAAAAAGTACATGGTAAAACAAAATTTTTGAGCCCTGTCTCATCGTGGGCAGATTTTTTTTGTACTTTTTACAGCTATTTGAAGTTTATTAGAGTACTCTAATAAACTTCAAATCTGTAAAAATCGATGAAATCCAATTCAATCAGCGATATCTTCTAATTAAAAAACGCTATCGGAAAACTTCACTAGGTTAAATTTTTCATCTTGAAGTCTACTTTTTAATGAATTTATTTTTAAAATTTTCCAATTTTTTTTTTCTATCGAAAAATCAAACAATCGATTTTTCAAAATGAGTGCCATTTTTAATTAAAAGAAAAAAAAATCACAAAAAAAGTACATGTTAAAACAAAATTTTTGAGCCCTGTCTCATTGTGGGCAGATTTTTTTTGTAGTTTTTACAGCTATTTGAAGTTTATTAGAGTACTCTAATAAACTTCAAATAGCTTATTAGAGTACTCTAATAAACTTCAAATAGCTGTAAAAAGTACAAAAAAAATCTGCCCACGATGAGACAGGGCTCAAAAATTTTGTTTTACCATGTACTTTTTTTGTGATTTTTTTTTTCAAATTAAAAATGGCCGTCATTTCGAAAAATTGATTTTTTTATTTTTCCATAGAAAAAAAAAATGGAAAATTTTAAAAATAAATTCATAAAAAAGTAGACTTCAAGATGAGAAATTTGACCTGGTGAAGTTTTCCGATAGCGTTTTTTAATTGGAAGATATCGCTGATTGAATTGGGTTTCATCGATTTTTTCAAAAAATTGTTACTCCAGAACGGGATGGAAAAAAAATTAAAAAAAAATATGGTAGTCTCTACTCATGTGGGTGAACAACATAAAAAATTGAGAGTCGAATCAAAAATGGTGAGGGTCGGAGGCGGGTCGAATTGGGGTGGAATGCCCCATATATTTAAGTATAATACAAAAATTTATTATCAAAAAATATTTAAAAATGGCGACACTGCAGCCATTCTCGTGAAACTGAATGAATTCTGCGGCACGCGGTGCTGCAGAATTTCATATGAAAATTTAAATCTAGAAAAAAAAAACTACTTAATCTACGTGTCTATAGCTAGAGAAATACGTAGGGGGTTTTAAAAATATTGATTTTTGTGTAATTGGCGAGTATTTGAATGAAAATTTTGAATTTTCGACAAAAGAGAGGGCACTTATTTGTTAATAAATAATGTTTAAATTAACTTCTCGAAAATCCCCTACGTATTTCCGTAGCTATTGATATATCTATAGATTAAGTGCTTTTTTTTTCTTTTCAAATTCAAATTTGTGACAGTTACACTGCGTGCCGCATGTCTCGCGAGAATGGCTCCAGTGTTGCCATTTTTCAATATGTTTCGATAATAATTTTTTGTATTATACTCAAATATATGCCTAATAACTTCCTCAAATATTATTATCTTGTTACCTTTTCTTACATCCCAAAAAAAAAAAATTGTGCATATTTAGATTTTTACAGTGGTGTTACCCCTTAAAGCGATTCAAAGCTCACCGTCCAACAACTGCTTGTCCGGACTGGCTGTACAATCCAAGAAGCTACCGCTGACACTGAGATGACCGGCATCGCTGATGCTCGATCGCCTCTTGTGCACAGCCGGCGAATCAGCGCCGTTCTGCACGAGACTGGATATCGTTTCGGCGAGACGCTTTCGCTTTCGTCTCGTCGACGCTGTACTCGGCGTGGCTGCCTGCTGGCTGTCCCTTCTCGTCGATACAGGCGGCGAAAAAACTGATTCGAGATACTGTGCATTAAAAAAAAAAACATAATAATAATAATAATAATTAAATTTCCGAGATTCGGTTAATTGGCGTGAAACAATCGACGATAATTAATGATTGAAAGTGAATTTTACGTGAAATCAATTGAGGCAGCATTTTCGTGTGAAAATTTGGAAAAAAAAATACGATTCTCAGTTTTTCGTATATACCGGTAGACCTTGTTTAATGTAAGTCTGTTAAAACCGTTAAAAAAAACTCGAACGGATACTTTGATTCATTTCATCCGAAAAATTCACCACCGAAACACAGAACTTTAACCGATAATGCCTTGAGACGAGAAAGGACTGACAAAAATGATTCAATGAAGAAAAATAATAATAATTGTAAACTGAAAATAATCGCCGAGAGGCAATCAACCGAGATTCCCTGCTCCCCAGTTCTTTTGACCAATTGACAAGGAAAATTGATAATTAATTGACGATAATGAATTATCGAAGGAGCATCGACGTGAATGATGCGAAAAAAAAATTTATTGACGGTAACAAATTGAACTTAAAAAAAAAACGAATTAGCAAAATAAAATTTAATAGAATTAGCAAAAAAAAATCATTATCAAAAGTAAATTGACAGGTTTAATCGATTGTTGAAAATTAATTGACGGAAAGAAATTGATGAAAATGATTGATTAGGTAGAATTAGCAAAAAAAAAAAAAAAAAAGCCAGTAGAAAACTAATGAGGGTGATTGATGGATCAATTGACGAAAAAGTGTGCGAGAAGTGTATAAAAGAAGTTTTTACCAGATAGCTGAAAATTTGCGAAAGTTAGAGGGCGTACGGACATTTTTGTTCGTGAAAAATTCAAAATTCTACAAAATCTGAAGTTTTTGAGCAATTTTGGCAGAAAAAAAATGTACCAAGTCATGGGGGATTGCTTCCCTGCTAATGTGCGGAATTTGGGCACGATTGCTCGAGGCATTCTCGAGATATAATTGTTTGAATTTTACAATTTTAGCGCCTAGAAATTTTTTCTAAATGTGATTTCTCGTCTATTTGGAACATTATTAACGAATATATTTTTTAAAAAATCGATAAATATCAAGGGGATACTTAATTCTAAAAAAAAACTTTTTTCCCTACGCAAGCTAAAAATCTGAAAAAATTCACGCACGTACTGTTTCACGCTAAAAAAAAAACAGTTCCACATTAAATCGACGATAAACTAAGAATCATTCCAGAGATAAAAATATTTTTTTGGTCCGAAAATTTGAATTCATCAAAAATCTAACGCTTATTTTTTTCCAAACTGTTTTTTGAACGTTCACGTAAATTTTCAAAGTTCCATGTTGACTGATGTAGGATCTAATCGTTTTTTTTAGATTTTTATGATATTCGAGAAATGCTTTAATTGCCCACGACAGAAATTATTAAATTTTTCTACATTTTTATGCAGGATATGCGATTAATATTTTTCATTTATACGGGAAATATAATAAGGTTATTTCTACCGTAAAAAAGACGTTTTTCTTTTTACAGATTATCTCAACGTACATCAATCAATATAGAACCTTGAAAATTTACGTGCGGATTCAAAAAACAGTTTAGAAAAATGTTTGTATCTTCTTAAGGATGTATCGGACGTACCTTCCCAACCAAAAGTGTCTTTCGTCGACAATATTGCAATACTTTATGATACGATAAAAATCGGAAAAAATTCAACCGCAATAAAGACGATAAGAAGATGAATTTTTAATAATACTAATGCCAAAAAAATATCAATAAATTGTTTAAGCAAAACATTGTTTAACAAATTTTTAGGGAAAGTTTTTTTTTGACACGCGAAATGAATTCGTTGATTTTTCTGACTACACGTGAATTTTTTTTTTTAATTCTCATTATTTTGAAATTTCGATTTTCGAAAAAATTTTTAATTTTGAAAAATGAAGGAAAAATCGTGAATTTCGGATATGTTTTCGTAAAAAAACGTTATATATTACAATTAAGAAGTTTCCAGGGCGTTGAACAAATAGTCTCGTAAATACAACATTTACAAATTTCCTAAAACCAAAATTTCAAAATGATAAGAAAATTTAAAAAAAATTCACGAGCAGTCGGAAAAATCAACGAATTAATTTCACATGACCAAAAAAAAAAAACGTTCCCTAAAAATTTGCTAAACTATTTTTGCTTTTACACAATTTATTGATAACTTTTTGGCATTATTATAATTAAAAAGTAATCTTCTTATCGTTTTTATTGTGGTTGAATTTTTTCCGATTTTGATCTTATCATGAAGTATGCAATATTGTCGACGAAAGTCACTTTTGGTTGGGAAGGTACGTCCGATACATCCTTAATTTATCATCGATACGATGCCGATCAGTTTTCCAGTGTAAAACAGTAAATGCGTGAATTTTTTCAGATTTTTAGCACGTATAGATAAAAAGTTTTTTCATAGAGGTAAGTATTCCCTTAATTAAGCGGGAAAAAAAAACGAATTTTTAATTATTTATATTGAAATCACTCAATGAAAAGTATCGATTGCTCTGAAAATTAAAAGAAATATATATATATATTTGGTCATGAAATTTTTGTGCTTACGTCTTCGAAAAGATATTCCTTCTCGTCAGCTGCTCCTTCATTCTGTACCGAGGTCCAGAACCATTCGGCTTTGACGATATGCGCCCGCACCGAGGCCAAGTCAGGTAAGGCATTCACGTTGGACTCATCGACTACCTGCGAAAATAACATTACTCTTTGAGTGAACCTTTTTTTTTTTTTTTTTTTTTCTTCTCAAACAGGACAAATTACCGAGACGGCACGTTTCAACGATTTCTCGGACACCGAACATTATTTCCCCTGGGAATTCAATTGATTACGTATACACTGGGATTTGGATTAAATTCGTCGAGACACAAACATATTCCAATTAAACATAACCGTAATATTATTAATAATTTTCCAATTATAAATATAACGTATTGCGGGACGAGGGATAAAATTTACGAGGAGAATAAATATGTGGGAGATCTCAATTTTCCAGTTTGCACCCTTGATCCGACGACACAAACATATTCGAACGTGAATAAAATCGACAATCTTGCACGATAGATGTGAATAAAATTTTTTTTTTTCGTATTTATAAAATTAATTTCGTTATTACGTCGGTGAAGTTATTCAAAATTGAGCAATTACGATTTTTCATTTCTCAATTATCGAATCCATAGTGTCGAATTGAAAAAAAAAAAAGTAATTTTTCCAGACTTTGCTATATTTTATTTTCACGATCTTGTGAAAAAAAAAAAAATTCGAAATTTTTATTTATTCAATTTAACATTTGTATTGATCAAATATTATTTTAATTTTTTAGGTTTCATCGATAATTTTTCATTGACATTTTTCAAAATGTCCCAATTTTCGACCATGTCCAAATTAGAAAAAAAAAAAACCATTTCCCAACGATCCGCTGACGTTATTAGAAACTAAAAATTTCCCAGACCCCCCTAATCACGGAGGAAAAATTAATATTTCGATATATACGATCGATTGCAAGATCGTCAATCCATTCGCAGTTCATAACCGCATTACAAATTCCCTGTAAAAAAAAAAAAAAAACAACGAAAAAAAAAATCCAATGCTACCGCGATAAACGACTCGTCCCCGAGCCTCCTCGATCTCATATCATCCATTCTGCTGCTCGGATCCCTCATTTTTTGCGAAAAATTCGCGTTACTTCTCGACTCCGGGACGTTGAAATTTTTCAAAAACATTCTTGACCCATCGCGATTTCCGTTTCTCGAAATTTTCGCCGATCCCGGAAGTGGACTCGACAATTGGGTATATCTTTGCCTCGGTGTCGATTTTTCGTGGCTATTGCGCGACTGATTTACTCGCATTTGTTGCTTGAAATTAGGCGAAAACGTTATATCGCTAAATTTAGCGAATATACAAGTTGCGATTTTCAGACTTTTTGACGAATTATTGCTGTCGATGGGACGGAAAGACGGCAGCGTCGATGAACAATCATTTTTCGTTCGATCGTAATATTCCGAGTCAAATTTTTTTCCTAAATTCGGCTGCGAATGAGTTTTCACGAATTTCGAGCCATCGATTATCGTGGCAGACGTTATTTTCGGTATTGCGAAGCATGATTTTGATTTTTTCCAATTTACATAGCGTCTCGGTGGAATTATTTTTTTACAAGTCGACGATGAGTAGCCGCGACGATTATTATTATTATTATTATTATTATTATCGTGCTCGTTTGTAAATTTCGAAAATGACGATTCAGATTTTTTCATTGGACTCGACGTGATACGGTTGACATTGATTTTCGGCAAAATCATGTCCGGTTTGTCGTGTAAATACGAATTTTTCGTAATGGCAGGCGATCGCGGATTCGTTGCTTGCGAAAAAAAAGAATCATCGATTTCCATGTCAGGGCAGCGAATTATCGTGTCACTTTTCATTTTGACGATTTTCGAAAAAATCGGCAAAACTTCAGGGTTATTCTCATTTCTGGGAATAATCTCGAATGATATTGCCGTTGACACGGACGTATCGATGCCCGAATCAATTTCACTCTCGTTCCTTGTCGAATTTAATTCCGGCAGGGCGTCGTAATAATCACGAAAAAACGGGATTTCCGAGGCATTGCAATCCACGAATAACGCCGAATCTTCGCTCATATCATCAATCGTGAAAGTTTCGCTCAAACGTTTTTTCTCATTTATCATACGATCCGACCATAATGGCATCTCGCAAAGCGAGATCGATCTTTCATTGCGTTTTTTTCGCATCATCGCAGCATCGAGACCCAGCGTAAAATCCATCATGGTTAATTCTCGTGTAATCGTGTTTGCGTATGGATTGTAAAATGCGAATGAGAATGGCTCGTTTCGATGAAAATTAAAAGAATCGGCGAGTGTCGTTTCGCCGGATGGGCGCTTGAAATGGGAAAATTCATTGGTCTGCGTGTCGTCTATGCGGCAACGTCGATTTCCCAAATCCGTGACCTGAGAAGATTGGGGGAGTTTTTTTTTTCTTCTTCTTCTTTTCTTTCTTCCTTATTTTTTCAAAGTTCTTAATTTTGCACGATTTTCATTAAATTCGTATTCGTTAGACAAAAAATTTGAAATTTCATGAAAAATCTTCTACCGTTTTGTTTTATCATGTTGAAATTTGCATCGTTGGAATGCAACGAAAGGGGGCTTAAAAAAATAATAAACCATTTCCAGTATTGTTTTAAAGTCAAAAATCGTTTGAACCTTTTTTTCGGTTTTTTTTCGCGACCTGGGGCCTAAATATGACAGTAAAGCATTGACAGTGCTGGAAATTATTTTTATTTTATTTAAAAAACCTATTTTCGTTGCATTCCAACGATGCAAATTTCAACATCATTTTGTTTTTTTTTTTTTTTTTTTTTTTCTCAATGACGAACACTTTTATCTCGCACACTCGGCTCAAATGTGGCATTTGCCATGAAAAATTTGCATTTTTTTTTAAATTCAAACTTTTTTTTTTCCATAAAGTCTTAAGGCGGCCCATCAGTGACAACACTAGTCAAAAATCGTGACGTGAAAAAAAATCATAAACCTATCATAATATTTTCTAAATACTCTGTCTAAATAAAATTTATGAATTTCGATGACGTTTCCCGTGATATTTTATTCATAATTTATTATAAATAATATAAATAAAGTCTCAACTGACAAAAGTATTTAACGCTGTCAGAGCGATCAAGTCAAAAACGATAGCTGATATTCATATGTTTCCTCGCGTGCAGAATGACAGACATATATATTGTACCCGAGATTTGCACACACGATGACTTTCGCGATTAAATTTCTCGGGAAAATCCCTGGCAAGACACAATTTTTTAAATACCATTGGAAAGTTCACGATTTCATCTTTCAGTACTCAAAATTTGAATAAGAACTCTCGTCTTTATCAAAAGGTATCATGTCACTTCCGGTGAAAATGGAATCAACTGCCATAAGACCCATGCTAAAATAGGTAATTTTAAATTAGTCGTTCGCAATAATTTGCCTGGCAACATACCCTGAAATTTTGAGAGAGCGTTCATTGCATCTTAGATAACACTCTCCCGAAGTTTCATTCGTATCGCCGGTTTTTTAATTCACTGATGAGCCACCTTAATCCTTTCACCGATTTTCACGAAATTCAATAGCAATCGCTCTTCAATGATAATTTGTATAGAAAAAAAAAAAAGTTGAGCCCATATCTCAAAAGTTTCAAAAGTTTCTGCAATCGCAGAAAAAAAAAAAAAAAATTTGAGAAACTTTCGTAAAATCTACATTCCCCCGTATCGAGGGTCGCCGTTATTCGAGGATGCTTCGCGTGTATCGCAAACTATTCCCATCGGAATTTCAGTACTTCGCTGTGTGACGAAAATCTCAAAAAAATAAATAAACGTTGATTTTTTTTTTAAACAAATTCGTTTGAAAGAACTTTTTTTTTCAACTTATCACTAGTCAAATTTTGTACTTTGTCATGTAAAATGAATTTGTTGATTTTTTTTTTAATGTGAACTGTTTTTTTTTGTATTTTGAGAATTCGATAAAAGTTTTTATCAATTTTGTATATTTTTTCCGTGGAAAGGTTACATATTGCAGTGAAAAAGATTTCCGACTCATTGAATGAACAGTCTCATGCGTATACGAAAATTCAAAAACAGATATTTCGAAGAAAAAAAAAACTGAAAATTCTAAAAAAAAATTCACACGTATTCAAAAAAAATCCACGAATTCACGTTTGATCCAAAAATGTCTGGCGATTTTGTTCAATAACCTTTCTTTCTAATCAATTTGTCGATAACTTATTATTATTATTATTTAAAATCGAGTTTATAGGATCTCCTAAAATGATTGATTTTTTTTTTTTTAATTTTCATTTTATTCGTTGTCTGGGAATGTACACGCGAAGCATCCTATCAATGCCTTGGGGCAATGATTTCTTAATCGTTTTCTGAAAATTTGCGAAAAATCGAGCGAACGAATTTTTTTCATTTTTTCCAAAAAGCGTTCGAATCCCGGAAAAGATCGTAAATTTTTTAGAGCATTGCTTGTCGCAGCAACAGAAAAAAAAAAATTTTCTTCGAGCTCGTCGCGCACATTCACATTTATTCGAAAAAAAAAAAAACAAAAAAAATGTATTATTTGATTTTCCAAAATATTTCAAGTGTTCGGGGATTTAAAAAAAAAAATGATTTTTTTTTCAATTTAATGACAAAGCTTCAACAGAAAAAAATTTTTCTTCGAGCTCGTCACGCACATTCACATTTATTCAAAAAGAAAGAACAAAAAAAAATGTATTATTTGATTTTCCAAAATATTTCAAGTGTTCGGAGATTAAAAAAAAAATGATTTTTTTTTTTAATTTAATGACAAAGCTTCCTACATGTGGAAACAAAAACTAATGATCAAGGTGCATCGATAATTTGACTCGAAGAAGATTGTAAAAGAAAAATGTGCCATTTGTGTTTTCGTATCACGTAGTATCAGAGATCGAGAGTCATCCAGCTCGAATCTCGCGATTTATTTTTACTGTTAACAATTTTTTTTTTTTTTTTTCGTAGGGATTGAAGAAAAAAAAAATTATTTCCCAAGCTTACCACGTGCGTGCAGTTTGGATCGTCGATTTCCGTGGGTTCGCCGCCCTGTTGCTGCAAAACTTCGCACATGTGTTTCTTCTCGTCCTCGGGAAAACCGAAGAAGCACACTTTGGCACCGACGAACGGTTTGAGCTTGAAATTTGCGATCTGTTCGAGAGAAAAAGGAAAAAAAAAAAATAATAATAATTGGAGATAATCGGCGAGTACGATTCGACGAGAGCTGATCAACGGATAAGGCTGATTATAATGAAATATATTTGTGAAAGAGACGTTGATTGAAATGAAATAAAAATGATTTTTTTTTTCATCATTTTATTTATTTTATGGGGAAAAATTTTTCGACCGATTATCGATCAAATATAGAGTAAATATTTATCAAATATTCGCAAATATGATGGAAAGAAAAATATATTTACAGGATTTTTATTACAAATTTTCATGCTTTCTCCGGTTTTGATATTTTCTTTTTTGTTTTTTTTTTTTTTTAGTTCTACATCATTTCCTTTTGATCACATCGTAAACCATTTTCAACGAGTTTATTAGTATGGGATTATTATTTGGAAAAATAAATAAATAAACGCAAATACGAGGATAAGTGGGACAGCCAAAATTTTTCTCAAATACCACCGAAAATTATCTAAAATTTGTCGAGTCAGCGCCCCCGAGCTCTACGCGAGGAATATCGTACGAGGAAAATTGACAAATTTATGAAAAAAAAATTTTTTTTTCCTTTCACCACGCGAAATGATGAAAATAGTCGAAAAAAAAAAAAAAAAAAAGTAAAAATTATCTCTACCGTTTGTTGGAGATAATTTTGCTATTTTATTTGCCCGGCATGAATCAAAAGTGGCGAGAACGAAAGAAAAAAAAAAAAAAAAAACAATGAGTAATTAATCTCAAAAGGGAGCGGCGATAAAGATAAGGGCAACTGACCAGTTCATCGTTGTTCCCGAAACTCTTTGTATCGTGTTTTCGGTTCCACAAGGCGGTCACCCAACTCATCGACATTATCGGTACCCGAAATGTAACGGCGTATTTGTATTTTTCACCGCCGCAACAATTTGCAATTAGATGCGTCACCTTAACGCCCATTTCCTTTCTAATACTACCGCCCATGCTGTGGATCATATTGATGAGTCTCGTCTAGACAAACAATCACAAAAATTCATTTTATTAACGGATACCGGAAAGAGAGAGAAAAAAAACAAAACAAAACAAAACAAAACGAACAAACAAACAAACAAACAAACGAAAAAGAAACAAATCGGTGAGTGTTAAAATATGACCAGGCTCGTTTACCATAGAAAATCCCTTTCGTACGATACTTTGTTATTTTCAGGAAGAAAAAAAAAAAAAAACGAAAATTGATCAATGACTAATATTTATACGCAAACACGAACTTACCAGTTCGTCCTTTTTTCGAAAACCGGTAAACACAACCACGGTTCCGAGCATCGCTTGTGTATACAACGGACGTGAAATACTCGGCAAAGACTCTTTCTTCTCCGCCAGCTGCAGCAACGCCGTTGGTCCCAATATTCTATGGATAACACGGAGAATGAAGGAATATGATAATTAATCAAAAACAAAAAAAAAAAACAAAAAAAAATCGAGTCGAATGAACTTTGAGGCTTTTATAATGCCAAGCGATGTTTAACGAGAGAGAGAGAGAGAGAGAAAAGGAAAATATACATATCGAAGAATGAAAATGAAAGTAAATTGATTCTGATAGACTGGAAATAATGCTTTGATGTGTGTTTCATTCATTTTTGTTTTTCTTTTTTTTTTTTCTCTTTTTATGGATAAAAGTAAAAAAAAATTCTGAGATTCTTTTCCCAAAACACTCGAGATTCGTATCAAAAGTCGAAAAATTATGGATTTTAAGGGAGTTTTAATATATATATTTTTTTTTTTTCAAAAATTTCCATCAAGACACTCGAAATTTTTTCACAAATCGCACGAAAAAGTTTTACAAAAATGGACCGTTTGTAGAGATTATTTGATAATGAATTTCGAGGAAATCAATCGAGCGGTTTAGATTTTAAAAATTAATTTTTTTTTTTTAATGGATAAAAGATGAGGAGTCGGGTCGTTCGAGCCCTTGTGTTCTGGTAATAGAAAAAAAAAAATTCCGAGATTATTTTCCCAAAACACTCGGGATAGTCTCAAAAGTCGAAAAATTATGGATTTTGAGGGAATATTTTTTTTTTTTTTTTTTTTTTTTTCAAAAATTTCCATCAAGACTCTAGGCACTCGAAATTTTTTCACCAATCGTACGAAAACGTTTTGAAAAAATGGACCATTCGTGAGACACAATTTGATACTGAATTTCGAGGAAATTGATCGAGCGGTTTGGATTTTATAAATTTACGATTGATTTTTTTTTTTTTTTATAAATAAGTATAAGCATTTGTTTCGGCTCCAGCTTCGAAAATTCGATCGATTCGATTCGTCAAAATTTCGAGTCAAAAATCTTCCCATAAAGTGAGCACTGTCGAAAATGTTGTTCGATATCGAAATAGAAGAAAATTGATCGAGCGAATTTTCGACAATAGTAAAAAAAAAAAACACACCGTTTTTAGATATTGCTCTGTTTATTGCAATTGGCATGGACACGATTTTTTTTTTATTTCAATTATTTTTATTCTCAAAATCATTATTGTAAAAAAAAAAAAATTTCTTTTTTTCGGTAAATTTTTCGTTATTTTTGTTTTTGTTTTTAGTATAATTTAAATATCCTTTGAACCAGGCTTATCTTCGTTAGCATCGGTTTCCTTCGAAACAAAAATGTGTACAATTTTGTTTAAGGATTGCTCGATTGACGTGGTAATTTTTCTGAATAATTTAAATAAAAAAAAAAAACCAAGATTTATAACCTGTGGGCACTTTTGTGAAGTACATCGTACTCGGGTCCCTCGAACTGTTTGAGTATAAAATACGTGCAGTACGTAGTGTCCTCGATGTATTCGGAGCCGCAATCAGACTTGAGAACCGGAACGCTGAATTGTTGGGCAGCTGCACCGAGAGCCGCATCGTCACAAGCTGCCCCGACCAAACATATTCGCTTTTTTCGCGGTATTCTCGCTGCTGTGGATGAATAGAAACGAAAATTATGTAAAAAAAAAAAAAAAAAATTGTCTAAAATGATTTCAAATAAATTCGTTATATTTTACAATTACCCTTGAAATTACCGCAAGCAAATACATCAAAATTACGTTGAATGAATATACAGAAATTATAATTCAACAATGGAACTAAGATCAACTAAAAGTCTAAAAAATAATTGATTTCTTTTTTAATTCATTTTATTTTACATCCAAGCTATATTTCGTATTTCATTGTTAAATTATATTTATCATAATGTAATATTTAATGTGTTTATTTCGAGTCATTAATTTTAAAAAATCATATAAATACATTTCCGAATTTGTCTGTTTGTACATTTTGGCAAAAATTAATCGTCGATTGATCTTTGAAATAAGATAAAAAAAAAAAAAATAAACTAGTACAAGAGCATTTTTGTGAACCTAATTTTCGAGATCGATCGACAATTCATTTTCGGCAAAATAATTCTATTAATCATTTTTAATATAATAAGTATAATAATTAGTTTTCGTATTTGGGTGAAATAGAAATTGTACAGTTCAACATGAAATATGAGAAATTTCACAGGTGTTAATTGCCTAATTCAAAGCCTCAAGGGAAATGACCTTGTTGGGAGGTCTTCGAGCTTCGGAACTAACTTTAATGAGCTTACTTTAATAACGCCACTGCGTGAGATAGTTTAATCGAATTGGACTCTTGACGCTCGTCGACAAAACCATGGGAAAAATCATAACTTTAACGAGATACATAAACGGGCGCTACGGCAATTTTTTCTCTACATTAGAATGAGATTAGAAAATAGTACGGGTGCGTTTAGCCGCGATACAGCGTGGGAAATGGCGATTTAGAACAAACAACAGCGACAAAAGAGTCACGAATCTAACGTATACAAGTGACTCGATTTTTTTTTTCACCATAACGCAGCTGAAAAAATAATTGCATCCAACAAATTTCACCAAGATCTATTCATCAATGCTTGTTTTTGTTTTGTTTTGTTTTTTTTTTTTTTTTCTTATCCCAACTTGAATCTATAATGCTTTTTAGACAGAGTCATTGTTTTCTTTTTGAGGATAAAGGCCACGGACATTTTGCAAGGCGAGCTTATCTCTCTATTTCGCTGATAATCGGGTGACTGTATAGAGCGTCTAGAAGCTTATCTCTCGCCAAACGATAAATTCATTCTACTATCGACGGTGGGAGAGAGAGGATACCTGAAGAGCTGAACAAGCTCAAAAGAGGCGTTGAGTTTGCGAATTATTCATTTTCGTGATGAAAAAAAAAAAAAAAAAAAAAAAGTACAAAAACGCACTTTGAGAATAAATAACTCTCCGTGCATGCAAATTCCATGAGAAATGTCGAAGGAATGAAGTTTCTGATAATGAAAAATTGCTGATAAGATTTTATTATTATCCTTATTTATCTGTCCGCCTCCGGCTTTTGTACCCTCTAGAGCAATGCAAATAATTTCTCATTCTCCGTGGCATGCTAAAAATATTTTTTTCTCATCCGAGGAGCCTGAGGATTCAAAAAATTTTCGGGAAAACTTTCAAATTCGATATTAAATCCGACCCACCGAGGGCATTTTCAAGCGGCAAAGCAATAAGTCGAGGAGAGACTTGAGCGAAGAATGAAAAATTTGCCGAGCAAGCAAAATTTCACAGCGCAGCAAAGACCCGCAAAGTAACCTTTTCCATCCTCAACAAAAGTGCTGATAAAATTATTTCCCGTCTCAAATTCAAACATAACGTTTGTTTGTTTGTTTGTTTTTTTTTTTTTTTTTTTTTTTTATATTCTCGTTTCGAAAGGAAAAAAAAAACAGCGGGAAATTTTCATCGTCAATGCCGGATCATATCGACCAAGTCTGACGTAATTTTACCCAAAACCCGAATGTGTCAAGGCCAATTATGCAAAAAGAAACGAAATAATAAATTAAAAAAAAAAAAAAACTCGCGAATACTTGACGAGATTTCGCGAACGGCATTGTTTCCATAAATCCGAGAGTTGGGGAAGAAAATAAAAACGTTAAAACTGGAGGCAAGTATATGATCGAGGAATGACAGGAAGAGGCGTCGAAAGTCGAGGACGTTCTTTCCGAATGACGGTTTGTATGATCAAGTAGGGTTAGGTTAAACGACAGGTGCTCGAATATTTTGATTTTATTTGTTCCCTGGAGTACACAAAAACTGGAAACTTTTATTGTTCACTCGAGGTAAACGTGACTTATCCCCCCCCCCTCCCTCTGCGCTCCCGCGCTATGCTCGCTCTCTCTCTCTCTCTCTTCCTCTCGATAACTTACTCGCCGAACGAAAAACACGCGCGCTCGAGAGAGAGAGAGAGAGAGAGCGAGAGAGAGGAGGGAGAGAGCGAAGAGAGAAGAGAGAGAGAGAGAGGGGAAGAGAGAATGAAAAGTCACAAAACTCGCTATAAGATCAAACGAAAAAACTTACGCTCTGTCTTGATCGTCTCCTCACTATTTATATCGCTGATACTGCTGTGAACGCTTTGCTCTTCCATTTTGGCCCCTGTCGCGGATTACAACATCGGTCCACCGCACTTTTTTCGTTATCTTCTTCTTTTTTTTTTCCTTTTTTTTTTTTTTAATAACGTTTTGCAGTGTACGTTAAAAACTCGCTACGGCGACGCGAGAATTTTATAACATTGATATATTGATAAAATCCCGTTTGCGGGAACACTTCACGGGGGCGCAAGAGAGCGACCAACGGCACCCAACGTTTATTTATCATTTAAAATCCATCGTTCGCCCCAACGGAGACACACACGCGAATCACTGAATTTTCCAAACTTTCAGCTTTTTCCAGCATGAAAAGTCACGAGGAGAGCGGTGCGAGAGAGAGAGAGAGAGAGCGCGGGGCTATAGGTTAGAGAGAAAAAAAAAGAAAAACGCACGAACGTACTATCTTCCGATGGGTTTACCGAGCGAAAAAAATTCGAGTTTACTCGTTCCGCGATCTACCGTCTCGCTTTTGCACTGCACGGGGGTTTTCTCTATCTGTATCTCTGATCTCTCTCTCTCTCTCTCTCTCTCTCTCTCTCTCTCTCTCTCTCTCTCTCTCTCTCTCTCTCTCTCTCTCTCTCTCTCTCTCTCTCTCTCTCTCTCTCTCTCTCTCTCCTCTCTCTCTCTCCTCTCTCTCTCTCTCTCTCTCTCTCTCTCTCTCTCCTCTCTCTCTCTCTCTCTCTCTCTCTCTCTCTCTCTCTCTCTCTCTCTCTCTCTCTCTCTCTCTCTCTCTCTCTGTAGTTGCGATAATTCCTTCAGTTTCCCACCGCACGTCACTATGGCGCTGCTCGCCGTTTACAGTATATATACATATGTTAAACCGTGAAAAATATATACACACTTCTTTCTTTCTCTTGCTCGAAAACATTCGGCGGTTTTTCCTGCTTTTTTTTCCTTCTTTTATTATCCTATCTCCGTCCTTCGCGCTCGAGAGGAAAATAGTTTTTGTTTTGTCTTGTCGCACTCGCCGCGCACGGCTGTCGTTAAATTATGACAGCTCTCTCCCTCTCCCACTCCTCGATCTACGCTGGCGAGGCTGCGAGAGTTCGTATCCTTCTCTTCGTGTTTGCGAACGCTGTGGAAACCCTTGAATTAAAAAAAATGCCTGAAGGGGGGGAAGAGACTCATCTTGTCTTAACTGGGAGAGGAAGAGAGAGAGAGACACGCTCTTGTTCATTCCTGAGCACCCGCATCACGAGGTCCACGAGAGAAAGGAGGGATGAGAGTCACGTGATCCCGCGAACTGTTACAAAATATATGGAGAAGGATATTTGAATCCTGAAAAACCTTTTTCATTGTTTTGTTTTGGTGTCTTGCTCGCGCAGGGATATGTGATGGGAATTATTGCGACGATGTGAATAATGTGCATTGTGACAAAAGTGTTTTTTTTTTCTTAACAGATGCGTTGCAAAAGTCATGCTAAATTGAGTAATTAGTTTTGAATTAATGAAATATATTAGTGTTTAATGAGGTTATGCAGTGGGAAAAATGCGAGCCGAAAACAAAATCACCGCCCGAAGTGAACTTTTTGCAAAAAAAAAAACGAAAATTTTGAGCAATTGTATAAAAATATGCACAAATAATAATCTATATATATTTGTTACGGATAAAAAAAAATTGATAAATAATTTTTTTAGCATAAACGTTATTCTTATGTCGTTTTGAAAATATTCAAAAGCGGCCATGAAACTTTGCGACGCTAGCGCCGCCACCGGTATGCTTCATCCCAACAAAAAGTTCGATTCCATCGGAATTTCAATTGACGCGACAAAAATCTAACAACAACAAACGAATAAATAAATTAATCAGACTGAAAGCTTTGGGGAAAACGAGAAATTTTGGGGAAAAAATCATTTTTATTCGGAAAAATCAACGAATTTCACATGAAAAAAAAAAAAAAATTGCAATAATTCAATAAGCAAATAATTTTTTAACCACAATACTCTGTTAACTCATTTCCGGTATTGACTATTCAAATTGAATCTTCTCAGCTAATTATCATACCGTTAATTTTATCGTTTTTTCTTCCCAAATACTCGAACCATAATTATATATTTTACGAACAAAATGGCTAACGAAGATGAAGCAAAAATGACTCGTTGAAAATTTTCAAAATCAAAATTACTTTTATTATCGCATTATTTCCCTATACAAGTCGTTTTATTTTCAAAAATTTCGCAATTATTAAATTCAGCAATTATTTCAATTCGCCTTTTATTCAACGATATATATATATCATCCATACATAACCACGTGACAAACATTCTTCCCGCCATTTACATATATTTCTTCATTGTTTTTTTTCCTTTCTTTCTTTTTTTTTTATTTTGGACAAAAATTTCTATTTCCGAGACATTGTTGCATACTAGGCGTATATATAATAAATTATAAATTATAAAGCACAATGAATCAAGCTAAAGAAAGTCGATGCATGATTCAATAAATAAAGTCTAGATATGTACAGAGATTTGTACATACACGTATTTTACAAAATAACTAAATCACGAAGGAAAAAAAGTAAAATAAACTGAGTTTTTGTGCTTATATGAATATATATATAACATTATAATAGGGATTTTACAAAAAAAAAAAGAGAGAGATAATAGACGATGGTATTTGGAATTCGTCTAAAATATTTTTTTCTTGCGAATTTTTGTGTATTAAACACGTCCCACTGCAAGTTCTTGCATTTCAAGAAAAAAAAACAGCAATAACGCATAATCACGTGGAAAAAAAATAACCTCTTTATTTTTGCCTACTGAAGATACGCCATTTTTTATTTTAAAAACTCAAATAAATAACGATTTCTCAAATGATTACGCAACTTTTGAGCCTGATCCGAACTTGGTCCGAGCCGATCTTCGATTTTTATTGCATAATTTTCATTCAGGCTCATTGATTTTTCGTATAATTTAGCCGAAAACAAATACACCTCTCCTCATTATACTGATTGTAAATCAAAACCCTCGTTTAAACTTAATGTTTTCGCTTTTTTATTTTTTTTTTCCAGCTAAATTATATGAAAAAAAATCAACAAAACTGAACGAAAAGTATGCAATAAAAATCGAAGATCGGCTCGGAACACGCTCAGATTGGGCTCAAAAGTTGCATAATTATTTGAAAAACCCGTTGTATATTCGAGTTTCAAAAATAAAATATGGCGTATGTTTTTTTTTTTTTTTTTTTCAAAAGTAGATGGAAAAACTTGCAGTTTTTGTTCTTTGAGTTTTTTTTTTTTACGAATTCCCATTCATTCTGCTCAAAAATTTGCCTCGAATGTCAAATGAGAAACTTCGATGGGCTACCCTGACTGAATGAAGATGAAGATCCAAAAAATCCTCCTAGAGATGTATTTTTTTATAAACAAAAATCCGCAAAAAAAAAAAATATTTTAGACGCATTTGAAATACTATCTGTCCAAGACCTCTCGGTTTTTTGTGAAATTCCCCATATATATATATATATATATATATATATATATATATATATATATATATATATATATATATATGTTAGGGTGTGTCGAAAATATAGACTTTTTTTTTCTTCGCTCCTACCACTCAAAACTTTAGGTTTTGACATTAAAGTGGTCCTCGTTCAAGGAGTGCGCTGTAGCTTGAAGTTTAGAGGTCGCTTAACGAGAATTCAAGTTTCCCATCCAATTAACGCATAAAAAATATTGTAAAATGATGTCGGGCAACCAAAAAAATTGTGCGATGTTTGTGTTTCTTGGCTTATTTGAAAGCATGACTCATCCCCTAAATGACGATAGGTCGTTTTTCGACTTGACTGGTTCCAATTTTTTTTCTACGCCACTTTTCGACCACGATAGTCACTTTTTCAAGTTCACAAAGTCTCAATCAATGAGTCAAAAATTAATTGCTACAAGTATTGATTGTTGATTCGAATATAAATAATCAATTTTAAAAATTGGTAAAACATACAAAATTTCTCAAAACGAACATGATTTTTTGAATAAAATTGAATTCCGTATTTCCGTATCTTCAATTTTATTCAAAAAAACCATATTCATTTCGAAAAGATTTTGTATATTTTACCAATTTTTGGAATTGATTATTATATTATAATTATAACCGTATATAAATTATATATATATATAAAATATATATATATATGTAATAATAATGTATGTATATATATAATTAATATATGATAAATATATATTATATATATATAAAATAATTATAATTATTATATTATAATTATAAAATTATAATTATAACCGAATCAGCAATCAATACTCGTAGCAATTCATTTTGGACTCATTGATACCTTGGAGACTTTGTAAACTTGAAAAAGTGACTATTGTGGTCGAAAAGTGGCGTAAAAAAAAAAATTGGAACAAGGTAAGTCGAAAAACGACCAATCACCGTTCAGGGGATGAGTCATGCTTTCATATGAGCCAAGAAACACAGAGATCGCCAATTTTTTGGTTGCCTGACATCATTTTGAATGAAAAACAATATTTTTTACGTCTTAATTAGATGGGAAACCTAAATCCTCGTTAAGCGTTAAACTTCAAAAACTTCAAAAACTACGAGCGAAAAAATAAAAAAGTCCATTTTCGACACACCCTGATATACTATATGTATATATAATTTGCCGTAGGATTCCGAGAGTATCGAGATATTTATTTTCATCTCGCATCGATGATTTCTCGGGGGATCACACATCGAGTTATAAATCATAAATGTTGCTTCTTTTCGTCTTTAAACTCAACATCATTTCACATATTTATTGCCTGAGCCGGTGGGTCGAAGCAACGCAACGAAAAAAAAAAAAAAACATTACATTTAAATGACTTTTAGCGGTGACACACTCGGTCTTGCGCGAAATCATCGCTTTTTTTTTGCTTCCTCTTTTTTTGTCGATTTTTTTTTGCTTCCTCTTTGTTTGTTTTTTTTTTCCTCTCTCGTTTCATCACGATTTTTCGAGCTCGGTTGATCCACCGCTGTGCATTTTCATTGAACGATCTAAAAAAATATATCTTCACAGTGTACGGTTGACGTTTAGCTTTTTTTTTTTTTTTTGGCCGATAATTGCAGAACTATTCAAAATCAGGCACATTCGGTACGTTTTACAAGAGAGACGTGACACAGTGTCGGTATTTACGTACATTGTCGCACTTTCAATGCTCTCGATCTCATCGATCAAAGCCCATTCGAACAAAAACAAAAAACAAAAAAATCGTGAAAAAAAAACAAAAAAAAACAAAACAAAAAAATCGTGAAAAAAAAACAAAAAAAAAAACAAAAAACAAAAAAATCGTGAAAAAAAAACAAAAAAAAAACAAAAAACAAAAAAATCGTGAAAAAAAAAACAAAAAAAAAACAAAAAACAAAAAAATCGTGAAAAAAAAACAAAAAAAAACAAAAAACAAAAAAATCGTGAAAAAATCTACTTTTCTCAAATTTTTTTTTTCCTTTCTTTCTTTCTTTTTTTTTCGTCGCTCTGTATTTTACACGTTGAAATAGCTTCCGCGTACAACAAAGCCAGGCTTTTGAGAAATCGATCCGGTCGAAACGCACGAGTATACAATTTACGGCACGATATTTTATTTTATATATTCGTTTCTTTTTTTTTTCCTTCCCTGTTTTTTTTTCAACAATAAAACCTAAAATAAACGAGAAACCAAAAAAAAAATGGTAAAATGACGACGATGCGAGCCGAGAATACGTGCAACACCGTCTCGCAAAAGAGAAATTAATTTCGGGGAAAAAATAAAAAATAAAAGCAACGAGTCGAGACATCGTGTAAGCTTCTCAAATCTCTCGGTATTATATGTAAAAAAAAAAAAAAAAAAAAAAAAAAAACAATGCTTCGTTCATCGTACAATAATTGCAAAAATTTAACGACTCGGACAATATCTATTATATATATTACATCGCGATGGACAGTCCATAAATTCGTTTAATTAAAAAAAAAAAAAAAAAAAATCTATATAAAAATCGACATGCCTCAATTTTCATTAAAAGGCGGAAAAAAAAACTTGGTTCGATTTTTCTTTTTCTTATTTCGTTAAAACTCGAAGCTCAAAAATCTCTAGGCAACTCGGCACATTTTTTTTTTTTTTTAATTTATTCATTTCTTTTTTTTTTATTTTGACAGCAAAGATTATTGCTTGTTCCATTTTTTTTTTCATCGTAAGCTATATATATTGTTTTCGATTGGCTTGTTTTTTTTTTTTTTCCGTCTTTCTCGACTACTCAGAGTCTCGGATTGGCACGAGATCAAACGTTAATTGCCCGAGAGGCTTAATTTCATAGAACATAACCGAGTTTCTTTTTTTTTTCTTTTATTTTATTTTTTTTTTTTTAATAATGTTATGTCCGGCGTAATGGTTATTTTATTGTTAGGTCAATTATGAATACGATGAGAAATATTCATGGAGAAAAATTACAGAGGGATCTCGTTTTATCGAGGATCCAGGAATCCATGCTCTTTTCTCTCGTTTTTTGTTTTTTTTTTTTTTTTTTTCCTTTTATTCTTTGACTCGACTGCCTAACTAAACTATAATCCGGTATTAGATAAAAAATAAAATTCATACACAATTTGCAACGATGTAACGCTGCTGCTGCGAGGCTTGTCTTTTTTTTTCTCTTTTTTTGTTTTTCCTCAATAATTGCTTTATCAATTTACGCACTCACGCGGTCCAGGCCAAATAATATTGAGCTCGATATTTAAAATCGCAAAACGCAAATCTCTAATTTTTCAGACTTTAATGCAATTCGTAATCCTCTACGATTATTGTTATTGTTTTTGTTGTTGTTTTTTTTTTCTTTTTTTTTCGAAATTCCGCTGGGATTGTGCAGAATTATGTTTTTTTCTCCTCATTTGTTCACGAGAAAGATATAGAGAGAGAGAGAGAGAGAGAGAGAAAGATAAAGAGAGGGAGAGAGAGAAGGATTAAACATTCACATACGCATCTTAATAAAACAGACTCGTGAATACTCTCAGACCTATTTTTTTCGCTAATTTTATAATCTATAACGTAATAATAACAGGCTCATCACACGATCTACCGCAAGATCGTTAATAACAATGTGTGTGATTTTTTTTTTTTTTTTTTGTATTTCCTACTTCCCTTTTGTTTTCGTTTTCCTTGCTCTTACATCTCTTCCGTTCAAACTGCTCGATCTTTTCCCATCTTCGTCCTCGTCTTCTTTTTCTTCTTCTTATTCTTCTTCTTCTTCTTCTTCTTCTTCTTCTTGAAGGAAATATATTTGGGGCTCGCGAATCGAAGCTCACTATAATTTTGGTCAGAGATTGATAAAATCCGTTGCTGTCGAGCGATTAAACGCTTATCACTTGGAGCGTTGATTCGCCTCGTCGTCGTCGCTATAGTCGTCGCTGAGATAATGATTTGTCTGGGGAAACTCGTAGCGCCCAGTCTTCTTCGGCGGTGGACTGTAAACGTCAAATTTATCTTTGATTCAAATACCTTTTTGTTTTGTTTTGTTTTGTTTTGTTTTGTTTTTTTTTTTTTTTTAATTTTACATTTGCCATTCACCGAAGCGAGTCGTTCGAAAAAAAAAGTTAATATTTCGTGAAAAATATTCGTCGTTCGCTTTCCGGATAGATCAGAAAGAAATCATTCAACGAAACACGAATTGTCGTTCGTAAAACCGTTAATTTTTTCAATTAATCTTCGCACTCCCGTTGATCCAATTTTCGTTCGAATAAAAAATTCTTCATAATTTTCGGTCCTAAAATTTTCAATTGAAATCCAGAATTCGAGGATAAATTCATTCAACTTGGATATCTTGAATATTTTCGGAATAAGAAAAAAAAAAAACAAGTACACGAATTCAATTCGTTGCGATTATTGTCAATAATATATTTCAATGAATAAAACGAGCTGTGGAAAATAAAAAAAAAAATTGAATCGACCGCGTGGATTATTATTTGTAAAAAAGAAAAACATGGAACTTAATTTTTTTTACTCCTCTCTCTCTCTCTCTCTTTCTCTATCTTGGAATCTTTAAATGTATACCAACGAATTATTAGACGAGAAAATTTACGAGAACCTCGTGTGATCCTCGTCGTTGGTGCTGCTACTGCTGCCGTCTGGACTCGCCGCCCTTTTGGGACTCGCCGGTGGCGAGAGGGCCTGCATCAAGCGGCCTTTACTCTCGTTCCAGATCGTCGACTGCAATATCCCGGATGACAAGAGAGAGAGACACACAAAAACAAGAGCCAAAACAAACAAAAGAAAGAAAAAAAAAAAAAAAAAACGTAATTACATTAATCTGCGATATTCAACGAGACGCGATAAAGCCATCTGGGAGCGATTAATCAATTAGGAGTATGAATGAAATTTTTTTTTTTTCAATCATCGGGGCGCATAATGTAGAGTAAGTAAAAATAATGAGGACGTATTTTTTTATTTTTCGTTAAAAATGACAGATGCACCTGCTATAGGCAATTCAATTTCACGGATTTTGATATATATAGATATAACGTAACATGTGTGACGTCATAATGTTACATTTTTCCATTTGTAATATTAACGGCAATTTTGATTCAAAGAAAAAAAATCAAAAATACGTACTAAATATTTTTTCCTAAACTACCAGATTTTGAAATAAAAAAATTTCATTTATACTCCCAATTGTGTCAATTTCCCCAAAAAAAAAATCAATGTAAATGAGATAAAAAATGAACCTGAGATCTGTGATAATTATGAATGGAAATTATGCAAAAAAAAAAAAGAAAAAAATACGTGCAAATCAATGTGGCAAATTGTAGAAACCGGAACACCCATGCACTGAAATTATCAAGCATATAGTTAGTTCGAGAACAAACAAAAATCATGTCACCGATGGGAATTATGATTGATTGTATTTTTTTTTTTTTCTTTTTCAATATCGTAAATCTTTCCATGGCGTCACTAAGGTGAATGTCCCAGTTAGTGAACATTTAACGGGAGATCCACGCGCTTTTAACATTTTTCAATCATATCCGAGCACGATATCCGAAAACTTTGGTTTCATATCAACAATTTCGTTCATCCTGAATGTAATAATATTTAATTTTTTTTTTTTCGTAAAAACGTTGAAAAATCAGGACAAATAAGAAAATTGAAAATACGTGTTTGATGTCCGAGTTACCGACGACCCACCGATTCGCTGGCCCAAATAATGACTCGACAAAGTCCCAGTTAATGAACAGCCGGGCATCAATCCGAAAAAAATAGTTATCATACTTTTATTTCACATTTACTTAGTTCCCTTCACATTTATTTGATGAATAAATGAAAAAAAAAAAAAAACAAAAAAACAAATTCAATACATTGCGCTGAATTTCTAAGGGGATCGGAGAAAATTGAAAACTGTTTGGGTTACGGAACACCAATCAACAACTCGGACACTTCCTAAATTCGTTGTCCCAATTAATGACGGAATAGATTGAAGTGCCGATTTTCAAAGCTAAATTCATTGTATATCGAAAATAGTAACTACTCGCAATTTTTTCTAGTCGAAAAGTTGAAAATTTAACTTTTATTTGCGGGTATTTAATCAACGATTCGATAAAATATAATATATGTAAAATATTATCAAATATATACCGGATCGTTCGACAATTGGGACGCGTTCACTGTCTGGGCCGTTTACCTTATTTGAGAAATAAAGCAACGAGGAAAGATTTACTTGCCACTTTTGAGATAAAAAAAATGTTAAAAAAAAAACACAAGAAGCAATATTACGAAGTAAAAAAAAAAAAAAAAATCAGACATCTACGAATCAAGGTCCAATCAGAGCCAATTAAAAATAAAAATCAATACTTTTTATTTAACGCTACGGGCAATATGAGCCCTTCGAGTATAAATATATATGTGTACGTATATATCACGATTGAATTAGTATGAGCTGATAACAATGACGGAAAAAAATAAAATAAATAAAAAAACATAGGCATGATGCAGCGTGTGCTTGTTTTTTTTCTCGCAGGGCCGGGGGTCGATAAAAAATCACATGCACTATTTTTGGGGGGTTTTTTTTTTTTTTTTTTTAGTGCAACAAGCACTTTATTCCCGTGATGCAAGTACCAGCTGTATACACGAAGCCGACAATCATCAGTACGATAATAATCGTCACGTAGAATGCGAGTAAAAAAAATATTCCTACATTCGTGATGCTACCCACCAATCTTCCTTCTCTTCCGAATAACAATAGAAACGCGTCTATAAAATCGCGCGATTTTTCCTCCCACTTGCTGATCATGTCCATTCGCCTCTCACCAATGTTCTCCATGACGCGTTTGCCCTTGTCTTTGAGATCGTCGAATTTGTTCTGTAGACGAAACTTTTTTTCCTGTCATAAAAATAATGCGAGAATGTGAATGTTTTTTTTTTCCCCCATTGTTTTGCAATGAAAACGTCACGAGGATAATGGCTGAATGAAGCTCGAATGGCGTGAGGGGAAAAAAAAATAATTATTTTTAATGACTTTTCCTGGATTCCCGATTATCGGATAATTAATAAAAAAAAAAATTGAAAGTTATTGCCTTTTTTTTTTTTTAATTCTCAATCGAATTAATTGAGACAATCCTCGTGGCGGACTAGCACAATTCGATGCGATTATTGTAGCAATAAAATTGTTGGGAGAACGTTATTAAAATCTGATAACACGCAGAGAAAGTTGTCAGAATTTATAACAAGTTTTGGCGCTTGAATTAAGGGATCATTCCAGTGTGAAATTTTCAAAAAATCTTTTTTTTTGCATTAACGCATAGTATAGACTGTTATAAACATTCTCTGAAATTTTTAAGTCGAAATTCCAATTATTCCGGTCGGTATAGCATTTCTAAGAAAAAAGGATCGGAGCGTAACGTCTGCCGCATAAACTTTAAACGCGTTTTTCTCGGAATGGTGTTTTTCAAAACGGCGTCCACTCTCAAAAGAAGAATTTTCAAGCTATCGTTTTCAAATTTAAACAGAATATTCTTCGCGTCATTTCCTATCGTGCTATGGAAGGATTTTTTTTTTTTTTTTTTTTAATCATCCGCCAGTCGCCATTTTGTCAAATTTCAAAAAAAAAAAGCTTCCATAGCCCGATAGCGGCTTTTCTATAGATTAAGAATTTCTTTGGAATGTTTGTTTCAGATAAAAATTAAGGCCGCAATCATGGACGCCATCCAGAAACTTTTTTTTAAGCTGAATTTTTCAATAATTTCTTATGTTATAAAAATATCAATAAATCAACTTAAAAAAAATCATTTTGAATTCGTCATTCTTGCCTCGATTTGCAAAAAAAAATTAGACTGATTACTTTATCCTAACAATAAAAAAAAAAAAAAAAAATCACGAAAATCAGTGATTTTTCGGAGGGTCACACTGGAATGATCCGTGGAGGATGTATCGGACGTACCTTCCCAACCAAAAGTGACTTTCCTCGACAATATTACATACTTTATGATATGATAAAAATCGTACAAAATTCAACCACAATAAAGACGATAAGATTAATTTTTAATAATAATAATGCCAAAAAGTTATCAATAAATTGTTTAAACGAAAAATTGTTTAACAAATTTTTAGGGAATGTTTTTTTTTGTGATGTGAAATTAATTCGTTGATTTTTCTGACTACGCATGAATTTTTTTTAAATTTTCTTATCATTTTGAAATTTCGGTTTTCGGAAATTTGTAAAGGTTGTATTTACGAAACTGTTCGTTCAATGCCCTGGAAACTTCTTAATTGTGATATACAGCGTTTTTACGAAAACGTATCCAAAATTCACGATTTTTCCTTCATTTTTCAAAATTAAAAAACTTTCGAGAATCAAAATTTCAAAATGATGAGAAATTTTTTTTTTTCAAATTCATGTGTAGTCAGAAAAATCAACGAATTCATTTCACGCGTCAAAAAAAAACTTTCCCTAAAAACTTATTAAACAATGTTTTGTTCAAACAATTTATTCATAAGTTTTTGGCACTATTATTGTTGAAAATTGATCTTCTTGTCGTCTTTATCGTGGTTGAATTTTTTCCGATTTTTATCTTATCATAAAGTTTGCAATATTGTCGACGAAAGTCACTTTTGGTTGGTAAGGTACGTCCAATAAATCCTTAATTAAAAAAAAAAAAAAGTAAATTCGTGTTCTTTTTTGCGTCGTCCATTCGACCGGTCCGTTGAATAATTTCCGAGGGACTATTCACTGTTGAAATCACTGAACCACCCTTGTCTTGAATCAGAATTTAAATCACGAGAGATCGGAAAAAGAAAAATCGCGAAACATTGAATTTTAAGAAAATTCTGAAGTCTCGGCTGCAGGTTTAAAGTAATCATGAAGCTAAAAAAAAAACCACGACGCATCAATATGCATTCTTATTTAACGATACCTTCGCCTAATATATCCTAAAGTAGTCTTCATATTAATACAGCGCTTTGTAAACGAATAAAAAAAAATTATTTTTACTCTCAAATCATTTTTTTCGATCCCTGAATGACACCAACCGATCCTGGTATACTTTAATTCGATGTCTGAGCGATAAATAATAAATAATTCGGCTGTATGTACTTTCGGTGATTTCAGAAATTGTACAATGACGATTCGTTCGAATCGTGAGAAATCACACGAAGTCACGTGTATTTTAAAATCACTTGAATCATTCATGAAATCACGGAAATCATGCGAAATCGACTTTACTCTGAAATTACTTGTACACGGCGCTTGGCAGTGAATAGTCCCTCGTTAATTTCACAATACCGTTTGGAAGTTTTGCGTATGATATAATTTTTAATTGACCTATTGCTCAATCGATATGGTTTTAATTTTATAATTATATTTATAATATTATAATTAATAATTATAATCGATTGATTTTGATAATTAATATAATTTCATCGAGTATGTAAATAATAAGGGCGGAGAATTTGATATTGATAAATACACGAAATTCACATGAAATTCTGCAAAATAGAGCTGTCAGCTGATCAATTAAGAGCGCATCAACAAATTTCTCGAGTCGGAAAAATCGACTTTTTTTAGAAAATATCCTATTCAATAATAATATTCTCGGAAAATTTCAGAGAAAAATTCCAAATACTTTCGATTGAACTTAAGTAAATTTTATATGTGAAAATTCGTTTGGCAAAACTTTGAACGCGTTTTTTTTCAAAACGTTTTTTTTTTTTTTCGTAATCGGCGTGCACGATAACTTATAAGACCGATCGATCGAAAATTCGCAATCGTGCACGCCAATTTTCAAAATGGCTTCCACGAGGCTGCACAAAAACCGCTATGAAAAATCATTTTAAAAATTATGTAAACATTTTTTTCTTGTATCCGAAGACTCAAAGCGTATGGCAGAAAAATTAGACTCAAAAAATGTTTGGTCTTTTATTATTAATTTATCAGAAAACGAGCAGTGGCCCAGTTGGTCCGACTCTGGACTGCCACGCAGGCGGCCAGGGTTCGATCCCGCGGCCGGCACCAATGGATTTTTCCAAATGCTTTTTCTGCGAGCTCGGTGTTTCGAAACCCACCTAAAATTGTAGGTTCTCCCAAATACACTGGGCCGGTATCGAAGAGGTTGCGAAATCAACAGAAACTATTAGTTCCGTAAATGAACAGAAAAACTATGTGCCCAGTGTATGAAGGGAGCCTTAAGCCCGATAGGGCAAGGCAGGTGCCCCCACCAAGTATTAATTTATCAGTTTCATAAAAATTATTAAGATTTTCGACCGAGAAAGTGTAATTTGCCCTTTAATCGTAAACTGACAGCATTAATTCGAATTTTTTTTTTCCAAACGACCTACGACCCTAATTTGTTTTTTTTTTCAATTTAATCCTGCGCTAAAACGGTGATTTTAAAATCCATGCGATCTTAAACTTTGCAGTATTTTGATACTGATATTTTGATACTTTGATATTTTGTTTGCAAAACAAAGCGAAAGAGTATTTCAGGATTAAAAAAAAGCTTTGCGATCCAAAAAATTCTCCGATAAGTGCCAATACCCCCAAGGACTGTCTTGAAATATATATATATATATATATATATATATATATATATATATATATATATATATATATATATTAGACTGTTTCAAAATAAATCGATAATTTTTTTTTGCTTTACATAATCTTAAACTATACTTGGACATCGAAAAATAATCCTCGCGAAAGGAGGGGCCAGTCCTTCAAGATTTAGAGGTGTCTCGTCGGACTTTTGTCATTTTTATTTCGTTAATACGTGAATAATTAATTTGCATGGATGGAACAAACGTTTTTCTAGTCCTAAAATGATGAATATATTCCAAACTTATGTATAAATACTGAATATACTAGAAAAAAACAATCTTGATGATCGCAGCAACAATTATCGGTCGATATATACGTCGATAAATGCAAAAAACAAAAAAAATACAAAAATCAATATTAATAATCTCCTACTTTCCTTTTAAAGGACTTCCTACTTTTTACTTTCTGCTACAATTAAGTAGGAGATTATTAACTACTGATATATAACGTTTTTAAGAAACATTTTATAAAAATCGTAATTCATTGTTTTTTCATTTGCTAACATGTTATTATTTTGTTCAATTAATCATAAAGTCCTGTTTGCTAATAGTAATAATTTGTACTCGATTGACAAAATAGACTTAGAGTTGAATAAACATTAATGTTATTGAGAAAAACGATGCCGGGTTAGAAAAACAGGCGTGCAGAGGTACCCGCGCGCCGATACGACGTGCCGCGCTAGATGAATTAATTTATCTGTACCAGTAAACATAATTTCTCCATTAATAAAAACTACGTTTTTTATGGAAAATTTTACGTAGAATACGATAGTTGTATTAAGAAATCGTTAAAATTTGGGGGCCATGGTTAAAAATTGATTTAAACATTTCAATTGTTTATAACAATATGAAATGTTTTATACATTTTTTTGAAAATATTTTTTTCTCAAAATTCACTCTTCTATCTTCAAAATAAAAAAAAAGTTTTCTCTAGTTTAACAATAACCGGAGTTATGAATTTTTGAAAATGAGTCTTTCAACCACCTCTATTAGAAAAAAAAAAAAAAAAATTCCTCGAACACGTATCTTTTTTTTTCGACATAGAACCCGTTAAAACAGTTTCAGCCAAATAAAAAATGTGTCAGTCAGAATGGTGTTCGGTTTGTAAAAGAATTAGTCATTAACGAAATAAAAAAAGACAAAAGTCCGATGAGACACCTCTAAATCTTGAAGGACCGGCCCCTCCTTTCGCGAGGATTATTTTTTGATGTCCAAGTATAGTTTAAGATTGTGTAAAGCAAAAAAAAATTATCGATTCATTTTGAAACAGTCTAATATATATATATATATATATATATTTTTTAATTTACACGTTGAAATTAACGGAAAAATGAAGTGACGAATAAACGAGAATCAATTTCGCGTTTTATTGTCCAAGTTTTTTTGTTTTTTCCTTCGTTTTTCTTTACGTACGTTCAGGAAAGAGACGTTCAACTCCTTGGCGCTGTAGCCACGAGCCAAATTTCTTCTCACATACATGTCGTAATCTTTGACTATTCTCGCTACGATATCCGACGTTGAGACTCCTTCCGTTCTCTGCGTCACCACGAACATTCCGCGCGCTTTGATCGGCGCGTAAACGTCATCACCCTCGTCGGTCATGTAAGGAATGTCGTCGTGAGCGACAAAGTCGATCTGCGAACGAATAATTTTTTTTTTTTTTTCAATTTGCAGACAAAAAGAAAAAAAAATTTCAAATTCGTATGTAAAAAAATGTTCCGAGAACTGGGACATATTTTTCAAAATATTTTATTCATTACGAAAAAAAAAAAAAAGAAAATTTCCTGAAAGTTTAAAATCGGATATTTTTTTTGTTTTTTTTTTTCGTCAAGCATGAATAAAAATAAAATTTTGACCTTGTGTTTCTCGATGAATTCTTCATCGAGCTCCCATGGTGCGTCTCTGACAACTTCGTCGACGTAACGGCAATGCCTCACAGCGTCGTATCTTTCCCCGTCGTTCATTACGGTTCTGCCTTTCTTACTGTGCGTCAACTCGTCGTTGCACACTGAAATGAAATAATTATCGCAGATACACGTTTTTAGGTTTCAGGATTCTTTTTTTCATTTTTTTTTTTTTTGGAACCTGAATATCATTTTTTTGACCATTCCGATTGCTCAAAACTATAATTGACTAGCTGCTGAAAACGTAATTTTCAAATTTTTTTCCTCAGAGGAAACGATTTTATTCTCCATTAATGATTAAAAGAATAATAATAATAATAAATTGATATTAGTCGCATATTTTAGTATATTTTACGAAACTCTGCATCACGAATACAAAAATTTTCAGGCTAATCGGTAAAACTTTATAACGTCCTGAGGGTTTGATTAATTTTTTTTTTTTCACGGGCATTTCGGATTTTCAATGTTTTTATGACTCTTCGGGTCAATTTTATTTCCAAAAGGCCATCCTAATTTTCGATTTCATGTAATTTTTCGATTCGAGAGCCCTTGCGATATTCCAATTTTTCGAAAAATAATTTTTCGACATTTTTCGAATTTTTGTATGACTGCAAAATTTTAAGCGTTGTATCTTAATTAAGCCAAAATTTTGTACACATTGTTGTTTTTTTTTTCTATTTTTTATCAAAATTATCCCAAAATTTTAGATTTTACGGAATTTCGATCTTTCAAAAATAAAATTTTCGTAAATTTGTAGAATTTTGGAGAATTTTTTGCATTAAGGGGTAACACCACTGTAAAAACAAAAGAAAAGCTCTGGTTTCACCATTTTTTTTTAGATGGAAGAAAATGTAATAGGATAATAATATTTAAGGAAGTTACTAGGCATATATTTAAGTACAATACAAAAATTTATTATCAAAAAATATTTAAAAATGGCGACACTCGAGCCATTTTCGTGAAACTGAATGAATTCTGCGGCACGCGGTGCTGCAGAATTTCTTATGCAAATTTAAATCTAGAAAAAAAACTACTTAATCTGCATGTCTATAGCTAGAGAAATAATTAGGGAATTTTAAAAATATTGATTTTTGCGTAATTGGCGAGTATTTGCATGAAAATTTTGAATTTTCGACAAAAGAGTCTTATTTGTTATTTGTTAATACTTAATTTGTTTATTTTTTGTTTGTTTGATTGTTTGTTAACACTTATTTGTTAATAAATAATGTTTAAATTAACTTCTCGAAAATCCCCTACGTATTTCTGTAGCTATTAATATATCTATCGATTAAGTGCTTTTTTTCTCTCAAATTCAAATTTGTGACAGTTACACTGCGTGCCGCATGTCTCGCGAGAATGGCTCCAGTGTTGCCATTTTTGAATATGTTTTGATAATAATTTTTTGTATTATACTTAAATATATGCCTGATAACTTCCTTAAATATTATTATCTTATTACCTTTTCTTCCATCCCAAAAAAAAATTGTGCATTTTTAGATTTTTACAGTGGTGTTACCCCTTAAATTTGGCAAAAATCGATTGATGTTGTTGTTTTTTTTTTTTCTGGAATCGATCCAGTTTTTACGCATTCAATTCAAGATAAAAGATGTTTTTTTTTTCTTCTTCCTTTTCTCAACTCACCTCCGACAATGAGATAAACATGGGGAAATATATTTTTCGCCTGCATAAGTTGTCTTGCGTGGCCCTGATGAAAGAGATCGTAAATACCATCCGCGTATACTCTTATTTTTCTGGGTACTGTAAGAAAAATTATTTTTACAGTTTGACGAAAAATTGTAAAAAAAAAAAATAGCGGGGAAAAAGAAGAAAAAAAAGTCATTCAAACCTTTGCCACTTCGAGCCATTTTGAGTGTGATTTTTGTTTCGTAGTCGCACGCTTCAGCTTCGGCAAAAGCTTCCGGATCGTCGCTGAACGGAGCTTCTTTGCAGATTGACTGTAACAAAAAAAAAATACTCGCCATGCTTTTTTTTGGAATATATTTTCGCAAATTAATGTGTTCTCCTCCGAGCATTCATTGAACCACATCTTTCGACAGGACTATTTCGCTTCTGCAGTGTCCGCATAATTAATTGTATTTGATTATTCAAAAGTTGCCAGAGAATTCGATAGTATAGCTTCGAAGGCTCAATGCCGTTGGCAAAAGATACGAATTGAAATATTTCTTTTTTTGTTCTCGATTCGTCATCGTGTGCGGTATACATCGCGATATCACACACGAGCACACAACTGACTTTCGCAAAAATAATTTTCCAAACAAGTCATATATTTTTGTTTTATTTTTGTTTTATTACTGAAAAAAATTTTTTCATTTCATTCATTTCGTTTACTTCATTGATTTTATGAAAAACTGGCTCACGGTATTTCATAAACAAAAAAATATGCTTAATTCTTACTCCACAGGCCAAATGGTTATTTTTTTTTTTTGCGCGCGCGCACTCGTAAAAATAATAATTTGCATTATTATGGAGCACAGAGTTAACATTCGCGGTAAAAAAAAAAAAATAAAAAGTACGATAATAAATGATAAAGAAATTATTTGAAATATTATCTCCCATTTTTGCCGAATGACTTGTCTGTTTTTTTTCTTTTTTTTTTTTTCCTCTCTGATTTATTATTTTTCACACGAAACTTACCGGCGCGCCAACGTGTCTCGATGTATTATTTTGCGTGTCATGAGCAACAAAATTATTAACAAAGTCCCTTCGATTTCCCCAAGTCATTTTTTTTTTTAAATTATTTATATTATTTCTATTTTTGCATTCGCAATGATATTCGAATGAAAATTTCGAATTCCACTTGGCGCAAGTGAATATTCAGTTTGACCGCGACATCATGAACCGAGTGAAATTTCACGATTAACGAATTCGAATGAAGAAATTGTACATTTTTATAGAGGCACGAATTTCGAAAGAGCCCGGCTCTTGTCTTACGACTTATAGAGAGACGAATGATAATACTTGATACACTTAATTTTTTTTTTTTTTTTTTTTTTTTTTTTTTTTTCGTACGGTTAATCTCGATTTATCAAATTCTCCGTTATATCGCAAAGTATCATCGGGTCGTGAACGAGACGCGGCTTTGAATGAAAAGCATCCCTCTCTTCGTACTACAAAGATAACGCACGAAGAGTATAGGAAGCTCGCGGATAAGTCATGGGCTATGGTTGTATGTATAAGGTATAAGCGGTATCATCGCGCGCGGTGAAAGTTCTCCGTGTCAGCTTATTCGACGAGATGAATAAAATAAGTGTGAAAAACAATTCATATATCACACATTTAAACGCTGAATCAGAGCGTGGAAAAGTTGGGGAATGATTTTTACGGTTTTATATTTTTATGGGAAGAGAATTGCGAATAATTTTCCTCGTACGAATTATTACTAAATCGCTTGGAATGAATTTCATGAAATTCATCGAGACGGCTGAGGATACGACAATGCTTGATAATCGAACGAGTGTCTTAAAGTTCTAAATTCGATTTTTACCAAATTTTACGGATTATACGACGGTAATTAACGGTGACCTTTGCAACAGAAATTTTTGATAAAAATTGTAGCGAATTGCGAATGCGAATTAAAATTTTTTTTCAACCCCCGTCAATATGAAAACTGGTGAATAACAATCGGTAAAACGCCAACATTATTTTGGCGAGCTGAAAAATTTCCAGGGACTTTTTCCCTTGGGGGTTACTATAAAATTGAAATTTTCGCGATCTTCGCACCAATCCGAAGGAGATAAAAAAAAAAAATATCCTGCGAAACAAATGAGCTTACCGGATGTACTGGAGAATCTTCTCGATTGCAAGAAACTTGATCGCCGTTTTGACTATTAGCCAGCGGCGTGACTTCCGCGACTTCGCCGCTTCCTTTGGACATTTTTCTCGGCATTTTTTCGGCTTTTTAAAATTTCGTTCCTACGCAATTTTTCGATAAAACTGCGAACAGAGCAAGATACCATTCCTCGTTCAACTCGTATGGCTCTCGCGTTATTCGGCGAGGATACAATTTGGCGAAACGCGTGAAAGCGGGGGAAAAAAAAAAAAAAAAATGCTGCTGATCCTCCTGCGTAGCGAAAAATTTGTGCAGAAATAGATGACACGAGTTTTTTTTTTTTCTCCACTGACTGCGCCGCAGGGTCAGAGTCAACGGGGCATAAGTCTGATTATCCGCGCAAATTGTCAGCTGAGCGCAAATTAAAAAAAATTGTAGCAAAAAAACTGACGGATCGTTGTACGTACGTGGAAAATTGTTGTTTTTTTTTTTTTTCTTTTTTTTTTCTCGAACGACGATTCTCCGTGTGTATATCGCGTTAAAATGAGGAAAAAAAAAAAAGCAAGATCGAATCTTATCTCAGTTCCGTGTAAAAAAAAAAAAAACGTGAGTCAAAAAAAACAAAATCAAGAAACCGGAATGACTAATGTGCACCGAATTAAAATCAACGAGCTATTCTATTCTTTTATTAAATTCTCCTTCACTGCCGCACAGGGAAACAGCCTTCGATATAAATTATATTTTAAAACTTTTTTTTTCTCTCCACTCGCGTATCCGTGTGTCTCATCGACAGTGTCAAAACTTTGAGTTAGCGTTTTTCTTTTTTTTTTTTCCCCGTCTCAATATCGGCACGTAGCTATGGCGATAAACGAATTTACCTTTTTTTTTCCAAATTCACCAAAAATAAATGAGTCAACGAGTAGTAAGATTGTTTTTTTTTTTTCTTCAAAGACAAACAGGCCTTAAAATGTGTTCCAAATGTGGGGAAAAAAACATTCCAAATACAATAAAATAATCACGAGAGCGTGTAAGGTTTTTTTTTGAAAATCAAACTATATGAGCAAATTTTGGTAAACTTACTCTGTACTGTTATGCCGATAAATAGAACGACACACTTTGCGGAGAAAAATAAAAACCGGAACGGTTTATTTTGGGGACTTTCGCACCACACGCGTTCACTCAACGGGTTAAGGTGCAACGAAAGAAAAAAAAGACATTAAAATACGCAAACCTGAACTCAAATTTCACGATCGAAAAAAAAAAAAAAAAAAAAAAAAAACACTTGTGCGACAATTTATTTTTATTTCACTTGCATGGAAAATTCACTTGTATATGGGAAAGGAAATTAAAAAAATAAAAAACAAAAACAAAGACTACAGTCACCGCGGAACCGCGCTTGCACGTCGGCAGTGAAAATTAACGAAACTTCCACTCTCGGACTACGTCGTATGGTTTATGATGATAGGGGTGTACGATGTCGCGTTATTAACCTACAAAAAAAAAAAAAAAGGAACCGAAATAAAACCGAACGAGCAGAATTTTCGAGGATTCTCCCTCGTCTATTACAAAGTATAATATATTAAGCTTTTAACGTTTCAGCGCACGTATTATACGGTCGCACCGCGTTATGAATTATATTGTAAGCTGCTCTGCCATGCCATGTCTTCAGCTGACCCAGCAGACGCTCGCCACGACACTGAATAAGAAAAGAAAAAAAAAAAGTCGTAGGATAGAGCAGACGCGTTTTTTTAGTCGTAGATGCGCACACGCCTTTTCTTTTCCGTATTATTATTACTATTATTATTTTTATTATGAGTATTGTTATTGTTATTAATGCCACCATTTACATTTGTCTATATCGTACAGTAATACGGTAACGTGCACGATCTGAAATTCTTGATGAAAAAGTTTCTATTCGCGTGTACATGCACGCATGCCTACAGGTTCGTGAACAAGGGAAACTCTATCCATCACAGGGTTATAAGTTGTAATTATGGAGACATGGTTATAATATTAAAAATGAAGACAAGTATATAGACACTATACATATATACAGGTAGTTCAAGCTCGAACGAGCACATGGCGCCGAATTATGATATTCGACAGCTTATATATATATACTGGATGACTCGAGAGGAATAGAGATTTGATAAGAATTCAGTTTTCAGCATTATATTCGAGAAACTGAATTTTCGAAATTCCTGTTTATCAATTGAAAAAAAATAATGTAATTTAAAAATCATAATCAGTGACAAAATTATATTAATTTTTCTTCATAAAGATATTGGAAAAAAATCTAATAATTTATTAAATTTCCGAAAGATAACCCCAGAACAGAGATTTTATAATTGCGAAAGAAAAAAACTATCTTTTTAAATTTTCTGATCGATTAAAAAAAAAAATTAATCTTTAGGGAGTAAAGTTACAAATAATAATTGAATAAAAAGAATAATTTCAGAGTTTCGAGAGGTATAGGTGAAAAATGAGATTTTGGCTTTTTCTATCATGTTGAAATTTGCATCGTTGGAATGCAACGAAAGGGGGCTTAAAAAAAAATAAACCATTTCCAGTATTGTTTTAAAGCCGAAAATCGTTTGAACCTTTTTTTCGGTTTTTTTTTTCGTGACCTGGGGCCTAAATATGACAGTAAAGCGTTGACAGTGCTGGAAATTATTTTTATTTTATTTAAAAAACCTATTTTCGTTGCATTCCAACGATACAAATTTCAACATCATCTTTTTCTGCCAGACAAAAAAAAAGAATAAATAATTACAAGAAGAGTTATTATAATCGGTAAAATGAAATTAAAAATAACAATTTTCATCTGAATAATAATTTTTCATTCATGATAACATCGATGAAATTTCATGTTCCAGAAAAAAGTTCATATCTTTCAGGCAAAAATTAAATATGTTCTCTACGGACGGTAGGATAACTTTTTATAAATAAAAAAATATTATAATGAATTTTTTTAAATATCTTTTATGGTTGCATAAACAATACTTTTTGTACATGCAAGAAAAGAACGTTTGTCGATTGTACTTCCGGTTTCAATTATCGTGTGCATTGCATACAAGCAGCATATTGTAACAGCTCAACGGCGGATGTACAAATAACTTTTGCGTAATTTCGCCACAAGCACACGTTTTGTTTACAGCGAGCGAAATCACACACGAACGTTTTACAATTCGTCTGCTTCGCAAAAAAAAAAAATAACAAACCAATTATGACGCAACGGGTGTTACATAATTACCGTTTTTTTTCTTTCAAATTCGCGCGCCACGCCCGCAGCGCCCTCGGGCGGCAAATATTCGCACTCTTGGATCCAGAACCACCTACGCCCGTTGTCACATATACCACGACAATACGACCGATAATACTTATTTTTTTCCTTCGATCTAATAATTATAATCTTATTTCGAGACGGCACATTGACACTAACATTTATTTTCACATTGACTGGAGATTTATTTTCAATACATTGAGATTAACCAAGTTTTATTCTTTAATCTTGATCAACAAAAAGCCTTTTCGACCCGCGAACAGTTTGACGTTTTCCCGAGGCGTCCACGCGCCGGTCAATCGACGTAGCAGACTGTCACGCTGCGAGGTCGGGATGACGTAATATCGAATGATCAGCGACGTCAGGCCTTAATGAATACATATATATTATATTATATATATATAACGGTATATTCGTTGTTGAAGGAAAGAAGTAGAGTCGAATTTCTCATGTTCAAAGGGGAAGGGGGCATCTATCGAAATATTGTCTTATCTCAATTACTGATAAAAATTGTCAAATTTTATTTGCGCATCAAGTTTACACTCGAATAATAATGATTTATGAGGATATCTGATTATTTTTAATTTGAGAAATTGAAAGTATTAAACACTCGCGCTGTCCAATTTCCAAAATTTGTAATATTTTATTTCATGGAATGTTATTATAGTGTTTATTTTTTACGTTGAATGTTTGAAAACGATCGAATTTTTTGGAATTCCCATCAGCTACTTTTAACAATTGTAGACAACGAACTAAATAAAATTGATTCGAAACTCCGGCTGAAGCCATCCATATAATATTTTGTTTTTGTTTACTATTTTTTTTTTTTTTTCTTTTCGTATCATCAACCCATCCTTTTCTCGAGTTTCGTTAATCGCCACCAGAGCGCTAGCACGCCGGATATGACCGGATGTTTCATGCTTTTACCAAACATGCACACACAAACACACCGATTATATTATGACTAGTGGATTCTTCCCGGACAGCTCATCAATATGAGTTATCTCGTATCAGCGTTTCTTTTCCGAGTATAGACGTTACAGTGAATATCGTAATAATACCCCGTTTTATCGCTTCGAATGTATAAATAAATAAAAATGCTATAACCGATTGGAACATTCCACGATGATGAGTTCCCAACGGACTTTTACCGATGTTGTAATAGAGCGCGAAAATGGCAAGGTTAATCAGGGAATATACGGCCAAACGGATGAAAAAATAATTTTGTCAATATTGATAATGAAAAGAGAAAGAAAAGTACAACGAATTACATATATACTCCTTGTTATTCGGATTGATCGGATATGCATTCGATTTTCTTCTTCGTTATTCGTATCTTACGGATGCGTTAGGCGGTTGGAGAATTTTATTTGAAATTTCGATATTCAAATTCTGAAATTTTTCACGAATCCACAAATATGGCAACTGCTCCAAGTGATCGTAATTTTTTTCTTTACTAATTACAACTATTACGAGTAATTTCAATTAATAAATTGAATAATAATAACGAAATTCTTGATTCGTCATGCATATAACTATATATTTTTGAATATTAAAAATAATTTTCTCCATGCGTCCTCCGGTAGTTTTAATTTATTCCGTATCAAAGCTCAACGATAGTCCAGGTCCAACGTCGAGAAACCGTTTTTTTTCCCTTTCCTTTTAAATCTGCAAAATCTCTAACGGTTTTTTTTTAAATCTCTCAATTGGTCGATCGACGCAATGCCCTGAAAATCGTTAAAAATAACGATAAATTGGGAATTAACATTGAATAAAACACTCAATTACAAAGCAGAGATTTATTTTAATCAATAATAACTTTAAAATAATCTCTATATAATAATAATAATAATATTAGATTTATAATTTATTCCATATATAGGTTTTCCAGTGGTTTTCTTTTTTCTTTTCCATTTTCCTTTTCATTTCAGCTCATACTTTTTTTTTTCCTGCGAAAAAACGTCATTTCTTCAATTTCAAACTCGACGCGGCATGGGGTTTGGGCGTTTTTTTTTTATTTGTTTTGTTGTTCTTCTTTTCCTAACGTGTTTTTAAATCGTAAGTATAGTATTTGAAAATAATAATAATATTAATAATGATAATAATAATAATGATAATATCGTCGATTAAGACGACGAAAAAAAAAAAAAAAAAGAACCGAGGACGAGATTTCAACTCTATATTTATTGGTGGCTCTCACCGGCTCCCCTTATACTTCGTAATATGTACAAAGAAATATTTCTTATAGTAAAAGAATCCTTTCGTTCGTCAATATTATCGTCCGAATTGGTTTTTTTTTTCTTTCTTCCTCACTTTTTTTTTCTTCTCTCAACGACAGTTATTATTATTTTTTTTTTCCTTTAATGATTTTTATTCTTTCTTTCTCCTCACTTTTACACATGCAAGAGATAATTATTCTCTTTTTTTTTCTTTTTTTTTCGTCATTCTTCCGATCTCGCTTCTCTCTCATTTTTTTTCTCTCTCTCTCTCTCTCTCTCATCGCACTTCGGTAGTTTCGCAAATTATTCGTCATAGAGTTTTATAAATATAAATAGCAAACAAAACGGATTCGCTGGCTGGTGGGAAATTACGTTTTTTTTTTTTTTTCCCCCGTCATTTCAAAGACGTACACAGAGCTGAGCAATTTTCGTAAGAGAAAACTAAAATTCGTTTTTTTTCCTTCACACGACCGCCTCGTGTAATTTTAGTTTAAAAAAATTTTTTTTTTTAATTATTTTTGTCTAGCAAATCAAAAATTTCGAAATAAAGCGGAGAACATCGATCGCCACTCGAAGACAAATTCGCAAAATCCTTTTCCATTTCGATTTTTTCTCTCCCTCTCTCTCTCGTTTTTTTTTTTCGTTTTTTCGTTTTTTCTTTTTTGTTTCAATATGAATCTTACACGGGATCCCATATAATAATCCACGTAGATTTCAACGCTGCAATATTTATCGATATTATCATTAAATAACATTTATCGTATCGCAAAAAAAAAAAAAAAAAATTTTGTCATAAAAAACGTGAATGACGACGATGTTTGAAGAGTCATCGAGTACACGTGACCAACTCAGAATCGAGAGTAGCGCCTCTCGCGGAAAAATTTTAAAAACATGCATGTCGAAGTTAGCGCCGCTTGCGGCAGATATGTCAACCAATGCATTCAGCAAAAAGTTACGGATGTCGATAGGGTAGGATGTAAATGTTACAGTGGCGGCGCATTTTCATGAAGGGCCCCGATCGCCCCCATTGACCCTCAAAGCTTATTTTATCTCAGGGCTCACTTTAAGCTTACGCCATCACTGCTGCTTCTCCGCTCTTACCGACAACCGTGACTAGCGAACCTAGCGTTAGTAGCCGGAACTGTGAAATACTTAGCACGTACTGTCATATAGCCGTAAGCACGGCTTTGACGTCTCCGTGTGTATTTTTCGGATTATCGCTGTGTTTTTCAACGAAACAAGTTAGATTATTTTTTAAGAAGTGCAATGAAGTGGCAAGCAGCTTCGTCTGGTCCGGTGAAGAGTGGCAGATGTGCATGAAATTCATAATAAAATGTATTTATCAATTGACGAAAAAAGAGTGGGGGCAAACGACAGCCGCCTCGAGTTTTCGATAATTTATTGTGCTTCAAAAAAAAAAAATTTCCACGGAGCGGAGGACCAGACGGGATTTCTTACTAGTCAAAGGAATTTATTTTTTATATTCAATTGTGCGATACTATTATATTTTCGGCGAAATCCGAAAAATACGTTTCTCTAAAAATCTTAGTTCGCTTATTGTCCACTTGGCGCAATGCATTCGCCGAGCAGGATTGTACCAGCTGGGTGAATTTTCTTTTTTTTTTTTTGTTTTGTTTTTCAATTCAACATTCTCCTCTTCTCCATGGATCAATTAATGCATTAATTGTTTTCATTTTTTCCGTTCTGTAAATTTTCTCAAAAAAAAAAAATATTCGATGCGAGGAAAAAATTTACTGTGCTCAAAGTGCAACACGAAGGGGAGGTTCGTCGATTTTTATTCAGGAAGACTGTTGCATTTGTGTTATTTGCAAAAAAAAAAAAAAAAAAATTGACATCGAAAATGGATTATTCTTCTTTTCCGATACTATTTTTCGACGGTTCAATTTCTTTTTTCTTTTTTTTTTCCTATTCGACTGTGACCCATTTTATGTAAAAAAAAAAAGAAGAAATCTCAGTACCAATGATGGACAAAAAGAATTAAAATTTACTCGAGTTTCGAAAGGACAAAAAGGATCAGCAAAAAAAAAGGGAAAAAAATTTTTAAGTCAAAAGTTAAACTATCAGAATATTTGATTTTTCTTTTGCTGAAAGGAAAACTTCTCGAGGCAAATTTTCGATAACAAAAATTCAGCGTCCCCTTCGACATTCATTTGATAAAAAAAATTTATAAAAGTCTTTGTTTCGAAAATTGATTAATAACTTCTCGGTATTATTATTATTATTATTATTATTATTATTATTATTAAAAATCAATGTTTTTCAGATCTTCTGAATGGTTGAATTTTCACAAATTTTTTATTCCCCGGCGCTGAGCTGCTTAAAATTTTCACCAAATCTTCCTTTTGGCTGGGAATTTTTTCTTTTTACATTTTGGTTGTTTTTTTTTTTTTTACCCGACTATAATTTAGAATCGCACGAATGTTAAACACGAGACAAGGGAAATTGACGAAAGCAAAGCATGATTTTTTTTTTTTTTTTTTTCAATCTTCAATTTATATCATTCACTCGTGACGAGTCATCTTGGAATTTTTCAGGATTGAACATAATTGGCTATCGGGTTTTTTTTTTTTTCTTTCTTTCTTAGGTTCCTGGATTTTTTTTTCTATCTTCCTTTTTTTTTTTTTTTATTGCGGTCTATCGTGCCTAAAACTCGTCAAATGCCAGGGCATCGAGAAAGAAAACTTTTGTTACGATAATTTGACGTCGGTACTCGCGAAATTGATCACATCAAGGACAAGAATGAGTTTAACCGTCAAAATGTTAAAAAAAAAAAAAAATGAATTAGTAATTTTATAATGTAAATTTTTTTTTAACAAATTTGTGTCACGAGATTACTCGAAAAGGGGGGGAGGGGGAGAATTCAATAACGAGCAACAATTCATGAAAAAACTGATCGGGGAATAGCCATTTTGTTTTTTTTTTTCCGTACGTTTTTCTCATCCTCGTTCGTCTGGAACGGGAAATGGTTATTAGGCTGAAATGAATTTTTGTTTTTTGTTGTTGTTTTTTTTAAATAGATATAATCCAACTATCTAGAGAATTTTTGTTATTCGCGGCGCGCGGGAACCGAAAATGATCAAGGGCTACGATAATTCCATCCTTTCTTTCGATCTTCACTCACTCTGTTCTCATTTTCCTCGTCTTTCCTTCCATCGTCTTGGAATTCGGGCAAAAAAAAAAAAAAAAAAAAAAAAAACCGCCATTCGTAATTAATCGAGATACTAATTAACGACCGCCGGTTGATTACTCAATGCCTCGTGAAGGGCCTGCTGCTGATCCGCCGTTAAAGCGCTTATGCACTCCTGGAACATCATTTCGTTGCTCTGTAAAGAGAAAAAAGCGCGATTAAAATTTGATTTTTTTTTTCGTTGTAAAGTTTGAATTTTCGTTTCTTTTTTTTTTTCGATTTTTTCTTCAACTCACTTGAATTTGTCTGACGATACTAAGAATTCTGGCCCATTATCGGATTATCCGTTGACACGACTTCCTTGAGCAATGCCTCGGCGAAGAAGATTATCAGACGCGGTAAATTGGCATTGTTGGGTCCTAAAACTACCGGATAGTTGGCCTCTGTCAAGTCGCAAAGATAGCCGTAAACGTGCGGCGCCTCGTCCTCGTCGACCACAACCGGCAGCCATGAAAGCCTAACGGGTGCGCAACCAATGGGAAAAGGATGAAGAAAAAAAAAAGGAAAAAAAAAATAATATTAGAATCTCGCAATTCGTGTTATAACGAATTTTTACGTACACTGTAAAAAATTTTTGTGCGAAAATTAGTATACCGGTATACAAAGCTCGGATGCATATACCGTATATTAATTTTTATATGCATACATATTGTATATTTACAGTGCTGGTGTACTACTATTAAGGAAAAAATCTGTTGACATTAATAGAAGACCGTATTCGATTTTTAATGTACCGTTTTACGAAAAAGTAAGACGGTAATGCACGATCACAATAACCGTGTACTTGAAATCTACCAAACAGTCACTTAAATCTTATGGCGAAGGTACATGTAATTTCAAGCGCATATACGTTGGAATTTTAATGTGCCGGTATATGAAAAATCATGACGGTAACGTAGGATTACAATAATTAGGTACTTGAAATTTACTATACAATCGCTGAAATTTTATAAAGAAGGTACATGAAATTTCAAGAAAAAAAGTGCTCTAAAATTAATACACCCATTTTTGTGCATAAATCGTTTTTTAAATTTCAAGCTAAAAAATTAGTAATAAACTATAATGCACCTATTATGATATCAGAAATAATATAACAAGAAAAAAAAAAGTTCTGCGTCGATATTCACTCACTACACAATTTCGGTCTGAAGCGGGATTCGAACCGCCTACCCACAAGTTTCCTACCTAATGCCTGCTTACTAACCCGGGACGCTACCTATTACGCTATTGACTACTACTTAATTTCGTTGCATCAAATTCGAGATATAAGTTGCATGCTGACTCACACTTATAAAAAATTGAATATTATCATTTGACGAAAAGATTTTGAAGCATATAAACGAAATAGAGCTTCTTTATACGGGAAAAATTTTATTCATTTCGAATCGACAGTCAGGTTTTCAGAATTCAGAATTGCGGATCCATTAAAATTAACCCTTTGCGGCATACATTTTTCAGACGAACGGTTTTTTACGAAAACTATCGAACTTGTGGTTTTCGGGGTCGCTGATTACGAATTTGAAGTCCGTTTTTGAAAATAAAAAATGGCGGATTCAATATGGCGGACGAATTTTCGAAAGTTCATCGGATTCACTTGAAACTAGTTACTCGGGGGTTTTCGGGGTCGCTGATTACGAATTTGAAGTCTGTTTTTGAAAAAAAAATGGCGGATCCAATATGGCGGACGAATTTTCGAAAGTTTATCGGATTCACTTGAAACTAGTTACTCGGGGGTTTTAGGGGTCGCTGAATACGAATTCGAAGTCCGTTTTTGAAAATAAAAAATGGCGGATTCAATATGGCGGACGAATTTTCGAAAGTTCATCGGATTCACTTGAAACTAGTTATCCGGGGGTTTTCGGGGTCGCTGATTACGAATTTGGAAACAGTTTATAAAAATTGAAAACAGCGGAACGTTTGGGACGTATTGGTTCTGCTGTTTTCAATTTTTATAAACTGTTTCCAAATTCGTAATCAGCGACCCCGAAAACCCCCGAGTAACTAGTTTCAAATGAATCCGATGAATTTTTGATGATTCGTCCGCCATATTGAATCCGCCATTTTTAATTTCCAAAAACGGACTTCAAATTCGTAATCAGCGACCCTTAAAACCCCCGAGTAACTAGTTTCACGTGAATCCGATGAACTTTCGAAAATTCGTCCGCCATATTGAATCCGCCATTTTTAATTTAAAAAAATGGACCTCAGATTCGTAATCAGCGACCCCCAAAACCCCAGAGTACCAAATTTGGTTGCAATTTACCCAAAAGTTCGTTCGGAAATTATTTTTTCTCTAAAAAATGAACGATTTTTGACATTTATTTATTTATAATTGTTTGTAATTTTGCGTAACTGCATGTATCATCATTTTTGTCACATTCCATGATGCTTCTACTATTATAGTACAAAGATTCGTGAATGTTACTTCGAAAGCATTAAATCTACCGAGGAAAGTTGTGAATCAAAAAGGTGGGACTCGGGTGTCCCACTATGCCGCAAAGGGTTAAATAGAATTCACTTGAACATTGTTCTCGAGGATTTTTAAGGAAACTCATACACGTGTATAGTAAATTTCTATCACGTGTTGAAAGCAGAAAATACCAGTGTGCTAAATAAATTATCTCTGCTATCATTTTTCCAGAACGGTACCTTAAATTCCAATCCAGTATTTTATAATTCTCAGTCAATCTATGGATTTTAATACACCAGTGTCGGGAGAATTAACAAGACACCGTTGCTTCATGTTTTAAGTGCCTTAACTTAATTTTCAACAACTTTGACCGCTACTTTCAATATAAAGAAAGATCTTAAAAACCTAATTCGGTCTTTGTATTTACAAAACTGTATAATGATTTTCATACGCAAATCCATTAATGACGAAACTCATACACGGGTATAGTAAATCTCTATCACGTGTTGTAAACAGAAAATACCAGTGTGCTAAATAAATTATCTCTGCTATCATTTTTCCAGAACGATACCTTAAATTCCAATCCAGTATTTTATAATTCTCAATCGATCTATGGATTTTAATACACCAGTGTCGCGAGAATTAACAAGACACCGTTGCTTCATGTTTCAAGTGCCTTAACTTAATTTTCAACAACTTTTACTGCTACTTTCAATATAAAGAAAGATCTTAAAAACCTAATTCGGTTTTTGTATTTACAAAACTGTATAATGATTTTCATACGCAAATCCATTAATGACGAAACTCATACACGGGTATAGTAAATTTCTATCACGTGTTGTAAACAGAAAATACCAGTGTGCTAAATAAATGATCTCTGCTATCATTTTTCCAGAACGGTACCTTAAATTCCAATCCAGTATTTTATAATTCTCAATCGATCTATGGATTTTAATGCACCAGTGTGGGGAGAATTGACAAGACACTGTTGCCTGATTTTTCAAGTGCCTTAACTTAATTTTCAACAACTTTGACCACTATTTTCAATATCAAGAAAGATCTTACAAACCTTATTCGGTCTTTGTATTTACAAAACTGTGTATTGATTTTCATACACCAGTATATCGACGAAGAAATTAATACACCAGTATGATATTTTTCAAACCTGACTAAATAAATTTCATATAAGTTTATGAAATTTACAATGCCGTTTATATTAATTTTACTTTCATACACCCGGTTCTAAATTTTAATATTAAGTTGTGCTATGAATTTACGAACATTTTTTACAGTGTATAATCAGATTATCAGGCTTCCCTTTGAGTCGTAGTTTCATTTTTGCCACCTTTTTTTAATCCATTTTTTTTTGTATATTTAGAGATATTTTTCAATATATTTCATTGCGCTTTTTTTTTTTGCTATTTCCGATAGGTTTTAAAAAACCAAGGGTAATTATTGCGATATAGTACGAATTATTATCGTTAGAAACGAATTGATTGAAAAAAAAATCGTGAAAATTGAAGAAATAATGCGCGACTTCGAAGGGTCAACAAAATTTCCAGCTAAAATTATTACACACTCTACCAATTTGCCTCGGGGGCAATCTTAGTGGACGTTAAAAAAAACGCCCGCCGTTAACCCTCAAACTCAAAAGAGTGAATGAAGATAAAAATTGAAAAATCCTCTTTAATATACAAAAAGCCGCAAGAAAAAAAAATATTATAGACAAATTTCTCTCGTTTTTTTGTAAAATCCCATATATAGGTAAGAGACGTTGCAAATAATTATTTCAGGAAAGGTTCAAAGATAGTATATGAATTTTTATAAATTTTTTATAATACATTAAAATTGATGGAAAACGAGCCGGACAAAAATGACCCACCTTTTGTATATGAGGATACAAAAAAAAAAACGTTTCGGGTTGAATGACTAAGAATTTAAAAACAAAAAATCCAAAATTCTATCAAACGTTAATTTTCAATGTGTATTCCCACTAAATTCAATGACAAATGTTCTTGATCGTTACCTTATTTTGGGTATTAAAAAAAAGTGCCGGGACTGGAAATTTACTCAAATCCGAACTAAGTCAACATTTTTCACAACAAAATTCAAATTTTTATATGAAAATTCAAGCTTCGGACACGTTCTCGCACATGTACCTACGGATTAATTTCTGTTTCTCCTTCATGCGATTGTAAACGACCTTTCGAAACAATTTCAATATTTTCCACCGAATATTTCGTAATAAATTTATAATTTGAATCAAATTAAAGAAATTAAATCAATAAAAATAAAAAATAATAATAATAACAATAATAATAGCATTGATAGTAATAATACGCGTGTGTAATGGAATAAGGTCGTAAGCGCCAAAAAGGCGATTTTAGTGACATAAGATCGTTTTTGTTTTTTCGTCATTTGTTGTAAAAATGATTAAAACGCACAAATAATTAAAAATTTGGAAATTGAAAACCTAAAAGCAGAATGTCGTGCATTGGCGGATATGAACTTCTGATTTATGTTTATTTTTTTAAAAAGATTTTCAGGCGTTTACGATCTTCTGGTTTCAAGTTTCCTTTTTTTTTTTTAATTTTCGGACGCTCACGACCTTCTGGTTTTAAGTTTTTTTTTTTAATTCTCGTTTTCCCTGTTAAAAATCGTTCATACGACATCATAAGTTGCTGATAAGAAATTTCATTTTTTAATAATTTTTGTAGTTTAAATGATTTACTTATTTGGTATTTCCTGATAAAAAAAATAACAGAAATGAATAATTTCGATTCGTATGGAAGATTTTTAGGAATCAATTATTTTGGGAAACATCGCGTGTGCCGCTGAAAATTTTCAAACGGAAACGATAAAAATAATGAAAAAATGTTCATGCGGCGCATACGATCTTGTGAAATTAATTTGTATGCTTTTTTCTTATCTCAAATTAGAACCACAAGATCGTATCTGCCGATGACTCATTTTGGAGGCTTTTCCAAACGTTACAACATTTTTACTTTTACCAATGCCCAGAAAGTCGTATAACGTCTCTTACGACCTTCAGGAATTAATTTACGCGATTATTCCTCGTTCAGTCAGGTCCAAAAGGTCGTAAACGTCAGGACTCGTGACGTTCCGTGGGTTTTACGTGGCAAAATTTATATTTTAACGTTTTCAAACATATTTTCACGTGATTCGTGTAAATATACATTGGAAAAAAAAAAAACAAAAGTATACGTCTTTCTGATTTTAGCAATGGGGAAAAAGTCGTATAATGACATTTACGACCTTATTCCATTGAGCGAATATTTATTATAATTAAAAAAAAAAAAATCAACCAACAAATATTCGTATTTAAAAAGAGAAAAAAAAAAGTATACGTCTTTCTGATTTTAGCAATGGGGAAAAAGTCGTATAATGACATTTACGACCTTATTCCATTGAGCGAATATTTATTATAATTAAAAAAAAAAAAAATCAACCAACAAATATTCGTATTTAAAAAGAGAAAAAAAAAAGTATACGTCTTTCTGATTTTAGCAATGGGGAAAAAGTCGTATAATGACATTTACGACCTTATTCCATTGAGCGAATATTTATTATAATTTAAAAAAAAAAAATCAACCAACAAATATTCGTATTTAAAAAGAGAAAAAAAAAGTATACGTCTTTCTGATTTTAGCAATGGGGAAAAAGTCGTATAATGACATTTACGACCTTATTCCATTGAGCGAATATTTATTATAATTAAAAAAAAAAAAAATCAACCAACAAATATTCGTATTTAAAAAGAGAAAAAAAAAAGTATACGTCTTTCTGATTTTAGCAATGGGGAAAAAGTCGTATAATGACATTTACGACCTTATTCCATTGAGCGAATATTTATTATAATTTAAAAAAAAAAAATCAACCAACAAATATTCGTATTTAAAAAGAGAAAAAAAAAGTATACGTCTTTCTGATTTTAGCAATGGGGAAAAAGTCGTATAATGACATTTACGACCTTATTCCATTGAGCTAATATTTATTATAATTTAAAAAAAAATCAACCAACAAATATTCGTATTTAAAAAGAGAAAAAAAAAAGTATACGTCTTTCTGATTTTAGCAATGGGGAAAAAGTTGTATAATGACATTTACGACCTTATTCCATTGAGCGAATATTTATTGTAATTTAAAAAAAAAAATCAACCAACAAATATTCGTATTTAAAAAGAGAAAAAAAAAAAAGTATACGTCTTTCTGATTTTAGCAATGGGGAAAAAGTTGTATAATGACATTTACGACCTTATTCCATTGAGCGAATATTTATTGTAATTTAAAAAAAAAAAATCAACCAACAAATATTCGTATTTAAAAAGAGAAAAAAAAAACGAATCTCACCAATGCGGTAGAATCTCTTGGACGTTTATAGCTTTGTTGTTGTATTTAAGAATTTTCGTAACCGCCGATATCGCGTTCTCCGGTATCCTCGATTCCGGATCATTTATCACCTCCATGAGTCCCAGCCATGCCTCGGCGTATATGCCTGAGCGAATCCCTCGCCGCCGTATTGTCCCAATACGCCGCAGCCTTAAGCGGCCGCCTGTCTAACCTCCGCCGATTTGTCGGTCACGTACTGTATCATCGGCCTCAAAAAATATTCCTGATACTTGACGCATTCCGGTCCACCGTATTCTATGACATCGTCGAAAACGCAAAGTGCCCACTGATGATCCGACCGTGCGCGCTCCGGCGCCAAAAGTTTCACAAAATGGCCGCATATCTGATCGAAGAATGGAAAAAAAACCGGATTTGTGAGTCGTGAAAAGAGCGTGAAGTATATCGGCGATTTTGTTGAGCGTGTATATATCCTCGTTGTCCTCGTCGGCGATTTCCTCCTCGACGACCTTTAAGAAAATAAATAAAAACGTCAAATTTCATAATTTCGGAGTTTGAGGGAAAAAAAAAAAAAAAAAAAAATTGTTTCGTTTTATCGAGCGCTGCGCGCGTTGCAGTGTATTTTTCCATTTCTTTTCATCTCGTTTAAGAAATTTTTACCTCGTCGTAATCCTCGTCCTTGCGTTTCTCCAATCTCGCGACCGCACGCTCGAAATGTTCGTTGAGAAGTTTGTCGAGAATTCGCAATAGCTCGGCCATCGGTTCGGCCGCGAGACAATCGCGTCCGAGTACCTCGATGCATTTTGCCAGGGAGTACGGAAGCTCGGGCAGAACTTCGGATTCGGGCTCGGTGTCGATCGCCTTCAATAGATCAGGGCATATGTAAGCCCGCATACGTTCGAGATATTGCGGTCCTACGAAAGAAAAAAAGAAAAAATAAAGAAAAAAAAAGAAATCGTTACTCAGTAATTTTACGGTTATTAATTGTTGCTTCTTCATAGAGAAAGCTTTGTGATGGTTAAAAGAGAGAAATAGAGAACTTGAATTATTTTTAATTTTTAAATTATTTAAAAGATAATTATTGAAAAAAAAAACATCGTTTGCACAGATTTTTTCCGTTACTCGTCATTATTTAATTAATTATAACAGCTTGAAAATTGAGTTGTATTTCATACGTATATAAAGTGACAGTGACGTCACAGCACCCCGGTACAGCGGCGCCTCTAGCGGTAAAATTAAGAAATTCAAGCAGCCAATCATTCCTAACCCAAAAAATCTTCGTAATTCGTAAGTATGTAGTCTTTGAATAAGATTCAGACATAACTGATGTACCTGAACAATCGAAGAAAGTGGACAAATATTGTTTTGTAACATTGCAAAAAAAAATTTTAAAAACTGTATAAACACCAGAAAAAGAGTTTATTTGAGTTAGGAACATCTCTAAATCTGTTCTTGGCAAATTTGCAGATATCGCTTTCATGTATCCGTGATTAATTTTTTTTTTTTCTTTTCAAGTTACAGCCCACGCTGTAATGTATCCTATCCTTTTAACAGGGGTTATCCGGGGGATAACTATATCCGGAAGACAACCCTAGGTGAAAAAACCGGGGATAACCTTACCCTAGTACCGCGAGGGATGTTGTGTAAATTTTTTACAATTTTTACACCTCAAGATATCATAATTTACATGCTTAAAAAAATTAATGCAACGTTTATTAACTTCAGAAAATATTTCACTATGACGGAATGATTTAAAAAAAAAAAGGGAGAAAATCGTTAACATGCAGGTTCTCTATTTTCAGTTTCCAAATGCCAATTTTTTCAAAATGTGCCAAAACGTCCAGAAATCACATTTAGAATAAATTTCCGGACATGTGCGTGTGCGTGTGTGTGTTTGCTAGGCCTAAAAAATTCGTTATATCTCGAGAACGGTTTGATCAATCTTGCTGAAACTTCGCACACGCTTTAAGCATTCAACCGACTGTATTTGTGCCAATTTTCATTGAAATTTCTTTCAGGGGTAACACCACTGTAAAAATCTAAAAATGCACAATTTTTTTTTGAGACGGAAGAAAAGGTAATAAGATAATAATATTTGAGGAAGTTATTAGGCATATATTTAAGTATAATATAAAAAATTATTATCAAAAAATATTCAAAAATGGCAACACTGGAGCCATTCTCGCGAGACATGCGGCACAGAGTGTAACTGTCACAAATTTGAATTTGAAAAGAAAAACACTCAATCTATAGATATATTAATAGCTACAGAAATACGTAGGGGATTTTCGAGAAGTTAATTTAAACATTATTTATTAACAAATAAGTGCCCTCTCTTTTGTCGAAAATTCAAAATTTTCATTCAAATACTCGCCAATTACACAAAAATCAATATTTTTAAAATCCCCTAAGTATTTCTCTAGCTATAGACATGCAGATTGAGTAGTTTTTTTTCTAGATTTAAATTTGCATATGAAATTCTGCAGCACCGCGTGCCGCAGAATTCATTCAGTTTCACGAGAATGGCTCCAGTGTCGCCATTTTCAAATATTTTTTGATAATAAATTTTTGTATTATACTTAAATATATGCCTAATAACTTCCTTAAATATTATTATCCTATTACTTTTTCTTCCATCTAAAAAAAAAAAATGGTGAAAACCGCGCTTTTCTTCTGTTTTTACAGTGGTGTTACCCCTTAAGGATGTATCGGACGTACCTTCTCAACCAAAAGTGACTTTCCTCGACAATATTGCATACTTTATGATATGATAAAAATCGTAAAAAATTCAACCACAATAAAGACAATAAGATTAATTTTTAACAATAATAATGCCAAAAAGTTATCAATAAATTGTTTAAACGAAACATTGTTTAACAAATTTTTAGGGAATGTTTTTTTTGTGATGTGAAATTAATTCGTTGATTTTTCTGACTACGCATGATTTTTTTTTAAATTTTCTTATCATTTTGAAATTTCGGTTTTCGGAAATTTGTAAAGGTTGAATTTACGAAACTATTCGTTCAATGCCCTGGAATTGTGATATACAGCGTTTTTACGAAAACATATCCAAAATTCACGATTTTTCCTTCATTTTTCAAAATGAAAAAATTTTCGAGAATCAAAATATCAAAATGATGAGAAATTTTTTTTTTTTTTATTCATGTGAAATCTTCTTGTCGTCTTTATCGTGGTTGAATTTTTTCCGATTTTTATCTTATCATAAAGTTTGCAATATTGTCGACGAAAGTCACTTTTGGTTGGTAAGGTACGTCCAATAAATCCTTAATTAAATAAAAAAAAAAGTAAATTCGTTTTTTTTTTGCGTCGTCCATTCGACCGGTCCGTTGAATAATTTCCGAGGGACTATACACTGTTGAAATCACTGAACCGCCCTGGTCTTGAATCAGAATTGAAATCACGAGAGATCGGAAAACGAAAAATCGCGAACCATTGAATTTTAAGAAAATTCTGAACTCTCGGCTGCAGGTTTAAAGTAATCATGAAGCTAAAAAAAACCACTGCGCATCAATCTGCATTCTTATTTAACGATACCTTCGCCTAATATGCCCCAAAGTAGTCTTCATAATAATTCAGCGCTTTGTAAACGAATAAAAAAAAATTATTTTTACTTTCAAATAATTTTTTTCGATTCCTGAATGACACCAACCGATCCTGGTATACTTTAATTTGATGTCTGAGCGATAAATAATAAATAATTCGGCTGTACGTACTTTCGGTGATTTCAGAAATTGTACAATGACGATTCGTTCGAATCGTGAGAAATCACACGAAGTCACGTGTATTTCAAAATCACTTGAATCATTCATGAAATCACGGAAATCATCCGAAATCGACGTTACTCTGAAATTACTTGTACACCGCACTTGGCAGTGAACAGTCCCTCGTTAATTTCACAAAACCGTTTGGAAGTTTTGCGTATGATATAATTTTTAATTGACCTATTGCTCAATCGATATGGTTTTGATTTTATAATTATAATTATAATTTTATAATTAATAATTATAATCGATTGATTTTGATAATTAATATAATTTCATCGAGTATGTAAATAATAAGGGCGGAGAATTTGATATTGATAAATACACGAAATTCACATGAAATTCTGCAAAATAGAGCTGTCAGCTGATCAATTAAGAGCGCATCAACAAATTTCTCGAGTCGGAAAAATCGACTTTTTTTAGAAAATATCCTATTCAATAATAATATTCTCGGAAAATTTCAGAGAAAAATTCCAAATACTTTCGATTGAACTTAAGTAAATTTTATATGTGAAAATTCGTTTGGCAAAACTTTGAACGCGTTTTTTCTCAAAACAACGTTTTTTTTTTTTTTCGTAATCGGCGTGCACGATAACTTATAAGACCGATCGATCGAAAATTCGCAATCGTGCACGCCAATTATCGAAATGGCTTCCACGAGGCTGCAAAAAACCGCTATGAAAAATCATTTTAAAAATTATGTAAACGTTTTTTTTCTTGTATCCGAAGACTCAAAGCATATGGCAGACAAAATTAGACTCAAAAAATGTTTGGTTTTTTATTATTAATTTATCAGTTTCATAAAAATTATTAAAATTTTCGACCGAGAAAGTGTAATTTCCCTTTTAATCGTAAACTGACAGCATTCATTCGAATTTTTTTTTTTCCAAACGACCTACGACCCTAATTTTTTTTTTTTCAATTTAATCCTGCGCTAAAACGATGATTTTAAAATCCATGCGATCTGAAACTTTGCAGTATCAAACAAAACAACGTAAAAAAGTATTTCAGGATTAAAAAAAAGCTTTGCCATCCAAAAAATTCTCCGGTAAGTGCCAATACCCACGGACTATCTTGAAATGTATATATATTTTTTTTAATTTACACGTTGAAATTAGCGGAAAAATGAAGTGACGAATAAACGAGAATCAATTTCGCATCTTATTGTCCAAGTTTTTTTGTTTTTTCCTTCGTTTTTCTTTACGTACGTTCAGGAAAGAGACGTTCAACTTTTTAGCGCTGTAGCCACGAGCCAAATTTCTTCTCACATACATGTCGTAATCCTTGACTATTCTCGCTACGATATCCGACGTTGAGACTCCTTCCGTTCTCTGCGTCACCACGAACATTCCGCGCGCTTTGATCGGCGCGTAAACGTCATCACCCTCGTCGGTCATGTACGGAATATCGTCGTGAGCGACAAAGTCGATCTGCGAACGAGTAATTTTTTTTTTTTTTTTTTTTCAATTTTCAGACAAAAAGAAAAAGAAAATTTGAAATTAGTATGTAAAAAAAATGTTCCGAGAACTGGGACATATTTTTCAAAATATTTTATTTATTACGAAAAAAAAAAGAAAATTTCCTGAAATTTTAAAATCGGATATTTTTTTTTTTTTTTTTTTCGTCAAGCATGAATAAAAATAAAATTTTGACCTTGTGTCTCTCAATGAATTCTTCATCGAGCTCCCATGGCGCGTCTCTGACAACTTCGTCGACGTAACGGCAATGCCTCACAGCGTCATATCTTTCCCCGTCGTTCATTACGGTTCTGCCTTTCTTACTGTGCGTCAACTCGTCGTTGCACACTGAAATGAAATAATTATCGCAGATACACTTTTTTAGGTTTCAGGAATTTTTTTTTCTTTTATTTTTTGGGACCTTAATGTCATTTTTTTGACCATTCCGATTGCTCAAAACTATAATTGACTAGCTGCTGAAAACGTAATTTTCAAATTTTTTTCCTCAGAGGAAACGATTTTATTCTCCATTAATGATTAAAATAATAATAATAATAATAAATTGATATTAGTCACGTATTTTAGTATATTTTACGAAACTCTGCATCACGAATACAAATATTTTCAGGCTAATCGGTAAAACTTTATAACGTCCTGAGGGTTTGATTAATTTTTTTTTTTTTTTACGGGCATTTCGGATTTTCAATGTTTTTATGACTCTTCGGGTCAATTTAATTTCCAAAAGGCCATCCTAATTTTCGATTTCATGTAATTTTTCGATTCGAGAGCCCTTGCGATATTCCAATTTTTCGAAAAATCATTTTTCGACATTTTTCGAATTTTTTTATGACTGCAAAATTTTAAGCGTTGTATCTTAATTAAGCCGAAATTTTGTACACAATGTTGTTTTTTTTTTTCTATTTTTTATCAAAATTATCCCAAAATTTTAGATTTTACGGAATTTCGATCTTTCAAAAATAAAATTTTCGTAAATTTGTAGAATTTTCGAGAATTTTTTGCATTAAATTTGGCAAAAATCGATTGATGTTTTTTTTTACTGGAGTCGATCCTGTTTTTACGCATCCAATTCAAGATAAAAGATGTTTTTTTTTCTTCTTCCTTTTCTCAACTCACCTCCGACAATGAGATAAACATGGGGAAATATATTTTTCGCCTGCATAAGTTGTCTTGCGTGGCCCTGATGAAAGAGATCGTAAATACCATCCGCGTATACTCTTATTTTTCTGGGTACTGCAAGAAAAATTATTTTTAGTTTGACGAAAAATTGTAAAAAAAAAAAAAATAGCGGGGAAAAAGAAGAAAAAAAAAGTCATTCAAACTTTTGCCACTTCGAGCCATTTTGAGTGTGATTTTTGTTTCGTAGTCGCCCGCTTCGGCTTCGGCAAAAGCTTCCGGATCGTCGCTGAACGGAGCTTCTTTGCAGATCGACTGTAAAAAAAAAACAAACAAATTCGAGCATTCGTTAAACCACATCTTTCGACAGGACAATTTCGCTTCTGTAGTGTCCGCATAATTAATTGTATTTGATTATTCAAAAGTTGCCAGAGAATTCGATAGTATAGCTTCAAAGGCTCAATGCCGTTGGCAAAAGATACGAATTGAAATATTTCTTTTTTTTGTTCTCGATTCGTCATCGTGTGCGGTATACATCGCGATATCACACACGAGCACACAACTGACTTTCGCAAAAATAATTTTCCAAACAAGTCATATATTTTTGTTTTATTTTTGTTTCATTACTAAAAAAAAAAATTTTTTTCATTTCATTCATTTCGTTTACTTCATTGATTTTATGAAAAACTGGCTCACGGTATTTCATAAACAAAAAAATATGCTTAATTCTTACTCCACAGGCCAAATGGTTATTTTTTTTTTTTTGCGCGTGCGCACTGGTAAAAATAATAATTTGCATTATTATGGAGCGCAGAGTTAACATTCGCGGTAAAAAAAAAAATAAAAAGTACGATAATAAATGATAAAGAAATTATTTGAAATATTATCTCCCATTTTTGCCGAATGACTTGTCTGTTTTTTTCTTTTTTTTTTTTTTCCTCTCTGATTTATTATTTTTCGCACAAAACTTACCGGCGCGCCAACGTGTCTCGATGTATTATTTTGCGAGTCATGAGCATCAAAATTATTAACAAAGTCCCTTCGATTTCCCCAAGTCAATTTTTTTTTAAATTATTTATATTATTTCTATTTTTGCATTCGCAATGATATTCGAATGAAAATTTCGAATTCCACTTGGCGCAGGTGAATATTCAGTTTGACCGCGACATCATGAACCGAGTGAAATTTTACGATTAATGAATTCGAATGAAGAAATTGTACATTTTTATAGAGGCACGAATTTCGAAAGAGCCCGGCTCTTGTCTTACGACTTATAGAGAGACGAATGATAATACTTGATACACTTTTAATTTTTTTTTTTTTTTATCGTATGGTTAATCTCAATTTATCAAATTCTCTGTTATATCGCAAAGTATCATCGGGTCGTGAACGAGACGCGGCTTTGAATGAAAAGCATCCCTCTCTTCGTACTACAAAGATAACGCACGAAGAGTATAGGAAGCTCGCGGATAAGTCATGGCTATGGTTGTATATATAAGGTATAAGCGGTATCATCGCGCACGGTGAAAGTTCTCCGTGTCAACTTATTCAACGAGATGAATAAAATAAGTGTGAAAAACAATTCATATATCATACATTTAAACGCTGAATCAGAGCGTGGAAAAGTTGGGGAATGATTTTTACGGTTTTATATTTTTATGGGAAGAGAATTGCGAATAATTTTCCTCGTACGAATTATTACTAAATCGCTTGGAATGAATTTCATGAAATTCATCGAGACAGCTGAGGATACGACAATGCTTGATAATCGAACGAGTGTCTTAAAGTTCTAAATTCGATTTTTACCAAATTTTACGGATTATACGACGGTAATTAACGGTGACCTTTGCAACAGAAATTTTTGATAAAAATTGTAGCGAATTGCGAATGCGAATTAAAATTTTTTTTCAACCCCCGTCAATATGAAAACTGGTGAATAACAATCGGTGAAACGCCAACATTATTATGGCTAGCTGAAAAATTTCCAGGAACTTTTCCCCTTGAGGGTTACTATAAAATTGAAATTTTCACGATCTTTGCACCAATCCGAAGGAGATAAAAAAAAATATCCTGCGAAACAAATGAGCTTACCGGATGTACTGGAGAATCTACTCGATTGCAAGAAACTTGATGGCCGTTTTGACTATTAGCCAGCGGCGTGACTTCCGCGACTTCGCCGCCTCCTTTGGACATTTTTCTCTGCATTTTTTCAGCTCTTTAAAATTTCGTTCCCACGCAATTTTTTGATAAAACTGCGAACAGAGCAAGATATCATTCCTCGTTCAATTCGTATGGCTCTCGCGTTATTAGGCGAGGATAAAATTTGGCGAAACGCACGAAAGCGGGGAAAAAAAAAAAAAAAAAGAAAAATGCTGCTGATCTTCTCGCATAGCGAAAAAATTGTGCAGAAATAGATGACACGAGTTTTTTTTTTTTTTTTTCTCCACTGACTGCGCTGCAGGGTCAAATTGGCACGAATTGTCAGCTGAGCGCAAATTAAAAAAAATAGTAGCAAAAAAACTGACGGATCGTTGTACGTACGTGGAAAATTGTTGTTTTTTTTCTTTTTTTTTTCTCAAACGACGATTCTCCGTGTGTATATCGCGTTAAAATGAGGAAAAAAAAAAAGCAATATCGAATCTTATCTCAGTTCGGCGTAAAAAAAAAAAACGTGAGTCAAAAAAAACAAAATCAAGAAACCGGAATGACTAATGTGCACCGAATTAAAATCAACGAGCTATTCTATTCTTTTATTAAATTCTCCTTCACTGCCGCACAGGGAAACAGTCTTCGATATAAATTATATTTTAAAACTTTTGTTTTCTCTCCACTCGCGTATCCGTGTGTCTCATCAGTGTTGCCAGACTTGCCAGTCCGTAATTTCGTTTCGTACTGCACAGGATTATAAAACGTACTAGATTGGAGGTGTTTCGTACTAAAGTTCTCCAATACCTTATTACCGACTGAGAATGATAAATTTTCGCATAGACTCCTGTCTTACCGACTGAAATTTAAGTTGACCATTTGATTAAAACGAATCGCATTCCTTTGAAACAGCATCATTTGCTTTTTTAAATTTTCTTCGTCTGATTTGCGGTGGAATATTATCCTGGGGCTCTGTAATAATTTTATCTCCCCGTAGACATGTTAGCTGAATTCGTCTTGGGCGCTTTACACGCTTTCAACTAATAGCCGGTGCATGTAAACGTGAGCGCTCAAAACGCGTAAGCGCCCAAGACGAATGCAGCCATTGTAATGTTCCCATCCAGCGATCTCATGGCCAAGATGATCTCAACTATTCCAAGCAAACCCAATACGACCCAACCGACTCCAAGTAAACCCAATATGACCCGAACCGACTCCACGCAAACTCAACGCAACCAAACCGACTCCAAGTAAACCAAATATGACCTCACCGACTCCAAACAAACCCAATACGACCCAACCAACCCGAAGTAAGCCCAACATAACCCTATCGGCTTCAGGTAAACCCAATATAATCCTATGGGGCTTAAGTAAACCGAATACAACTGCGAACACCTGGTCTTGGGCAGCTTATTGATTTTTTCCGAGCATCTTGATTCTTGATTTACCTTAAAAATCCAAATAACATAGAAAAAAGCTCGTCATAGTTTTCTCCGGATCCATTTTCCAATCGTTTTCGGTGTGATACAACACTTCGAATTGCACACTGCATTCACCACTTCCCTGGCGAATATAGAGTGTGCAAAGAAATGTTCGTCAGGTGTGTGGGAAGTAGCTGCATGCTTCCTAAAGTTTTTTGTCACAGTTTACGCACACTTTGAGCCTTGACCTCTTTGACACACTTTATGCACACTTCATGCACACCCTGATTCTGTGTATGTGCACATCCGGTGCACACTTCCTGGACGTTCAGGAGTGAACATTCGCGCACATTCCCAACACATCAATTCACTTTTCCCCGGCAAAAATGGAGTGTGCAAAAATATGCGTTCGTTAAGATTTTGGGAAGTGACTGAACGTTTCCTCAAGTTTTTTGTCACACGCCATATTGAGCTGTGTAATTTTAACCTCAAATTCGTGTTCACTGACAAAAAAAAACCCCTGAATATATAGTTAGAGTGAATCTGGCAAGCGTGAATGAGGTTCAAATAGAGCACGTGTGGCAAGTGGTAAGTGCACCGTGAAATTCGAAGTGTTGTACCTCACGAAGAGTGATTAGAAAATTGATTCGGGTAAAACTATGACGGAGCATTTTAATATGTTACTTGACATTTTAAAGATAAATCAAGATGCTCATCATAAAAAGTCAATGAGCTGCCCAAGACCAGGTGTTCGGAGTTGTATTCCATTTAGTTGAGGCCAATAGGGTTATATTGGATTTTTTTAGGCCGATAGGGTTACACAAGGTTTCCTTGGAGTCAGTTGGGTTGTATCGGGTTTGCTTAGAGTCAGTGAGGTCATATTTGGTTTACTTGGAGTCGGTTAGGTTGTATTGAGTTTGCTTGGAGTTGGTTCGGTCACACTGGGTTTACTTGGAGTCAGTTGCGTTGTATTGGGCTTACTTAGAATCAACTGGGTTTTATTGGGTTTACTTGGACTCAACTGGGTTGTATTGGGTTTACTTGGAGTCAAATGCGTTGTATTGGGTTTATTTGGAGTCGGTTGAGTCGTATTGGGTTTGCTTTTGAGTCGTTGAGGTCATATTGGGCCATTAGATTGCTGGTTGGGAACATTGCAATGTGTCCACTATGGGATAAAATCATTATGGAGCCCTAGATTAATCTTTCACCGTAAATCAGAATAAGAAAATTTTAAAAAGCTAATGATGCTGTTTCAAACCATTTTGATTTGTTTAAGGTTGTTGTGACGATACTTCAAAATGATGCCATGCAGACCAAATTTTTCCACAATGTATATAATTATTTTGCCTACGTTCTTGTAAAACTTGGGTACGATTCACAGTACCGTTTTTGAGAAAAAAAATTCGGGAATTTGATGTGTTTCGTAGGTTAACTGCACCTATGATAGATAAATTCTGACAATTTTTGCAGTATTTACGTAATATCTGACAAGAAAATGGTGCCAACAAGCTGAAAAATGTATTACGTTTTAAGAAACATCACCTGGATATTCTGTAAAAATTTCAGAATTTTTGACAGTACCGTTTTTAGAATATTTATAATGAAAGAGAAAAAGAACCCGATCGCCCGTGAGCGGCGCAACATTGTGTCGTCGATGCATCCCCCGCGCTCACCGCGCGTGGACTCAGCCCGCTCCCCTGGCTGAGTAACCAGCACAACAACCTTAAATCAATTTTTCAAATTTAATAAAATTAATATATCCGCCATTTGTCTATATCTGCAATACAAATTGTCTCACACACCCCGGAAGTGTAGACTCTAATCAGTTCCTCTACGATACTTATCGTAAATATACGATAATTATCATTTATGTTATGATATAAATGATGTATTAGTTCGCGTAAGGTGCTTAGACATCCGAAATATGATTGAATCTACAGCAATCATGTTACCTCTCACTCTGCCGGGTTCACGGTCAACCTTAAGACTCAAAGACTTCTTCAAAATTGCCATACAACGCTATAAGCCTTTTCAGCGTCGTGATACCGAGAATTTAGGAAATCAGAGGCTCGATTCTCGAGACCACCCGAATATGGTTATCGTATACAACTTTCCATTCAAAAACAGCATTGAATTTCGTAGGCGAGATTTATGAAGACAATTCGAGTATCGAGCCCCTGAACTTCTACGCGTCAATGCAAGAGCGTCAAAAGTTTCACCTCACCGGTTTTGACGTTCGTTTACAGCGTCTATTCGAAATTGTGCAATATTACAAAAACGTACTAGATTTGTGAGCGTCGTACTAGCGTACTAGATGGAACCAAAAAGTACTAGATCTAGTACAATTGTACTAACACTGGCAACATCTCATTGACAGTGTCAAAACTTTGAGTTGGCGTTTTTCTTTTTTTTTTTTCCCCCGTCTCAATATCGGCACGTAGCTATGGCGATAAACGAATTTACCTTTTTTTCTTCCAAATTCACCAAAAATAAATGAGTCAACGAGTAGTAAGATTGTTTTTTTTTTCTTCAAAGACAAACAGGCAAAAAAAATTCCAAATACAATAAAATAATCACGAGAGCGTGTAAGGTTTTTTTTTTTAAATCAAACTATATGAGCAAATTTTGGTAAACTTACTCTGTACTGTTATGCCGATAAATAGAACGACACACTTTGCGGAGAAAAATAAAAACCGGAACGGTTTATTTTGGGGACTTTCGCACCACACGCGTTCACTCAACGGGTGAAGGTGCAACGAGAGAAAAGAAAAGCCATTAAAATACGCAAACCTGAACTCGAATTTCACGATTGAAAAAAAAAAAAAAAAAACACTTGTGCGACAATTTATTTTTATTTCACTTGCATGGAAAATTCACTTGTACAGTAGAACCTCGATTATCCGAACTCCCATTATCCGAACCCTCCGTTATCCGAACGTATACTTGCTTTATCCGAACGTTCTGTTATCCGTACCATGGCGCGATTTTTTTTTTTTTTACAATAAAAATGCCTTTTTTTGTTTGTTTTTCGTTCGAAATGCTGCTCGTTCGATGTTTTCGACGTTCGCTCGACAGAAGTACTCTCAAACGAAAAAAAAACGAGTTTCGTTTTGCTCGAAGACAAATTAATTTCGCAAGGGGTCATTAAGAATTGCTACAAAGATACGTATCGTTGATAAAATTTTAAATTCACACGGAATAAAACTTGGCTGAATAATTTATAAAAATTTACTATTAGAGATAAATACAATGGCATCGTCGTGTTCCATGCAAGACTTCTGATTCTTGTTTTTTTTTTCTTCTGTTCAATAGTAATTTATCCAAGCGACTTTGTCGTTAAAAAGTGAATACTACGAATATTACCCGAGAGCGTTACAAAGTATGGAAAAATATATATTTTAGATTGGTTGAAGAAAAAATAAAATAAACATGATTCCGAGATAATTTGTTGTACGTCCGTAATATCAATTTCTTTTTGAACGAATATACCGCAAAAAAACGCGTAGCTTCCATACGGCAGCCAAAGATTCAGCAATTTATGATAAAAAAAGCCTGAAATTAAACACTAAATTTTTATGAAGGCATATATTACTGTTTTGTTTTAAATATATAATTGAAATACACAAGCATAACGTTAAATCGCTCAAAATATCTGCCCGTTTTTCTTATTTTTCCCATATGCAATATGTAAGACCGCTATCTATATACGACAACGCATTTCTATTATCCGAACTTTCGATAATCCGAACTAGGCCCGGTCCCGACGGGTTCGGATAATCGAGGCTCTACTGTATATGGAAAAGGAAATTAAAAAAATAAAAAACAAAAACAAAGACTACGGTCACCGAGGAACCGCGCTTGCACGTCGGTAGTGAAAATTAATAACGAAACTTCCACTCTCGGACTACGTCGTATGGTTTATAATGATAAGGGTGTACCGATGTCGCGTTATTAACCTACCAAAAAAAAAAAAGGAACCGAAATAAAACCGAACGAGCAGAATTTTCGAATTATCGAGGATTCTCCCTCATCTATTACAAAGTATAATATATTAAGCTTTTAACGTTTCAGCGCACGTATTATACGGTCGCACCGCGTTATGAATTATATTGTAAGCTGCTCTGCCATGCCATGTCCTCAGCTGACCTAGCAGACGCTCGCCACGACACTGAATGAGAAAAGAAAAAAAAAAGTCGTTGGATAGAGCAGACGCGTTTTTTCAGTCGTAGATGCGCACACGCCTTTTCTTTTCTGTATTATTATTACTATTATTATTATTATTGAAGTGAAACTTCTAATGCAACTTCCAACAAGGTTACGTTAAAAGAAAAATATAGTAATGACTTTTTTTTTGCTCCAATGCAAAAAATATGCAATGAAATATTTTCAACAAAATCACAGATCAGTTACTTTGATCAAAAAACATGTCGCCTCTTAAACGACACGAAAACGAAAATATCATATTTGGTATCAAGTGCTTCACGAGGTAGCTTGATTTACCGAGAACTAGAAATGCTCTTTTAAAAAAAAAAATTATTTGGGTTAGAATTCCCATAACAAAATCGAAAAAAAGGGGGTTCAAATTAAAAAAAAAATGAAACAAAAACAGCTGACTCGTGATTATATCACGAGGTAGCTTGATTTACCAAGAACTAGAAATGCTCTTATAAAAAAAAAAAAATAGTTAGAATTCCCATTTAAAAAAATTAAAAAAAATGAGGGCTCAACTATTAAAAAAATGAAACAAAAAAAGCTGACTCGTGATTATATCACGAGAATACCGAGAATTTACCGAGAACTAGAAATGCTCTCATCAAAAAAAAAAAATAGTTGAGTTAGAATTCCCATAAAAAAATCGAAAAAAAAGAGGGCTCAACTATTAAAAAAATGAAACAAAAACAGCTGACTCGTGATTATATCACGAGAATACCGAGAACTAGAAATGCTCTTATAAAAAAAAATAGTTGAGTTAGAATTCCCATAAAAAAAAAATTGAAAAAAATGATGGCTCAACTATTAAAAAAATGAAACAAAAAAAGCTGACTCGTGATTATATCACGAGAATACCGAGAATTTACCGAGAACTAGAAATGCTCTCATAAAAAAAAAAAAAAATAGTTGAGTTAGAATTCCCATAAAAAAAATCGAAAAAAAAGAGGGCTCAACTATTAAAAAAATGAAACAAAAAAAGCTGACTCGTGATGATATCACGAGAATACCGAGAATTCACCGAGAACTAGAAATGCTCTCATCAAAAAAAAAAAATAGTTGAGTTAGAATTCCCATAAAAAAATCGAAAAAAAAGAGGGCTCAACTATTAAAAAAATGAAACAAAAACAGCTGACTCGTGATTATATCACGATGTTATACGCATATATATATTTAATATTTCAATCTCATAAGCTTAACGAAAAACATAAAGATAAGTCACTCGCGAGGCGCCTGACTAGGGCTCTTCCCATTGGTGCGCCGGTTGGACGGCGTCTGATTGGTGCGCCGGTTGGGATGAGTCTGTCTCTCTCGCTCTCGCTGCGCCGTCCGGACGCCGTTTCGTTCGCGCTGCGCCGATGAGACTCTGGCTCATGCGCCAGTAGATTTTTTATCCCGAGCCTCTCTCCATGGTACGCGCTAGTCTATAAGGCAGGGTGATTCACGCATATTCGATGGATTCTCCCGGGCTCCCGTTGCTGTCAAGTACGGAAGCTTCCCCTCAAACAAACCGATCTTTTCAGATCGACTACAACTCTGTTCACATCCCACATATCATACTAGAATTCTATTTCTTAACTTGTCTCTCTCGCTTCTCGAGAGTTTGAAAATATCGTTGCTGGAAAGTACGATTGACTCATTACGTAAACGTTCTGTTCACAAATGTGTAAACGACTCGGTTCACAAATATACGACTCTATTCAACAAATATACGACTCTGGTTTCATCGTCACTCTTCCTCGACGATCCATCGATATCGAGCAGCTTTATCAATAAGGACAGGTTTATCGTCGAGATCCTCGCCTACGAACAAAACACGCGGGAGACTGCGAAGTCTCGACTCGCGGCACGTGGCTGCGAAGTCATAAAAGCCAAACCACCGAGGAGCTGCGAAGCCCCGGTAACTCGTGGTCCTCCTTTGCACGAGGCCACGCGCGATTTTCTCTCGCCCACTTGTTTCCGTTTATAACAACGAGAATACCGAGAACTAGAAATGCTCTTATAAAAAAAAATAGTTGAGTTAGAATTCCCATAAAAAAAAAAGTGAAAAAAATGAGGGCTCAACTATTAAAAAAATGAAACAAAAAAAGCTGACTCGTGATTATATCACGAGAATACCGAGAATTTACCGAGAACTAGAAATGCTCTCATAAAAAAAAAAAAATAGTTGAGTTAGAATTCCCATAAAAAAAATGAAAAAAATAAGGGCTCAACTATTAAAAAAATGAAACAAAAAAAGCTGTCATTAAATCACGAGGTAGCTTGATTTACCATGAACTGGAAATGCTCTTATTAAAAAAAAATAGTTGAGTTAGAATTCCCATTAAAAAAAATTGAAAAAAATGAGGGCTCACCTATTAAAAAAATGAAACAACAAAAGCTGACTCGTGATTATATCACGAGAATACCGAGAATTTACCGAGAACTAGAAATGCTCTCATAAAAAAAAAAAAATAGTTGAGTTAGAATTCCCATAACAAAATGAAAAAAAAGAGGGCTCAACTATTAAAAAAATGAAACAAAAAAAGCTGACTCGTGATTATATCACGAGAATACCGAGAATTTACCGAGAACTAGAAATGCTCTCATCAAAAAAAAAAAATAGTTGAGTTAGAATTCCCATAAAAAAATCGAAAAAAAGAGGGCTCAACTATTAAAAAAATTAAACAAAAACAGCTGACTCGTGATTATATCACGAGAATACCGAGAACTAGAAATGCTCTTATAAAAAAAAATAGTTGAGTTAGAATTCCCATAAAAAAAAAATTGAAAAAAATGAGGGCTCAACTATTTTTAAAAAATGAAACAAAAAAAGCTGACTCGTGATTATATCACGAGAATACCGAGAATTTACCGAGAACTAGAAATGCTCTCATAAAAAAAAAAAAAATAGTTGAGTTAGTCCCATAAAAAAATGAAAAAAAATAAGGGCTCAACTATTAAAAAAATGAAACAAAAAAAGCTGACATTATATCACGATTTAACCATAATTAAAATGACAGTGTATTGGGTTCTCTCATTCTTTCGAATCATCACCCTCGCTTTCGGTGCAACTCTCGGAGACTCCGTCGGAACTCGCGCTGCTATCATCACTGTCGCCGGAATTATTTTCGTCAATTTGTACTGACTTTATATTAGTTGATTTTGTATCCTCGTGCGCATTCTTTACCCTTTTTTTACGAGTTATATCTGAGATTTTCCCTCGAATATACTCTGAGCATGATTCCAGCTCGCTCTCGATAATTTCTTCGGTTAATTTTTTCCCCCTCAGATAGTGTTCAAATATATCTGAAATTACAATTTGAACAACTGTTATGTGAATTTGGGTTTAGGCTTCGGGGTGAAAAAACTTTACTTATTTTTGTCGAAAAAAAACCTGCGGAGTCCCCCCTTAAACACATAAGTTTCAAAACTCGAAATTGTTTCATTCTTGAAAATAACCTTCCTCAATAAGAGAAAAAACCCAATATTACTTTAGCCAGAACGCGCACATATTAAGACGTTCCGCTTTGTCCAAATGCATAAAACACGAAGAAATAAATATACTCGATTAATAGCGAAACATCAAGCTTCAAGGAATGAAAAGCTTGGTACAGGACTTACCTTTTATCGCACGAAGCTTAGTAGGATCGAGTTTTTTTTTGCCACCCCCGTTTTAATTCGATTGCACGGAGTGCCGGTTACGCTGCTCGTCAACAACTCATCAATATCAAAGATCGCGAGAACCATGTTCCTGACGAACATTGAATTCGATTTAGCTCCGAAAACAACCGTATCGTACTGCCGTTTCTGGATCCAAATTCCTTGTCCAATGTGAATCTATGGACATAAGCAACACAAAGATCATTACCATGGATGTAGACTTATTCAGAAATTATATTTCATGCAAATTACTGGAAAGTCGTGGATTTTGTAAATGAAAAAAGGCTTCATACTACAAAGATACGTATAAAGATTTGCCATAGTTACATAGATATATCATGGACAGATTTCTAAGGGTTTGATATTTAAGATGTTTAATATTTAGTTTAGCAAGAATAAATTTTAATGCGCGTAGACATTTTATGAAATTTTTAAATTTTCCAAAAATCTGTTATAACTATTTAACGCTAGTAAATTTCTAGCTATCATCACATAATTTTTTGCATAACTTGAATATGTATTTTTTAATTATTTCAATCAAATTCGGAAAAGAAGCATGCAAATTGGAAACTTGCACATTGTTTCCGCATTATTTTAACACGTTCACAAAGCTTCCTTTATGAGGAAGCCAGAATTTAAAAATCCACTTACTCAGAGAGGTACTTTTGTAAAAGAGTTAAAATAATGAGGAAGCATTGTTCAAGTTTCCACTTCATCAAATCAAACAGGATCTCGTAATTTCATCGATTACTTACGGTGTCATTATCTTTCCTGATGTACCCCGGAGGCGGAATTCCACCAAAATCGTTGAGGCGATGCTTATTTCCTCCACCCTCGGTCTCCTCAGTACCTGTCAATTTCGTTTCTATTTTTTTATCCAGTAACAAATTATACTTTTAAATAATTCTAGCGGCACACACACGCCAACTTTATTACCGAATGGCACTTTTTTTTAAATTTGCTTCCTCATGGAGGAAACTTTGTTTTCGTAAAATAAACAATACGTTTGTTTTGGTCCAAATAATTATAATCAGGTGGCAAAGCCTCAAAAAATTAAGGGGTTATACAGGAATATTCAAAATTTGCTTGTCGGAAGCTGCTATGCACGTGGAAAGTATGTCGCACGCGAAAGATGTTTACTACTGGTGTGTGAGTGTGCGTGATGTGTGTGTGTGTGTGCGTGTGTGTGCTCAAAGTAAATAATTACCAAAAATGTTTACAGTTTTATCAACCTAGGGGGATTTCATATGATCTCTATTATAGACATTACTTTTGAGTTCATTCCAATTCTCCGAGATCTTGAGAAGCATTTCCATGACTGCTTTGTGTCTCATATCATTCTTTTCTTATTCCTTTCTCCGATCGCGTCTTTCGTTTTCAAGTTCACTGCCGAGTTTCAATAATTTCTTCATTATTTCCGATTTGCTCGAATGTGATTTCTTATTATGCGACTCGGTGGTTTTCTCGTACTCTCCGACTGTCGCAAGCGGCGAAATTCGTATAGAAACCTGGATGTTAAAAAGGAAACAGTCGATGTAAATGTGAACAGTACGTACTCGCTCATTAGTTAAGGTAGTCCTTGTACCATCGGTGGCGGGGAATAAGCGAAAACATAGGCGCAGTGGAGCGTGGTGAACGGGCGGGCACGAAACAAAATAATCGGACTTCACGGGCTTTAAAATTTTTTTTTTTTGTAATATGAAGAGGCCGAGAATTTAAGAACATAGTTGATAAAGAATTGAAGAGGAGGATGGAAGAAGAAATAGGAGAAGGGGGGAATAACGGACCGGATCATTGGGGACGAATTCTTAGAGGGCCGATAAAGCCAGTACTTTGTGAATATTGCAGGGCATTTGAAAGGGCAGCCCTGGCAATTTTTGCAACCACTTTTAAACCACGAAAACAACCGTTTCGTTTTGCCCAAAAAGCAACCACTCAATAACCTCAAATGCGACGGTTGCACAACGGTTGCAGCAACGGTTGCAGCAACGGTTGCAACGACGGTTGCAGCAACGGTTGTAAAGACGGTTGCAGCAACGGTTGCAAAGACGGTTGCAATACGGTCGCAGGTGGCAGCTGTAGAATGAGGCATAGTTAATAGGAGTTTCGAGTATGGAAAAAATTGATCGCCGAGGGTAGAGAGAAAGGTGGTACAAAAGTATAATTTATTATTATTACTATGAAACGAGCATTATTACGCAGCCGAAAAAGGCAATTTTGTGTCTGGTGCAACAGATGCTTAATTTAGAAAATAAATCGTCGAAACTACAAGAATGCATGTATTTTTTTATATATTTATTTGTACAAACAGACAAATCCCAAACCCAAAATTCGTTTTAATTGCTCGTAGCGTCGTTATTCTCTTCGTTATTCTCTGCGACTTCTCGATTCTTTACTACGTGGCGGTTTCGATCCATCTTGATCTTCGCCGATATCCACAGACGCATTATTTTTTCGTCTGGTACCTGATCGCGAGTAAGCCTTTGCGATCTTTGTAGTAATTTACAAGCATCAATTAACGTTTTAACCTCCACTTTCGTTACGACTCGTCTCGAAGCGACTTTTTTTTTTGAAGAGTCCAACGTCAGGGATTAACGTTCTTCTTTCGTCCACAACGAACAAATCAAAAAATTCGCCCTCTTCCTCATATCCGGAGCGTCCGAAGCCCTGGTAAAATTCCAAAATTCGAATCGCGTTCCATTAATGATAATCATTCCATCCTCGTCTGGCTCAGGAATTTCGAGAACAGGAGCATCGTTATCATCGACGTTTGTTCTGTGAGGAGATGCCATTTTTTTTATGAGTCTCATAATTTTGGCTATGACTTCGCCAAATCTTTACGTATACGTGTTTCAGGATTTGAAACATCGTCGTAATTTTTTTGGTTCGATACTCTTGATTTTCTACGTCGTCGAGAGAGCTGCTCGGAATCCGTATTTTCGGAATTTGAAACATCGTCGTTATTTGTTTGGTTCGATACTCTTGATTTTCTACGTCGTCGAGAGAGCTGCTCGGAATCCGTATTTTCGGAAGTACTTCCAGTGACCGTAGTATGTACACGTCCTCGTGCTGCCCGTACTTTTGTTCGCGTTTTCGAACTTCCTTCTACATCCGGGTTCTTTATCCTCTGAAGAGAATACAAAAATTTGTGGTCGTTAGCCTACTAGCTTTAATTATTTCGACTTTACCACGATTGTATCATTTTTTTCCTCACATGCTATTTTCATCGTGAAATCGAAAAATAATACTTAAAACGTTAATTTCACCCTGTTCTCAATCTGTTTTTGATGATCTGATTATTTGTTTGGAAAATTTGAAAAATTTCTCACGAAAACGCTATTGCAAATTTTTCCGCTCGTTTATCGCGGAGCCATGGTTTTTTTTGTAACATTTAAACGGAAATATCACAGGAACAAATTCTCAAATCATAAAAAAAAAAGAAACTATGGTTAGATGATAAACGAGCGGAAAATTTTGCAATAAGGGTTTTCGTAGGAGATATTCAGAATTTTTCAAACAAAATAATCGGTAACGCGCTGTATTATCCTCGGACTAAATCACTAAGTCGGAGTATTAAAAACTCTCATTCTGATTTTTTTCAAATTATTTTTCCTTGTTAAGTAGACTCGAAGAAATACTTATTATTTTTTTTTGGATTTTATTCTCAAGTTATTTTGATTCCGGGAATTTTTAAAAATCCTACATTTGCAGTGACCGGTAAAGGTTCACGTTCCTGTATCTTCGGTTCCGCTGGTTGGATTGAAAAAATCATAAATATGAAATTGATTCGAAATCAGATGTGGATTTTGGAAAAAATATATTGAGGATGATAATTTTTTTTCTCAACGGTCATCTCGTCGCCTAAACATCAAAAACTGGATTTCCGTCGGGTATAACATATTTGATTTTTCTGAAAAAATTCTGAAAAATTTTTCGTAAAAAAACAAACATTTTCATATTCGGGTTCCTTCGATTTTGTAAAGAATTTCAAAAAAAAATTTGAAAAATTAAATGCTGTTTATTTTATTTCAAATTTTTTTTCCTTCTTTAGTGCGCTCAAAGAAACATTTATGATTTTACTTTTTCAATTTTTTTAAATTCGATAAAAAATCGAAGGAATCCGAATGCCACAATCAGACGTACATGACAATGTTTGGTTTTTTACGAATAATTTTTGAGTATTTTTCCGAAAAATCAATCATGTTATACCCGACGGAAATCCAATTTTTGATGTTTAAGCAACGAGATGACGTTGAAAAAAATTATCATCCTCAATACATTTTTTCGAAAAATTACGTCTGATTTCGAATCAAATTTGAATTTACGATTTATTCAACCGAAACAGCGGAACCGAAGATACAGGAACGTGGACCTTTACCGGTCACTTCAAATGTAGGATTTTCAAACATTCCCGGAATCAAAACCACTCCAGAATAATATCCGAAAAAAATCTGAAGTATTTCTTTGAGTCTACTGAACAAGGGAAACTAAATTTTAAAAAAATCAAACAGGATGAGCGGGTCGCAGCCTGTCCCGGTTGGGATGGAATGCCTCATATATATATATATATATATATCATTTTATATTATTAACAATTATCAAATTTTTTGGTAATAATAATAAACATGCTATTTGATAATGAAATCGGTGTTAACGATTTTAATGTGTGCTTGTTATATTTATTTATATAGCTGGTTTTATATTATTAATCATTATTGTCGCGTTATATTTTTCTCTATTTGTGATGGATATTTTTTCCGCGGATAATATGTTACGGTACTTAATAATCAGATTTAAAAGAAAATGATAACAGGGTGAAATGAACGTTTTAAGGAGGGTCAAGTTCTTCGTGCGCGCGACAAGGGGCGCGGACGTGGGTAACGTGTGGGGAAGGTTGCGTTTGGCATTTATTTTGGCGTAGCTATGACTCGATTCATAAAAAGAAATCACGTTTTTCATTCACATTATTATTTATTGCTAATTAATGGTGTTGTTCAAGGTTCTGAATTTTCGCCGGAAGCATCCTGGGGATATTTCCGGCAATATGCAAAAAATAGTTTTCTATGTAAACAGGGGTTAATGATTTTACGATAAAAATGACATGTCAGAAAAAAATGACCATCATTTTCGGACACTTCATAACATTTCCGACGAAAAGGTATATTTTTAATTTCTATTTCAAACGTTTTCAGGCACGCCAAGTTGAAGTACACTGTAAAAAAAAAAATGGTAAATTCAACTCGAGAAATCGAGTTGAAAAAAATGAGTTAGAACAACTCAAATTGAGTTGGGTCAACCGAATATCGAGTTAAAGCATTTACATGGAATAGTTGCTTCAACTCTGAAATGGCGTTAACATATTCGGTCAAAACAGCCACCTAACGAGTTGACCGAACTCATTTCAGAGTTGAATCACTCACAACAGAATAGTTGGTCCAACTTTTTCTGCAGTTCGTTCGACTACGATAATTGAATGAAACAACTCAATTAACAGCTCTTTGAACCAAATATTAGGTTGATTCAACTACATTTGTGGTTTATTCGATTATTATGCGTCGTCATTTTGACTCTGAAAAAGAGTTGGAAGGACTCGATTAAAAGTTCAATCGACTACATCATGTGGTTCTATTTATCACAATTTACGTTGAAACAACCCTTTTATGTGGCTCTTTTTACTACCATAAATGTTCGAAACAACTCTATAAACAGCTCTTTTAACCAAATGTTAGGTTGATTCAACTACATTTGTAGTTTATCCGATTACTATGCATCGTCATTTTAACTCTGAAAAAGAGTTGGAAGGACTCGATTAAAAGTTCAATCGACTACATTGTGTGGTTCTATTTATCACAATTGATGTTAAAACAACTCTTTTATATGGCTCGTTCTAATACCATAAATGTTTGAAACAACTCCATAAGCAGCTCTTTCAACCAAATATTAGATTGATTCAACTACATTTGTGGTTTATCCGATTACTATGCGTCGTCATTTTAACTCTGGAAAAGAGTTGGAAGGACTCAATTAAAAGTTCAATCGACTACATTATGAGGTTCCATTTACCGCAATTGATGTTGAAACAACTCTTTTATGTGGCTCATCGTACTGCCACAGATGTTTGAAACAACTCTATAACCAGCTCTTTTAACCAAATATCATGTTGATTCAACTACATTTGTGGTTTATCCGATTACTATGCGTCGTCATTTGAACTCTGAAAAAGAGTTGGAACGACTCGATTAAAAGTTCAATCGAAACTCAAAATATAAATACAAAATATAAATCTAAAACTAGCAAAGTTGTGTGAAAATGAATTCTATTACTAATCAAAATCGTCAAATGGTAATGGTAATGACGCATTCAATTTTGTAAGTGTGAGCCAGCATGCAGCGTATATGGAAAAATTGATGAACGAAATTCAATAGTAGTCGATAGCGCAATAGGTAGCGTCCCGGGTTAGTAAGCAGGCATTCGATAGGAAACCTGTAGGTAGGCGGTTCGAGTCCCGGCTCAAACAGAAATTCTGTAGTGAGTGAATATCAACGGAGAACTTTTTTTTTTCGTGTGATATCATTTCTGTTATATTGTTATCGCGATAAATGCATTATAATTTTTTTTTTATTAATTTTGAAGCTCGAAATTTAAGAAACGCGAAATGTACATCCGGTTGAATGAGCCACATCGCGAGTTAAGACAAACATAAATCGAGTTCGTTCTACCGAATATTTAGTTGCCTCAACTATATTTCTGCGTACGTGGATTTTATTTTTGGTTGAAGGAGCCACAAATCGAGTTAAATATACCATCGGATCGAGTTCAATCAACCAAAAATGTGGCTGTTTTAACCATGTTGATAAGTCACATCAAATAAATATCAGGTTGAATGAGCCACATCGCGAGTTGAGACAACCACAAATCGAGCTCGTTCTACCGAATATTTAGTGGCTTGAACTATATTTCTGCGTACATGGACTTTAATTTTGATTGAAAGGGCCACAAATCAAGGTAATTGTACCATCAGATCGAGTTCAGTCAACTAAAAATGTAGCTGTTCCAATCATACTAATGAGTCACATCAAATAGATATATTGTCGAACCAGTCACATCTCGTGTTGAGACAACCACATATCGAGTTTATCGTGCTACATATTGTGGTTAAAACGGCGCTATATATGAGTTGAATCAACTCGAAAATGTGGTTCGCCATATGTTACTCTAGAAATGAGTTGATTCAATCGTTTTCGAGTTGAATTTACCTTTTTTTTTTACAGTGTAGATAAGCCCGATCAATTGAAGCGGTGGACCTTTCATAGTCGAGAAATATCGTTTTCTAGACATAAATAATGAAAAGAACGACGAAAAAATAAATCGATTATTTTGAAGCCAGATTTGCGTAGAGGATTTGGTAGAATTGTCCATATTATAATGTCTTAGCACAGTTGAACAGTAAAAGAGGAGAATGCTAACTTAAGGTAGTACTGTCGATACTGCAAGAGTCAAATGTATGCACCCTCATGTTTGACTCACGCAGTACTTAGAATAAGCAACGTCACGTCTATAATGAACCGATAGAAAAGTACACTTTGGATATTTATTTCCTAATTACTACTCTCACGTGCTCTGAACCTGTACCAATTTTAATTAAAATCTGAACGGTACATTTTGAAAAATACGATGAAAACTGTGATTTCTCATAAGACTCAAAGCTAAATGTATGAAATTACAAATGCCAATATCTTTTTTCTGGTTCTCTGTAGACTTTTAAAAATTTAACTGAATCTTTTTCTTATCATAATCCACTACACCACTACACCACTACACCAAATTTTATTAAATTCTGAATGGTAATTCTATAATCGACAGTACTACCTTAATTTCAATCGATGAGCGTTATTTTTGTAATTCAACTAAAAAATAAAATCGATAACCTCAAACTAAATTTGTTCGAAATGGTTTGCCCGGATTTTTATAACAATATTAATATCGGTACATGAACTATTGTGAAATGTTATACAATTTCTTTCATTTTTTTTGTTTTCCGGTACTGCGGTTTTCTTCATCCCAGCGTTTATATCGTGTGCCCATAATTCAGTATCGTGTACAATAAAATCCGACAAACTCTTGAAACTGTACTAAAGGCGCTTACCGAAATACTGCAATCGTTGTTATCAATCGGGATCCTTGGATCAATGTCATCATCGTATTCCATGAATTGCGGTGACTTTCGGACGGTCTCATCGGACAGCGATCTCACGATGTTCAAGTCCACTATTTTACCGACATTGCTAACCGGTCTCCTCGGTGTCTCGTCTCGCTTGTCAGTACAAAGAAACATTCCATGCAAATTTTTAAAGCCAAACTCCCAAGGTGCGTGCTCACACAATCAGTTGGAATTCCCATATTATGATGAGAGTAGTGTGCATGGGTACAGTCCAATGAAACTTACGTAGTCGGTTGCTTCACATTGTAAAATCGTACTCGAATAAATGGAAGATCGATTTACAATTTTTTCCGGCTGCACACAATAATTCCTGGGATTCTTGAGTATAATGTCGTTCGTAATATTCGGCTTTTCCTATTGGTGGATAACATCAGAATTGTAATGATCATTGAAAATCGTTAACCTCGATACATTATAGCCCGTAAATCACTGCAGAAGTATCGAGTACGTAAGGAGGTTCTTAACATCAATTTGGTGCGGCAAGGGGAACGTGAAGGCGCAGCGCGGGAGACGTGCCGGGCAAGTTGCGTTCGGCATTTGTTTCACCAAATACGTTTTCATTTTATTAATTTGCCATTACTCACGCTCAATTCTGTTTACAAGTATATTTCACAATCAGCACGGCAAAAACGTGTGAGTTGGCGTTGGAACTCACGAAATTTGATGTGTAAACATTTGAGCTCGCGTCAGTTTGGTGTGGGAAAATTGAGGTCGTGCATTGGTTAAGGAGGTACGACTAGTATGAAGAATCCAACTGACGGACTTGAATTTTTTATATGTTTTTGCCGAATACTTTATGCGCCTATTGCCAAAATTTGAGCTATATTAACCATTTAGTTTATTCGTAATAAAATTGCAAAGTCGAGCAGTTTGGGTTACTAAAGCACGTCGTCTTATGGAGACGGTTAACCGGAAGTGCTGTGATCACGGTTTTGCTGCTCACGTATCCAACTACACCCGTTGAAAAACTGAAACTTGATAGATTAGATATAATAGATATTGTAAAAAATTGAAAAATTACTCTTCACCGTGTAGTTCTGGCACTACATCATAAAAAAGTTTCAATTTCCGGTTGTAAATGGTCAGAACGATCAAATAGCACCCACAGACTTAGCCAACGAAGTCAGACTTAACAACGTCGCGAGTAACAGCTGATGGGTTTCGGCGAACATAACCTAGCTTTGTTTTGATATTATCAACGAAGATCATCTTCGTTGGTCACGTATACCAACTTATAGCATCGCCAATGCGACGTTGCCAAGTGTTTACTTCAAATTCCATCATGTTATTTATGGAGTTTTATTATTTATCACGTATCAATTATATGTATAATTATCATTCTACCGATCGTATTAATTCCACTGAGGTAATTCAAGTCTATTTTAATAGGTTTTCGGCTGATTTTAAAAAATGTTTTTTAGTCCGTTTTTGTGGTAGACATGTCATTATTATTATGATGGAGATTACTATCGAGTCGTTGACAATCTAATTTTTCAGTTTTTATTAGTTCATGCGCAATAAATTAATCATTTACCACAAAATTTTTCACATTATAATCGATAATATGAATAATCAACGCAAATAAACATAAATCAGAACAACTGTGGGTAAAATAAATTTAGACTTTTTTTTGACTCCAAAGAACTAGTCGTACCTCCTTAATCTTAGCCCGTACCATCAGCTATCAGCTGTCGAAACACACACATTCACGGGCTCTCACACGGACCACGGTGCGCGCTGTACGCTGCTCACGCCTGCGCGGCGCCGATGTCCTATACATAGAAGTGTTGGTTAGCCCCCACCGTGTGGCGCTCTCACACACACATTCACGCGCTCACATAGACACGGATCTTACGCTGACGGTCAAAGTTTTACATCTGACGCTCGAAGTCCCAGCTAGCCCCTACCGTAGACCGAGCGCTAAGATGTTTACACATCAAAAACTTTCTTTATGGGCAAATTATATCTATTAAGGTCTAATCTGTTGTTTAAGCGGTTCTTCAGGGAAATTTTACCGTTCTTTCACTCCTAAAATAATCTCCAATCATAGCTTCGAATACTTCTTCCATAAGAGCCCACGTATAAGCGGCATATTCAATGTTTTGTTACGTCCCGCGACTTTCGGGACTTTTGTATCGATTTGAGATTACTTATATCTTGTAATTCTCAATAAAATTCAATACGAGGAAAGGGACCCGGTCATACGAGAGAAACGTTTTTTTTTTTTCTCTGGAGAACTCGGATAGTTCGGGCTGTCTTCAAATCAAGCCGTCGACACGAATATGGTCTCAAGTGAGCATAAATTATCGAGAGGTGACGCCATGGCGGCGTCGATATCGCAGCTCTTTATAACAAAACTTCCATCGTCGGGCGTGAAGAAAAACATCCGTTGATGCTGAAGAAATCTTTGGCCATGGCATCAGATTACTCAGAAGTGGTGGGGCCTTTGTGCACAACGAAAAGCAATGTGCATGGGACACTACTACAGGCTGAGTGCAAAGTCTTTGCCTTCGTGAGAACCACAGGCGGTCTCTTTGGGTGTGTGTGAAAAGGAAAGCAGGAGAGACAGAGCGTGTATGGCTCATCTAAAGCTAAGTGACCGGTGATCCTCTTTTTCCTTATCCCCGAATGAAGACTTTATGAACTGAATTCCCGAAAGTACGTGAGTGAACGGATGTAAAAATGTAAAATCAAGAATGAGCATGGGTATCTGGGTCAGGTCATCGGTGATGGTAAAGGTGGCGTTAGATTATAGATAATTGCATTTAAATGTTCAATTTTATTTTAAACTAGGTCGGGATTTCCATGAATCGAAATTGGTCGAAGAGAAGAGAATTCTTCTTTGAATCTTTGTTGTTTTTCTTTTTTTCTCTTGCTCCGAAATTATGGGAGGTTTTAGCCTTGTTACGACTTTATGGGAACGGCGTCTGGAAAAAGTCATCGGATAATTCTCATGGGTGGTCTACATGAGCTCTGCACGTGATCGATAAATTAACGCATTGGTCGAGTCGAGGAGACTCGATGGAAGAAAGATTTCGACGAAACACCCAATCATCGACGACCAAAATTAAACAAACTTTTGAGAATATCTGTTTATGCTTGGACTGTTATTGGACTCCAATTTAATGAGCACTGAATGTTTATGCTGCACGAAGAGAACGCCGAGTCTATAGCCAAAGAAAGAGAGCAAGCAGCGCTTTGTCCCAGGTCCTGGGATTCAGAAGGCGTATGTCCCATCGACATACGAATCCAAGCTCTCGCCTACGAAGGAGGGGCGACACCAGAATTCGGCATCGAATCCAACAAAGACCCCAAAAGCGTAGCAAGCGCATTATTTAATTTACGTTTTCCTTTTTAATTAACAACGACCAAATTCAAAGATTTCAGGAGATTTCGTAATGCATGGGTAAAGGTTTATGTGGAAATGAAAACTGTGAACGAATCCTTTTCCTATAATAATTACGAGTTAGATGAATGAATGTATGAGTGATAGTTGCGTGAGCACGGAAATAGATCTTTCCTGTAACGACAAGTAAAAGAAATAATAAAGCCAGAATCATAAAATTACACAAGATCCAAAATATAAAGATAGAATTTTCAATTGTTATAACAAATGTAGAATCTGAATAACTGGTTAATAATTATGAGAATTTTGAGTAGTTTGAATACGCTAAAATAATTTCCTTTCGTATAATTATTGGAAAGAATTAATTATAATCCAAAAGAAATAGCATGACATACACCATTGCATCCGAACCTCCGCATGGTAAATAATTATAAAAAAAAAATAGGAATGAATAGAATGAGAGGAAAGATCGAACGAAATCCAGAGCGAGAAAGATACAGAGAAACAGAGGAGAAGTTGTCACCGAACGAGAGTACGAATGGGAAAAGACGAATGGATGTGTATGTATGTGTGTGTGACATCGAGAGCCTATGACGGGTCAACGCGTGGCCCGTAGGAGAAGTCAAATGCAAGCATGGAGGGATGAGAAGGAGAGAGTGACCAGAATAAAGAAGAGGGGTTTACTCCTCCACTGTGTGGTACCTCCAAAACGAGGGATAGAGTGAGTGAGAAAGTATATACGGAATATGTAAGTATGAGAGAGACAGAATGAGCATCTTCATGAAATACGGCGTATGTATGAGAAAATTCGTTTTCTGATTATTAGGTAATAATGAAATAATTATTATAAAGGAATGCAGGAATGAATATTATATTATAAGGATGAAATCGTGTTAATCATAAGTATAAATTTTCGATTATATAGATTCCAGGGGATCATCGGGGATGCGAGGTGGAGGCGGCGGAGGAGCCTGGAGCGTCTAAGGCGTCTAAGGGCGTACCTCCCCACCGCCGAAACTAAGCCATCCTAGAGGACCCTATATAAGACCGGGTAATGAGCCCGCGGGGTGTTCGTTAGAATCGGGAGAAATCTTAAGTAGGCGGATTGTTCGTCAGAGTCGGAAGAAAATTTTAAGTAACGAATCGCTGGCAGTCGGAGGCCAGAGTAGATCTTAGTTTGAAGTTGCGGTATGTCAGAACGTTCAGGAAGTCCGAAGAAATTTTTAAGCAGAATCGCTGTTCGTCGCGTCAATTATTTTTCTTTATATACTTTTCATCATTTTTGACACAGTATCTCAAGTTTATTTTATTTTATTTTATTCAACCGATTTCAATACCGAACAACTTTATTTTTGCGAACAATTTTATTTTTGCGAACAATTTTATTTTTGTGAACCATTTTATTTTTGCGGACAATATTTTTATTCCTATTTTGTTGTGAACAGACATTTCATTTTCCTTTCGCTGGACCTTGTGTTGTAAAAAGCAAAATATATTTTTTTCTCGTGTGAACATTTTGTTTTGTTGGACACTGTTTGCCCTGCCACAAATTCACCATTACGTTCAACCTCGTCGTAAATCGTTCCATCGTCGTCATCATTCAATTTTTGCCGGCCTTACACCTCGCTTTGTTCTCATAATCATCGAAGTAGTAAGTATCTCAAAATGTTTTCTCGCATGTGTCAGTATATTTTCGTTCGTGTTGCGCGGTGTCTCCGACCCCGGTCGACACCCCATGACGGGTCGAGGCCCGTAACCGAAACTACCGGGTTACTCACCGTTGGAGCTCTATGAAATATTTTCGTTGTTGTTTTCCCTTTTCGCGTTATCCGTTTTATATTAGATTCCGATTCTTGTGTTAAATTCAGTTTTATGGAGTTCAGATTATTGTGTTAAATTCAGTTTTATGGAGATTCAGATTTTTTGTGTTTTATGGAAATTCAGATTTTTGTGTTAAATTCAGTTTTGTGAAGAGTTATGTCAATTTAACTTCAGTTTTGCGAAAAGTGTCTGACCAAAATTATTTTCTCAATTTTATCTTCCTCATGCTTAAGTTCAATTCTTTGTCCAATTTATTTCGCGTCGTTTAAAATTATTTTTATTTGTGCAATTCGATTATTTCAATGTTCCGAGTAAATCGCTCCGAAAAACCTGTTCGTGTTTCAATCGATTGTAGGATTATTTTTCGTGTGAATTTATTTTCTCCTAGGAAGTGCTCATATTTGTAAATTCAGTGAAATATCTGCGAGTTAAATTCATTTGAGTCATTCATGTTTTGTTCCGGAAAATAATGGATCAATTGTGTTTTTTTTTGTGTTTATCATTTGATATTCATTTCCAATATAAATTTATGCATTATTCGTGGTTAAATTCATTTTCAAGTAATTTCGGATTTCTTTGAGTGATGAAATTCAATCGAGTCGTGGTTGAGTAAACTCTGTGTTGTTTCTTTGCGTGAGTTGTCCTGTCAAATGACCATGGACCTTTTCCAATTAAAAATAGCTATCGTTGTAGTGGCGGTCATTTTAATACTCGCGATAATTTCGTTTGTCCTTGTAGTTTGCGCGGATAAACCCCAGGAGGCTTATCTTGAGGATGGCCCTGTAGTTTATTTTCTTCCGCGTCAGTAACAGTTTAGTTCCCGTTTTATTCAGAATTTATTTAATGTAATCATACAATTTTGTCCCTTTATATTACGAGTTTATTTGTCCGATTTTGCCGAATTACAATTTATTAGTCTTTTCCGATGTATCTCGCAAAAATTAAAGAGTTTGTTCGTGAGATTTTTATTTTAATTTGCCATTGTTACCAAATTATGCACTCTCCGCCCATCCTGAGCAATTTTCCGCAAGGTTAGGCTCAAAACAGGGCAATAACCTGGCCAATTCCGATTTTATCTCGAATAACGTGTTAAAGGGAAAGCCGCGCTTTTCTTGGCCGAGATGAGAAAAATCGAGGGTCAGGACGTAACAGTTTTTTTTCTCTCAACTACGCGGTCAAAAAATCGGAAATAATTACGGTGTATTCCTAGTACCAGCACAAACCTCCCCTCGAATTTTAGAATCAGTCTTACCGTTTTTCTCTGGGTTAAGAACCTCCTTAACATCATTCGATGTTTAATTATTCGCCATTACCTTAATCATCTTGATGTTCGATAGCATCGATGATTTTGTTGTCTCCGCTTGAGTATCACCCGTATGGACATCGAAGTCATCGTCGTTGAGCACTTTAGACACATTCGTGTCACTCGCCATCGATCCTTTATTAGACTCACGATCCAACTGTATATGGATGCAAAAATATATACGGTATATCATGATTATCAGTCCGTCCGATAGTTCAATTTTGTCATGCAACGAGGATTCTCAGTTGAGGGTAATTCGTCCATCATCGGCGATCGGTAATCGTATTCCTCAGGCAATTTGTGCTGGCTCATTATACACAAATGTGATACTTACGGAAGGTGAGCTACGGGAACTGTCATCGCCGTAGGACAATTCACTCGACGACTCGTTATGTCCCTGGTCGGCCTCCGACAACGAAGAAGTCTGAATCGGCTGTAGGATTGTACATTTGGAATGAATACCACATTCATACATACATATGGGGCATTCCATGCAAATTCAGTTATTAATATAATAGGGTGAATTCACGGATCTCAAACGATGATTTCGAGACCAAAATACGAATGGAACTCCTGTTTTTCTATTTTTTTCCCCAAAGGAATGTAAATAATACATGTCAATAATTTCAACGCTCGTGATTTTTTTTTTGGTTTCGGCCCTTTTTCTCAAAATCTATCATAAATGAATAATACTTCATATCTGTTTTTGAAAGGTATTTCTTATGAACCAGCACCTCGGGTATTTACGGTTTTAAAACGAAACGCTGAAAAATTGGTTGTTTCTAATTTTTTTTATGCTGTTAAAAAGTCTTTAAAATAATTATGACGTATTATTATTTATTTCTGAGAGATTTTGAGCAAAGTCAAAAAAAAAAAATTCACCACTTGCGTTGAAATGATTGACATTTATTATTTAAATTTCCTTGAAAAAAATTGAAAAAATCAGGAGTTCCACTCCCATTCTGGTTAAAATGATGGTTTGAGATCAGTGAGTGGACCCAACTTTTTACTCAAAAAATGGCGTTTTTGACATAATTTGAATGTTGCATTAAATACATTTTTTCTCAACAATTTTTTTTAGGTTAAGGTTATTCAGGAAAAAAAATCAGAATAATGTAAAATGATCAGGGTCATGGTCTAGGTGAATTTGCTTGGAATGCCCCATATACACGTTTTTAATCTATCTCATTTATTTTGCTATGCACTTCATTTTTTGTATTTTCCTACCCACCAACCCATATTTGTTTTAACCCTTCATAAGTCGGAACGCCATAAACGGGACTTACAAGGAGTATCAGGCCTCCGGGTCATGGATTCTGCTCAAACTTGCAATTGTTTTTCGTTAGCCCTAAGAATCAAGCCTCTCATCAGTACTTCGATCAGATAGACCTTTTGTCGTCCGCTTTATGACATAAAATACAATTTTTAACCAATTTGTCGTTTCTTCGCTACCACTCTGTACTGATCCAGTCAACATGGATATGTTATTGAAACTTTGTCAGCCGATCATAAAAATGAATATTCCATGCGTTCATTTACCGTATTCAATGTTGGTCGCTATCGCTAGGCCGATACACACTATCCGCAAGCAAAGAAAAGCGAAGCGAAGATTTATATCACAATTCGTCCTGTCGAAATACGCATAGTATTTACAAGCATGAATGCTATGCGTATTTCTATGAGATTATATATAATATAAATCTTCGCTTCAGTCCGCATCGCTTCACTTTCCTTCGCTTGTACGTAGCGTGTATCGACCCAGCAACAGCGACCAGCATTGAGTATGGTAAGTTAACGTGTGGAATATTCATTTTTATGATCGGCTCAGAAAGTTTCAATAACATATCGAAGTTGACCAGATCAGTAAAGAGCAATAAGGAAAGAATGGTAAATTGGTTAAAAATTGTATTTTATCTCAGGAAGCGAGCGACAAAAGGCCTATTGGATGGAACTACGCATATGTGACTAGATTTGTAGGGCTAATGAAACACATCTGCAAGTTCGAGCAGAATTCATGACCCGGAGGCCTGATACTCTCCTTATTGTTAAAACTTTAGAAAGGGGGCAACGCATCCGCACGCTAAGCAGGCAGGGGGAAGATATTGCCCATACTAGTGGTATATTTAGTGCAATAGGAAACTTGCATGTTTTTTAATTTTTATTTTATTCGAAAGTAGGGTGGAAAAGAATAAATTTTCCAAGACGGTTTTTTTTATGAGTAATGTCAAAGCTAGAAAAATATTTTCTTGTTCACTCAATTTTCACGGTACATTTGAATGGGCAGCCATATTGCTCGACCCGTCTATCAGCGCCGTCAGTGTCACGTTCGGGAACTATGCTCCACTGTAAACACTTTCGCTCCGAGCAAGCCGAAATCTTAACTTCATTGTATATATGTATAAGTCACCTGCAAGGAATAGTGATTTTTTAAATTATAAAATCATTAATAAAGTGAAAGACCCCCTTCTCCTATTTCTTCTTCCATCCTCCTCTTCAATTCTTTATCAACTATGTTCTTAAATTCTCGGCCTCTTCATATTACAAAAAAAAAAAAATTTGAAAGCCCGTGAAGTCCGATTATTTTGTTTCGTGCCTGCCCGTTCACCACGCTCCACTGCGCCTATGTTTTCGCTTATTCCCCGCCACCGATGGTACAAGGACTACCTTAACTAATGAGCGAGTACGTACTGTTCACATTTACATCGACTGTTTCCTTTTTAACATCCAGGTTTCTATACGAATTTCGCCGCTTGCGACAGTCGGAGAGTACGAGAAAACCACCGAGTCGCATAATAAGAAATCACATTCGAGCAAATCGGAAATAATGAAGAAATTATTGAAACTCGGCAGTGAACTTGAAAACGAAAGACGCGATCGGAGAAAGGAATAAGAAAAGAATGATATGAGACACAAAGCAGTCATGGAAATGCTTCTCAAGATCTCGGAGAATTGGAATGAACTCAAAAGTAATGTCTATAATAGAGATCATATGAAATCCCCCTAGGTTGATAAAACTGTAAACATTTTTGGTAATTATTTACTTTGAGCACACACACGCACACACACACACACATCACGCACACTCACACACCAGTAGTAAACATCTTTCGCGTGCGACATACTTTCCACGTGCATAGCAGCTTCCGACAAGCAAATTTTGAATATTCCTGTATAACCCCTTAATTTTTTGAGGCTTTGCCACCTGATTATAATTATTTGGACCAAAACAAACGTATTGTTTATTTTACGAAAACAAAGTTTCCTCCATGAGGAAGCAAATTTAAAAAAAAGTGCCATTCGGTAATAAAGTTGGCGTGTGTGTGCCGCTAGAATTATTTAAAAGTATAATTTGTTACTGGATAAAAAAATAGAAACGAAATTGACAGGTACTGAGGAGACCGAGGGTGGAGGAAATAAGCATCGCCTCAACGATTTTGGTGGAATTCCGCCTCCGGGGTACATCAGGAAAGATAATGACACCGTAAGTAATCGATGAAATTACGAGATCCTGTTTGATTTGATGAAGTGGAAACTTGAACAATGCTTCCTCATTATTTTAACTCTTTTACAAAAGTACCTCTTTGAGTAAGTGGATTTTTAAATTCTGGCTTCCTCATAAAGGAAGCTTTGTGAACGTGTTAAAATAATGCGGAAACAATGTGCAAGTTTCCAATTTGCATGCTTCTTTTCCGAATTTGATTGAAATAATTAAAAAATACATATTCAAGTTATGCAAAAAATTATGTGATGATAGCTAGAAATTTACTAGCGTTAAATAGTTATAACAGATTTTTGGAAAATTTAAAAATTTCATAAAATGTCTACGCGCATTAAAATTTATTCTTGCTAAACTAAATATTAAACATCTTAAATATCAAACCCTTAGAAATCTGTCCATGATATATCTATGTAACTATGGCAAATCTTTATACGTATCTTTGTAGTATGAAGCCTTTTTTCATTTACAAAATCCACGACTTTCCAGTAATTTGCATGAAATATAATTTCTGAATAAGTCTACATCCATGGTAATGATCTTTGTGTTGCTTATGTCCATAGATTCACATTGGACAAGGAATTTGGATCCAGAAACGGCAGTACGATACGGTTGTTTTCGGAGCTAAATCGAATTCAATGTTCGTCAGGAACATGGTTCTCGCGATCTTTGATATTGATGAGTTGTTGACGAGCAGCGTAACCGGCACTCCGTGCAATCGAATTAAAACGGGGGTGGCAAAAAAAACTCGATCCTACTAAGCTTCGTGCGATGAAAGGTAAGTCCTGTACCAAGCTTTTCATTCCTTGAAGCTTGATGTTTCGCTATTAATCGAGTATATTTATTTCTTCGTGTTTTATGCATTTGGACAAAGCGGAACGTCTTAATATGTGCGCGTTCTGGCTAAAGTAATATTGGGTTTTTTCTCTTATTGAGGAAGGTTATTTTCAAGAATGAAACAATTTCGAGTTTTGAAACTTATGTGTTTAAGGGGGGACTCCGCAGGTTTTTTTTCGACAAAAATAAGTAAAGTTTTTTCACCCCGAAGCCTAAACCCAAATTCACATAACAGTTGTTCAAATTGTAATTTCAGATATATTTGAACAATATCTGAGGGGGAAAAAATTAACCGAAGAAATTATCGAGAACGAGCTGGAATCATGCTCAGAGTATATTCGAGGGAAAATCTCAGATATAACTCGTAAAAAAAGGGTAAAGAATGCGCACGAGGATACAAAATCAACTAATATAAAGTCAGTACAAATTGACGAAAATAATTCCGGCGACAGTGATGATAGCAGCGCGAGTTCCGACGGAGTCTCCGAGAGTTGCACCGAAAGCGAGGGTGATGATTCGAAAGAATGAGAGAACCCAATACACTGTCATTTTAATTATGGTTAAATCGTGATATAATGTCAGCTTTTTTTGTTTCATTTTTTTAATAGTTGAGCCCTTATTTTTTTTCATTTTTTTTATGGGACTAACTCAACTATTTTTTTTTTTTTTATGAGAGCATTTCTAGTTCTCGGTAAATTCTTGGTATTCTCGTGATATAATCACGAGTCAGCTGTTTTTGTTTCATTTTTTTAATAGTTGAGCCCTCTTTTTTTTCGATTTTTTTATGGGAATTCTAACTCAACTATTTTTTTTTTTTTTATGAGAGCATTTCTAGTTCTCGGTAAATTCTCGGTATTCTCGTGATATAATCACGAGTCAGCTTTTGTTGTTTCATTTTTTTAATAGGTGAGCCCTCATTTTTTATTATTTTTTTTAATGGGAATTCTAACTCAACTATTTTTTTTTAATAAGAGCATTTCCAGTTCATGGTAAATCAAGCTACCTCGTGATTTAATGACAGCTTTTTTTGTTTCATTTTTTTAATAGTTGAGCCCTTATTTTTTTCATTTTTTTTATGGGAATTCTAACTCAACTATTTTTTTTTTATGTGAGCATTTCTAGTTCTCGGTAAATTCTCGGTATTCTCGTGATATAATCACGAGTCAAGCTACCTCGTGATTTAATGACAGCTTTTTTTGTTTCATTTTTTTAATAGTTGAGCCCTCATTTTTTTCACTTTTTTTTTTATGGGAATTCTAACTCAACTATTTTTTTTTATAAGAGCATTTCTAGTTCTCGGTATTCTCGTTTTGTTATAAACGGAAACAAGTGGGCGAGAGAAAATCGCGCGTGGCCTCGTGCAAAGGAGGACCACGAGTTACCGGGGCTTCGCAGCTCCTCGGTGGTTTGGCTTTTATGACTTCGCAGTCACGTGCCGCGAGTCGAGACTTCGCAGTCTCCCGCGTGTTTTGTTCGTAGGCGAGGATCTCGACGATAAACCTGTCCTTATTGATAAAGCTGCTCGATGTCGATGGATCGTCGAGGAAGAGTGACGATGAAACCAGAGTCGTATATTTGTTGAATAGAGTCGTATATTTGTGAACCAAGTCGTTTACACATTTGTGAACAGAACGTTTACGTAATGAGTCAATCGTACTTTCCAGCAACGATATTTTCAAACTCTCGAGAAGCGAGAGAGACAAGTTAAGAAATAGAATTCTAGTATGATATGTGGGATGTGAACAGAGTTGTAGTCGATCTGAAAAGATCGGTTTGTTTGAGGGGAAGCTTCCGTACTTGACAGCAACGGGAGCCCGGGAGAATCCATCGAATATGCGTGAATCACCCTGCCTTATAGACTAGCGCGTACCATGGAGAGAGGCTCGGGATAAAAAATCTACTGGCGCATGAGCCAGAGTCTCATCGGCGCAGCGCGAACGAAACGGCGTCCGGACGGCGCAGCGAGAGCGAGAAAGACAGACTCATCCCAACCGGCGCACCAATCAGACGCCGTCCAACCGGCGCACCAATGGGAAGAGCCCTAGTCAGGCGCCTCGCGAGTGACTTATCTTTATGTTTTTCGTTAAGCTTATGAGATTGAAATATTAAATATATATATGCGTATAACATCGTGATATAATCACGAGTCAGCTGTTTTTGTTTCATTTTTTTAATAGTTGAGCCCTCTTTTTTTTCGATTTTTTTATGGGAATTCTAACTCAACTATTTTTTTTTTTTGATGAGAGCATTTCTAGTTCTCGGTGAATTCTCGGTATTCTCGTGATATCATCACGAGTCAGCTTTTTTTGTTTCATTTTTTTAATAGTTGAGCCCTCTTTTTTTTCGATTTTTTTAATGGGAATTCTAACTCAACTATTTTTTTTTTTTTTTTATGAGAGCATTTCTAGTTCTCGGTAAATTCTCGGTATTCTCGTGATATAATCACGAATCAGCTTTTTTTGTTTCATTTTTTTAATAGTTGAGCCCTCATTTTTTTAAATTTTTTTTAATGGGAATTCTAACTCAACTATTTTTTTTTATAAGAGCATTTCTAGTTCTCGGTATTCTCGTGATATAATCACGAGTCAGCTGTTTTTGTTTCATTTTTTTAATAGTTGAGCCCTCTTTTTTTTCGATTTTTTTATGGGAATTCTAACTCAACTATTTTTTTTTTTTTATGAGAGCATTTCTAGTTCTCGGTAAATTCTCGGTATTCTCGTGATATAATCACGAGTCAGCTTTTTTTGTTTCATTTTTTTAATAGTTGGGCCCTCATTTTTTTAAATTTTTTAAAATGGGAATTCTAACTATTTTTTTTTTTTTTTATAAGAGCATTTCTAGTTCTTGGTAAATCAAGCTACCTCGTGATATAATCACGAGTCAGCTGTTTTTGTTTCATTTTTTTTTAAATTTGAACCCCCTTTTTTTCGATTTTGTTATGGGAATTCTAACCCAAATAATTTTTTTTTTTAAAAGAGCATTTCTAGTTCTCGGTAAATCAAGCTACCTCGTGAAGCACTTGATACCAAATATGATATTTTCGTTTTCGTGTCGTTTAAGAGGCGACATGTTTTTTGATCAAAGTAACTGATCTGTGATTTTGTTGAAAATATTTCATTGCATATTTTTTGCATTGGAGCAAAAAAAAAGTCATTACTATATTTTTCTTTTAACGCAACCTTGTTGGAAGTTGCATTAGAAGTTTCACTTCAATAATAATAATAATAGTAATAATAATACAGAAAAGAAAAGGCGTGTGCGCATCTACGACTAAAAAAACGCGTCTGCTCTATCCAACGACTTTTTTTTTTCTTTTCTCATTCAGTGTCGTGGCGAGCGTCTGCTAGGTCAGCTGAGGACATGGCATGGCACATGGCAGAGCAGCTTACAATATAATTCATAACGCGGTGCGACCGTATAATACGGGCGCTGAAACGTTAAAAGCTTAATATATTATACTTTGTAATAGATGAGGGAGAATCCTCGATAATTCGAAAATTCTGCTCGTTCGGTTTTATTTCGGTTCCTTTTTTTTTTTGGTAGGTTAATAACGCGACATCGGTACACCCTTATCATTATAAACCATACGACGTAGTCCGAGAGTGGAAGTTTCGTTATTAATTTTCACTACCGACGTGCAAGCGCGGTTCTGCGGTGACCGTAGTCTTTGTTTTTGTTTTTTATTTTTTTAATTTCCTTTTCCATATACAAGTGAATTTTCCATGCAAGTGAAATAAAAATAAATTGTCGCACAAGTGTTTTTTTTTTTTTTTTTTTTCTCAATCGTGAAATTCGAGTTCAGGTTTGCGTATTTTAATGTCTTTTTTTTTCTCTCGTTGCACCTTCACCCGTTGAGTGAACGCGTGTGGTGCGAAAGTCCCCAAAATAAACCGTTCCGGTTTTTATTTTTCTCCGCAAAGTGTGTCGTTCTATTTATCGGCATAACAGTACAGAGTAAATTTACCAAAATTTGCTGATATAGTTTGATTTTCAAAAAAAAACCTTACACGCTCTCGTGATTATTTTATTGTATTTGGAATTTTTTTTTTTCACATTTGAAACACATTTTAAGGCCTGTTTGTCTTTGAAGAAAAAAAAACAATCTTACTACTCGTTGACTCATTTATTTTTGGTGAATTTGGAAGAAAAAAAGGTAAATTCGTTTATCGCCATAGCTACGTGCCGATATTGAGACGGGAAAAAAAAAAAAAAAGAAAAACGCCAACTCAAAGTTTTGACACTGTCAATGAGACTATAGTGTTGCCAGTGTTAGTACAATTGTACTAGATCTAGTACTTTTTGGTTCCATCTAGTACGCTAGTACGACGCTCACAAATCTAGTACGTTTTTGTAATATTGCACAATTTCGAATAGACGCTGTAAACGAACGTCAAAACCGGTGAGGTGAAACTTTTGACGCTCTTGCATTGACGCGTAGAAGTTCAGGGGCTCGATACTCGAATTGTCTTCATAAATCTCGCCTACGAAATTCAATGCTGTTTTTGAATGAAAAGTTGTATACGATAACCATATTCGGGTGGTCTCGAGAATCGAGCCTCTGATTTCCTAAATTCTCGGTATCACGACGCTGAAAAGGCTTATAGCGTTGTATGGCAATTTTGAAGAAGTCTTTGAGTCTTAAGGTTGACCGTGAACCCGGCAGAGTGAGAGGTAACATGATTGCTGTAGATTCAATCATATTTCGGATGTCTAAGCACCTTACGAACTAATACATCATTTATATCATAACATAAATGATAATTATCGTATATTTACGATAAGTATCGTAGAGGAACTGATCAGAGTCTACACTTCCGGGGTGTGTGAGACAATTTGTATTGCAGATATAGACAAATGGCGGATATATTAATTTTATTAAATTTGAAAAATTGATTTAAGGTTGTTATGCTGGTTACTCAGCCAGGGGAGCGGGCTGAGTCCACGCGCGGTGAGCGCGGGGGATGCATCGACGACACAATGTTGCGCCGCTCACGGGCGATCGGGTTCTTTTTCTCTTTCATTATAAATATTCTAAAAACGGTACTGTCAAAAACTCTGAAATTTTTACAGAATATCCAGGTGATGTTTCTTAAAACGTAATACATTTTTCAGCTTGTTGGCACCATTTTCTTGTCAGATATTACGTAAATACTGCAAAAATTGTCAGAATTTATCTATCATAGGTGCAGTTAACCTACGAAACACATCAAATTTCCGAATTTTTTTTCTCAAAAACGGTACTGTGAATCGTACCCAAGTTTTACAAGAACGTAGGCAAAATAAAAATAATAAGACATTGTGAAAAATTTGGTCTGCATGGCATCATTTTGAAGTATCGTCACAACAACCTTAAACAAATCAAAATGGTTTGAAACAGCATCATTAGCTTTTTAAAATTTTCTTATTCTGATTTACGGTGAAAGATTAATCTAGGGCTCCATAATGATTTTATCCCATAGTGGACACATTGCAATGTTCCCAACCAGCAATCTAATGGCCCAATATGACCTCAACGACTCAAAAGCAAACCCAATACGACTCAACCGACTCCAAATAAACCCAATACAACGCATTTGACTCCAAGTAAACCCAATACAACCCAGTTGAGTCCAAGTAAACCCAATAAAACCCAGTTGATTCTAAGTAAGCCCAATACAACGCAACTGACTCCAAGTAAACCCAATGTGACCGAACCGACTCCAAGCAAACTCAATACAACCTAACCGACTCCAAGTAAACCAAATATGACCTCACTGACTCTAAGCAAACCCGATACAACCCAACTGACTCCAAGGAAACCTTGTGTAACCCTATCGGCCTAAAGAAATCCAATATAACCCTATTGGCCTCAACTAAATGGAATACAACTCCGAACACCTGGTCTTGGGCAGCTCATTGACTTTTTATGATGAGCATCTTGATTTATCTTTAAAATGTCAAGTAACATATTAAAATGCTCCGTCATAGTTTTATCCGAATCAATTTTCTAATCACTCTTCGTGAGGTACAACACTTCGAATTTCACGGTGCACTTACCACTTGCCACACGTGCTCTATTTGAACCTCATTCATGCTTGCCAGACATGCTTGCGTGTGGAGGAACCAGCGGAAGGTAAGGAGTAGAGAAGTAGTGAGGATGGGCGACGAGGGGAACAGGGTAGATGTAGAGGAAGAGAAGAAGAGGGGGAGATCGACGAATGCAGAGAGACTGGGAAGAGAACGGGCGGGGAGCGAGGGGAACGTAATAGAGATGCTAGAGAGAAAAAGGAAGGTCTTGGATCTGTCGGAGCGGGAAGGGAATGAGAAGGAGAAGGAACGGGAAGAGGAAGCATTCAAGAAGAGCAAATTAATAGGAAGGTCGCCGGAGAAAAGAGCAGAGGAGGAAGCATGGCTAAAAAAGGTAACTGATAGTATGGGGGGGGGGGGGGTGATGAGGCGGGAAGGTGAGAAGAGGGAGAAAAGGGTAGAGGAAATGGCGAAGGGATGGGGGAAGAAAGTAGAGGACATGGCGAAGGGATGGGAGAAGAGAGTAGAGGACATGGCGAGGCGTTGGGAGGAGAGAATGGAGGTGTTAGTGAGGGAGGCGAGAGTGGAAAGGGAGGAACTGATAAAGAGATGGGAGGGGGAAAAGATGGAGTTGAGAAGTCGGATGGATATGCTGAAAAAGAAAGTGGAAAACCTGGGGGAGAGGGAGGGGGGTGAAGGGTCGAGGGATCAAGGGAATAGGACGAAAGGGGGGAGTAGAAGTAAAAAGGAGGTAGCAAAGAAGGTAAGAGAGTTGGAGGTAAGATTGGATAGGGGAGAGAGGGAGAAAAGAGCCGGGAATATAGTAGTGAGAGGGGTTTTGAGAAAAGAGGGGGCGGATTGGGATAAGGAGATAAAAAGGATTTGGAGTAAGATAGAAGTAGTAGGAAGGATAAAAGATATGAAGGCAATTGGAGGGGTAAACGGAGAGGGCAGGGGTATGGTGTTGGTGGAGATGAAGGGGAGGGAACAGAAGATAGAGGTGATGAAGGCAAAAGGGAGGTTGAGAGGGGAGAAAGTTTGGATAGAGGACGACCTAACGAGGATGGAGAGAGAGGTGAAGTGGAAGATAGAGAGGGAGGCAGAGATGGAAAGGAGGAAGGGGAAGACAGTGAGAGTAGGATATATGAAAATGTGGGTAGACAATAAATGGAAGAGGTGGGACGAGATGACGGGGTGATGGAGGCAGATGGAGGGGGAGCGGAAGGAAATAACGGTGGAGATGGGGGAAGAGTTGGGGGAGGAGAGCCAAGTAGGAGGCTGAGAGAAAGAGAGGAGGGGCAGAAGAGGGATAAGAGGGAGGGGCGGAAGGGATCGGGAGGAAGAGGGGGCGCGATAAAAGTGGGGTTCTGGAATGTGGCGGGGGTGAAAAACAAGGATGAGGAGTTTTGGGAAGGACTGAGGAGCTGGGATGTGATGGTGCTGATAGAGACGTGGGTAGACTCGAAAGGGTGGGAAGGGATAAAAGGGAAATGGAAAAGAGGATATAGGTGGGAAGTGCAAGAGGCGATAAAAAGCAGAGGGAAGGGGAGGGCGAGAGGGGGAATGGTGGTGGGCATCAGGGAGGGGGTGGAGGTAGGAGAGGTGAGACTGGAGGAGGAAGGCTGGATAGAGTGCAAGACAAAGCTGGGGAAGGACTGGTGGTGGGTAATTGGAGTATACGTGAATGGAGACCTAGAGAGGAAGATGGAAATGATGGCGGGGTGGATGGAGAAAGAAGGGAATGAGGAGACAGTGGTGTTTGGGGGGGATTTTAATGTAAGAACGGGGGCGGAGGCGGGATTGCGGCGATGGAGGCAAGAGGGGGAGGGAAGGGAGGGGGAGGAAGGGAGAAAGTCAAAGGACAGAGTACTAACGGGGGAAGGGAAGAAGTGGGGGAGATTTCTGCGGGAAATGGGGTGGGGGATTATAAATGGTGGGGTGGAAGGGGATGAACAGGGTGAATGGACATACGTTGGGGGAAGAGGGAAGTCGGTAATAGACTACGTGGTAGCCGGGGAGAAAGCGAGAGAGAAGATAGAGAGGATGAAGGTGGAGGAGCGAGTAGATTCGGACCATATGCCGGTGGTAATATGGGTAAGGTCGCAAGGAGGGGGGTGGAAGGGAAGGAAGGGGAAGGGGAAAAACAAAGAGTGGAGAGGGAGAGGATGCTGGGACGAAGAAGGTGCAAGGAAGTTTAAGGAGGGGTTCGGTGAGTGGTGGTGGGAGGGGGAGGAGATAGAGGTAGGATGGGGGGAGATGGGGGCGAGGATACGGGGGGCAGTGAAAAAGACGGAGGAAGGGAAAGAAGTGGTGCAGCAAAAAAGCTGGTGGGACAGGGAGTGTAGAGAGGGAAAGGAAAGGCTCAAGAAGAAGCTGGAGGAATGGAGGGGAGGAAGGATTGACGAAAGCGCATACAAGGAAGAGAAGAGGGGGTACAGAAGGATGTGCGAGGGAAAAAAAAGGGAGGAAAGGAGGAGATGGGAAGAGGAGATAAACGGGATAAAGTCGGAAAGCCAAGCCTGGACGGTGATAAATAGAGGTAGGAGGAGAAGGAAAGGGGTAAATGAGAGAATAAGCATTCAGGAGTGGGACAGATATTTCAAGGGGTTGCTGGGAGGGATAGACGAGAGGAGGGTGGGAGCTTCGGTAAGGAACATGGAGGAGGAGGGAGAAAAAGAACTGACGAGGCAGGAAGTGTGGAAAGTAGTGAGGAAGCTGAGGGACAATAAGGCAATGGGGGAGGACGGGGTGCCGAATGAGGTGTGGAGGTACGGAGGAGAATGTGTGAGGGAAAACCTGTGGAGAATGTGTGCGAGGGTGTGGAGAGGGGAAGGATGGCCAGAGGGGTGGAAGCAAGGAATGGTGGTGCCGGTGGTGAAGAAAGGGAAAGGAGATGTAGTGGAAGATTACAGGGGGGTTACGCTGACGCAGACGGCATATAAGGTGTACGCGGGGGTGCTGGGAAACAGATTGAAACAGGAGGCAGAGGGGAGGGGGATGCTGCCGCCGAGTCAAGCGGGATTTAGGGAGGGGATGGGGACCATAGACCACATATATGTGCTGAACTACATAATAAACAGGGAGGTGAGGAGGAAAAAGAGGGAGCTAGTGCTACTGTTCGTGGATTTAAGGGCGGCGTTTGATTCAGTGGACAGGGGGAAGCTGGCAGAAAGTATGAGGGACCGAGGGGTGCGGGAGGGGCTGGTAGAAAGGTGTGAAGAGGTGCTAAAGGAGACGGTGGGGACTATAAAGGTAGGAGAGGAGCAGGGAGAGAGATTCTGGACGGAGAAGGGAGTGAGACAGGGGTGCCCGTTGAGTCCGCTGCTGTTTATAATGCTGTTGGCGGACCTGGACGAGGAGTTGGCGAAGGGATGCTGGGGAGGGGTTGAGCTGGAGGGAGGGGGGAAAGTGTATTCGCTGGCATACGCGGACGATCTGGTGATCATGGCAAGAGGAGAGGAGGAGATGAAGGGAATGATGGCGAAGCTGGAAAGGTATATGGAGGGAAAGGGGCTAGAGGTGAACATAGGGAAGACGAAGGTGATGAGATGCAGGGTAGGGGGAGGAAGAAAAAAGAAAGTGAAGTGGTGGTGGAAGGGGAAGGAAATAGAGGAGGTGAAGAGATATAAGTATTTGGGGTATGTGGTGAGAGCTGACGGGGATCAGAGAGAGCATGTGGAGGAGAGGGTGGAAAAGGCGGTAAAAGCAATGGGGCAGGTGTGGGGAATAGGAAAAAGGAAGTTTGGGAGAGATTGGGGAAGGAGGCTGTGGTTATTCGATAGGTTGGTGTGGCCGGTGTTAGGATATGGGGTAGAGATATGGGGGTGGAAAGGAAGAGAGGAGGTGGAAAGGGTGCATGAGAGGTTTATGAGGTGGGTGATGGGGGTAACGAGAAGGGTACCAGGATACATTCTGAGGGAGGAACTGCAAAGGGAAGCGCTACAGGGGAGAGCGGGGATGAGGGCATGGGGGTACGAGAGGAAGCTGGAGGAAGGGAGGGGAGGGGAGTTGGCAAGTAGGTGCTGGGGAGAAATAAAGGGGAGGGTAAGGAGAGGGGCGTGGGGAGAGGGGTGGGAAGAGGAAAGGAGGAGGTTCTACGAGGGAATGGGGTGGGATGGGGAGGAAGTGCTGAGAAAATGGGAAGAGGGGGAGATGAGAGGGGAGGAAATGGTGGCGCCGGAAAAGGAAAAGCAAGAGGGGGAAAGGTGGAGGAGAATAATGGAGGCGAGAGGGAATAAGGAATACAAGTTTGTGAAAGGAAGAGGGATACCAGGGTACCTAAAGAAGGGATAGAAGGAGGAAAGATGGCAGAGAATGGCGAGATACAGAATGGGGGAAGAGATGAGGGGGACAATGTATTGGGAAACAGAGGGAAAGAGGAGCTGCAGGATGTGCGGGAGGGAGGAGGAGACGTGGGAACATGTATGGGAGATATGTACGAACTGGGAGAGTGAGGGAGGGTGGAGCGAGGTAAGGGGAGAGGTACTGGGAGACGAGGGAGAGGGGGAGGAATGGATAGAGAAAATAGAAAGATGGAGGGGCGCGCAAGGGGATAGAGCAGGGGGGCGGGAGAGTAGAGGGGGTGGGGAGGAAATGGGGGGGAGTAGAGTGGTGCAGCGGAAACGGAAGTCGCGGAATGAATGAGGTGAATGAATGAGGAAGGAAGTAAGGAGGGGAGAAGGAATGAAGGAATAAATAAGGAAATGTAAAGAATTAAAGAATGAAAAGGCTTGGATCTCTCTCTCTCAAAATATAGGGTAGGCTAAGATAAGTTAAGTGTAGGTTAAGGAAAACGTGTGAGCGGAGCGGGAGTCCGCAATGTACCCCGCAAGGGAATAAACATTCTACTACTACTAGTTCTCGGTATTCTCGTGATATAATCACGAGTCAGCTTTTTCTGTTTCATTTTTTTAATAGTTGAGCCCTCTTTTTTTTCGATTTTTTTATGGGAATTCTAACTCAACTATTTTTTTTTTTATGAGAGCATTTCTAGTTCTCGGTAAATTCTCGGTATTCTCGTGATATAATCACGAGTCAGCTTTTGTTGTTTCATTTTTTTAATAGGTGAGCCCTCATTTTTTTTTATTTTTTTTAATGGGAATTCTAACTCAACTATTTTTTTTTAATAAGAGCATTTCCAGTTCATGGTAAATCAAGCTACCTCGTGATTTAATGACAGCTTTTTTTGTTTCATTTTTTTAATAGTTGAGCCCTTATTTTTTTCATTTTTTTTATGGGAATTCTAACTCAACTATTTTTTCTTTTATGAGAGCATTTCTAGTTCTCGGTAAATTCTCGGTATTCTCGTGATATAATCACGAGTCAGCTTTTTTTGTTTCATTTTTTTAATAGTTGAGCCCTCATTTTTTTCAATTTTTTCAAAATGGGAATTCTAACTCAACTATTTTTTTTTTTTATGAGAGCATTTCTAGTTCTCGGTAAATTCTCGGTATTCTCGTGATATAATCACGAGTCGGCTTTTTTTGTTTCATTTTTTTAATAGTTGAGCCCTCTTTTTTCGATTTTTTTTATGGGAATTCTAACTCAACTATTTTTTTTTTTTTATGAGAGCATTTCTAGTTCTCGGTAAATTCTCGGTATTCTCGTGATATAATCACGAGTCAGCTTTTTTTGTTTCATTTTTTTTAATAGTTGAGCCCTTATTTTTTTCAATTTTTTTTTAATGGGAATTCTAACTCAACTATTTTTTTTTTATAAGAGCATTTCTAGTTCTCGGTATTCTCGTGATATAATCACGAGTCAGCTGTTTTTGTTTCATTTTTTTAAATAGTTGAGCCCTCTTTTTTTCGATTTTTTAATGGGAATTCTAACTCAACTATTTTTTTTTTTTTTCATGAGAGCATTTCTAGTTCTCGCTAAATTCCCCGTATTCTCGTGATATAATCACGAGTCAGCTTTTTTTGTTTCATTTTTTTAATTGTTGAGCCCTCATTTTTTTCAATTTTTTTTTATGGGAATTCTACCTCAACTATTTTTTTTTATAAGAGCATTTCTAGTTCTCGGTATTCTCGTGATATAATCACGAGTCAGCTGCTTTTGTTTCATTTTTTTAAATAGTTGAGCCCTCTTTTTTTCGATTTTTTTATGGGAATTGTAACTCAACTTTTTTTTTTAATAAGAGCATTTCCAGTTCATGGTAAATCAAGCTACCTCGTGATTTAATGACAGCTTTTTTTGTTTCATTTTTTAAATAGTTGAGCCCCCATTTTTTTAAATTTTTTAAAATGGGAATTCTAACTATTTTTTTTTTTTTATAAGAGCATTTCTAGTTCTTGGTAAATCAAGCTACCTCGTGATATAATCACGAGTCAGCTGTTTTTGTTTCATTTTTTTTTTTAATTTGAACCCCCTTTTTTTCGATTTTGTTATGGGAATTCTAACCCAAATAATTTTTTTTTCAAAAGAGCATTGCTAGTTCTCGGTAAATCAAGCTACCTCGTGAAGCACTTGATACCAAATATGATATTTTTGTTTTCGTATCGTTTAAGAGGCGACATGTTTTTTGATCAAAGTAACTGATCTGTGATTTTGTTGAAAATATTTCATTGCATATTTTTTGCATTGGAGCAAAAAAAAAGTCATTACTATATTTTGTGTTATTTAACCCATTTCGTCCCAAATGTCCAAAATTTGTTCACGACTTTCGGCGATGTAACCTTTGATGAAAACGTTGCTTGGGCAAAAAACACATAGGTCCATAGCTTTTGATCTCTTCTTTCGAATAGCGTGGTCAAAATCAGCCTACAATTTTTTGGAAAAAGTTCGGCTCTTTTTTCGAAAAAATGGTCATAACTTTTTTCCAAAAAATCGTAGGCTGATTTTGACCACGCTATCCGAAAGAAGAGATCAAAAGCTATGATTGAGAGCGAGCTGGAATCATGCTCAGAGTATATTCGAGGAAAAATCTCAGATTTAACTCGTAAAAAGAGAGTAAACAATGCGAACGAGGATAAAAAATTAACTACTCTAAATTCAGTACAAATCGACGAAAAGAATCCCGGCGACAGTGATGATGATGGCAGCACGAGTTTCGACGGAGTCTCCGAGAGTTGCACCGAAAGCGAGGGTGATGATTCGAAAGAATCAGAGAACCCCAATACACTGTCATTTAAATAATGGCTAAATCGTGATATAATGTCAGCTTTTTTTGTTTTATTTTTTTAATAGTTGAGCCCTCATTTTTTTAAATTTTTTTTAAATGGGAATTCTAACTGAACATTTTTTTTTTTTATAAGAGCATTTCTAGTTCTCGGTAAATTCTCGGTATTCTCGTGATGTAATCACGAGTCAGCTGTTTTTCTTTCATTTTATTAAATAGTTAAGCTCTCTTTTTTTCGATTTTTTTTATGGGAATTCTAACTCAACTGTTTTTTTCTTTTTTTTTGTGTTTTTTTTTTTCAAGCGACGGTTTGATCAAAAGATACATCGCCGAAAGTCGTGAACGGATAAGGGATGGGCGAAATTAACTTAAAAAAAAAAAAAAAAAATAACGAATGTTTTTCATGCCTCATTTATTGTAAATTTAAGTGAAGAGTGGATGCCCACTCGTCATTTACTTCGGGTAAGAGTGGCGAATGAATTTCTACTCGCCATTCGTTTCGCGTTCGAGTAACAAGTGGTTTTTCGTTCTGTATTTATTTCGCGACCGAGTGACGAACGGATTCCCACTCGTTGTTTACATCCGAACTAAGTGGAGAGTGGGGGAACCATTCGAACGCCGTCTTCGGTTCGAGTGGAAAAACACTCGTTATTTGTTTATTTTCAGATCCGAATGAATTTCCACTCGACAAATTTTTCGAAAAAGATGGATTCTTGAATCAATAATTTCTTTAAATTAAAATGAATTTCCACTCGATATTGGGTTCAAATACGAGTGGAAATTTATTGACGTGATGCAGTGAGAATAAGATAGATAGATAGATAAAAACATAGACAAAGAGACAGAGAGAGATTGAGAAAGATTAAGAGAGAATAAGAGAGATTGAGAAAGATTGAGAGAGAATGAGAGAGATTGACAGAGAATGAGAGAGAGTGAGAGAGATTGAGAGAGATTTAGGGAGAATGAGAGAGAGATTCAGAGAGATTGAGAGAGAATGAGAGAGATTGAGAGAGAATGAGGGAGATTGAGAGAGAATAAGAGAGATTGAGAGATAATAAGAAAGGATGAGAGAGATTGAGAGAGAATGAGAGAGATCTCAATCTCTCTCATTCTCTCTCAATCTCTCTCATTCTCTCTCATTCTCTCTCATTCTCTCGCAATCCCTCTCATTCTCTCTTATTCTCTCTCAATCTCTCTTAATCTCTCTCATCCTCTCTCATCTTCTCTCATTCTCTTTGTCTATGTATTTATCTATCTATCTATCTTATTCTCACTGCATCACGTCAATAAATTTCCACTCGTATTTGAACCCAATATCGAGTGGAAATTCATTTTAATTTAAAGGAGTTATTGATTCAAGAATCCATCTTTTTCGGAAAATTTGTCGAGTGGAAATTCTTTCGGATCTGAAAATAAACAAATAACGAGTGTTTTTCCACTCGAACCGAAGACGGCGTTCGAATGGTTCCCCCACTCTCTTATTTCGCCCCTTATTTCACCCAATCTCTTCCCCTCTTATTTCACCCAATCTCTTAGTTCGGATGTAAACAACGAGTGTCGATTTCGCCGGTGTTCCCCGCGCCAACAGTTATTGTCAGATCCTGCCGTCTCCCTTCGATGACGGGTACGATCTTCCCGGCTCCTGGATCTGCATCGTTGTTGACTGCCATCCCTTAAGCCCTGTATTCTCGAGCGATGCGACGGCGCCCAAGTCGAAATTTACCTCCTCCTTTAGAACCTCCAACATCCTCTTTTCGAGGTTTTGAGAGTGCCTAGAGAGGATCAAATCACATAGAAAATGAGATCCTCTTTAGCGCCTAAAACTTGCAGAAAACAGACAAATCGCACCTATCGAGGCTGAAATGAGGATCTTACGAGAACCTCATTAAACCCTCGCTTACACTCGGCCGCCTGTACCCGTGTCGAAATTTTCCACTTTTATCCCGGGCCTGGTTTGGATTTCCGTCAGGGCAAATTGGCATAATAAATATAGTTTATTATCTATAAATTAGCAATTAAAAATCATCGATGAATTAAATTAATACTGTTCCATTATTTTTAAAAATCTTGCACATTTAAAAAAAAAAAAAAAAAAAAAGTCACCGACCGGGACTCGAACCCACTATCCTTCAATCCGTGAATTCAGCACTTCTGATCCTCAAATAATTATTTAAAAAAAAAATTAACGCTCTGGAATTTTTTTTTTTTGCGAATGTTTCCGGCTTCGTAGTCCGGACGTTATTCCGTCGAAATTGATTTTTTTCCTACCTGAGATTTTAACTGAGACCTACCTAACGACCTACCTAACGACTGACACGCTACCACTACGCTATCGATTCCTTATGACTTTTTCGTATTTAAATGACATTAGTCTACAAGTTCTAATGGAAAAGCGCTGTCTCACCGGGTTGCATAGAACAGCGTGATCTTCAGTAAAAAGGTGATATACAGTGAAAAAATGTATTCAATTGTTAAATAACAAATGGGTTTCATAAGAACTAGGTGCATAGAATTATAAAATTCATTTGTGGAATATTGAAAATGTGAGCAGGACAGGATAGTGTAGAAAAAAATACAATATTCATGTAATCAATTTACTTAGGGTACTTTAGTTAACAATTACATTTATCAAGATCCATGTATAGTTCAAAACTGAAAATTGTTATATGGGCTTGTGAGACGATGTGCAAGGTGACAGTAAGTGAAAATTTTACTCACCTGTTAATTAACAATTGAGTTCAAAATGACTGCAGGCAATTAAAGTTTGAAAATTGATATCTCGAATTTTCATATTCTGAATAGAACAGAATTATCTATACAAAATCCTTAATATTTATAGAATTGATTTACCTTTTTCACGTCACTTAAATATATTTCTCGAGAACCACGTATGGTTTCAGCATCAAAATTTTTATATAGACATGTAAGACTGTGAATAAGGCGATACTAAGTTGAGGCATTGGCTATAATTATTTTCCTATTTTCTATTTCAGTATTATATTTAATATTTTTTCGCATATTGCAAATGTAATTGTACGTGTTGCTGAAATAGTATATTGTGCATCAAGGGCGTAAAGTGGGCTTTTTAGACCGAGTACTGCAACCACACGAGGTCAAAAAGCCCACTTAGCCCTTGCATGGTGCACACTATATTTTTTGTTACACATGTACTGATTTCTGCGTTTTTTATGCTCATGTATTAGTCCAGTCAAATGGTGCCTCAAAAAGGATCCTCTGTGCATTTTGGGTATTAGGTAGCGATTTTTTTTTCATTTTGTAGGGGATCGACCATGAGTGTAAAACTCAGTTTCCGGGATTCTAGCAGGTGAGGAACGACCGCCATCTTGAAGTTAAGGGTGTAAATATTTTTTTAAATTTATCTCCGTAACCATGAAGCTGACAAAAATTTTGTAAAGAGCTTATTTGTACCTGATAAAATTGTCTGCAACTTAATTATATAACTTCTTGCGCTAAAGTTAATAATAAAAAAGTTATAAGCAAAAAAAGATGATGAATGAGAAGGTAAAATACTTTGAGGCCAGATAATTAATTAATTAAAAATCTTACAATAAAAATACCTCTTACCTTTTTTATGCAGCATTTCGTAATATACAATTTGACCGATTTAATTTTTTTATTTGGTTTGTTTTTCTTTGATTTTTTAGCGTTGTGATAGTCCAGTGTCAAATGGTGAAACTGTGCAAAGCCAATGAAAATCAAACCAAATAAAAAAATTAAATCGGTCAAATTGTTTATTACGAAATTCAGCATAAAAAAGGTAAGAGATATATTTGCACTGAGCGTTATGAGTATTTGATATAATGTATAAAATTATGATTCTGGAGGACTTCGAGGTTCAAAATGAGAGCTCGAGAGTGGGCCGGACGTTATGAGTATGAAAATGGTGGCTAAATCATGAAACCAGAGGACTTGGGAGGCCCTAAATAGGAGCTCGAGCTCGAAGAGCATAAAAGAGGCTTTAAATGGTTGCTAATTTTCGACTTTGGAGGACTTGGAGGTGCAAAAGAGGAGTTCGAGGAGCAAATGGGATATAAAGAGGATGTGTTGGATGCTAAGAGTATTAAATGAGGCATGGGTACCTGGGTCAGGTCATCGGTGATGGTAAAGGTGGCGTTAAATTATAGATTATTGCTTTTAAATGTTCAATTTTATTTTAAACTAGGTCGGGATTTCCATGAATCGAAATTGGTCGAAGAGAAGAGAATTCTTCTTTGAATCTTTGTTGTTTTTCTTTTTTTTCTTGCTCCGAAATTATGGGAGGTTTTAGCCTTGTTACGACTTTTTGGGAACGGCGTCTGGAAAAAGTCATCGGATAATTCTCATGGGCGGTCTACATGAGCTCTGCACGTGATCGATAAATTAACGCAGTGGTCGAGTCGAGAAGACTCGATGGAAGAAAGATTTCGACGAAGCACCCAATCATCGACGACCAAAATTAAACAAACTTTTGAGAATATCTGTTTATGCTTGGACTGTTATTGGACTCCAATTTAATGAGCACTGAATGTTTATGCTGCACGAAGAGAACGCCGAGACCGCGATAGCCAAAGAAAGAGAGCAAGCAGCGCTTTGTCCCAAGTCCTGGGATTCAGAAGGCGTATGTCCCATCGGCATACGAATCCAAGCTCTCACCTACGAAGGAGGGGCGACACCAAAATTCGGCATCGAATCCAACAAAGACCCCAAAAGCGTAGCAAGCGCATTACTTAATTAACGTTTTTCTTTTAATCAAAAATGACCAAATTCAAAGATTTCAGGAGATTTCGTAATGCATGGGTAAAGGTTTATGTGGAAATGAAAATTGTGAACGAATCTTTTTCCTATAATAATTACGAGTTTGATGAATAAATGTATGTGTGATAGTTGCGTGAGCATGAAGATAGATCTTTCCTGTAATTACAAGTAAGAGAAATGATAAGCCGGAATTATAAAATTGCATAGGATCCGAAGCATATAGATAGAATTTTCAATTGTTGTAACAATTGCAGAATCTGAATAACTGGTTAATAATTATGAGAATTTTGAGTAGTTTGGATACGCTAAAATAATTTTCTTTCGTATAATTATTGGAAATAATTAATTCCAATCCAAAAGAAATAGCATGACATACACCATTGCATCCGAACCTCCGCATGGTAAATAATTATAAAGAAACAGGAATGAATAGAATGAGAGGAAAGATCGAACGAAATCCAGAGCGAGAAAGATACAGAGAAACAGAGAGGAGAAGTTGTCACCGAACGAGAGTACGAATGAGAAAAGACGAATGGAAATGTATGTGTATGTATGTGTTTGTGTGTGTGATATCGAGAGCCTATGACGGGTCAACGCGTGGCCCATAGGAGAAGTCAAATGCAAGCATGGAGAAATGAGAAGGAGAGAGTGACCAGAATGAAGAAGAGGGGTTTACTCCTCCGCTGTGTGGAACCTCCAAAACGAGAGATAGAGTGAGTGAGATAGTAAATACGAAATATGTAAGTAGAGAGACAGAGTGAGCGTCTTCATGAAAAGACGGCGTATGTACGAGAAATTCGTTTTCTGATTATTAGGTAATAATGGAATAATTATTATAGAGGAATGCAGGAGTGAATATTATATTATAAGGATGAATTCGTGTTAATCATAAGTATAAATTTTCGATTATATAGATTCCAGGGGATCATCGGGGATGCGAGGTGGAGGCGGCGGAGGAGCCTGGAGCGTCTAAGGCGTCTAAGGGCGTACCTCCCCACCGCCGAAACTAAGCCATCCTAGAGGACCCTATATAAGACCTGGTAATGAGCCCGCGGTCTGTTGTCAGAGTCGGAAGAAAATTTTAAAGTAACGAATCGATGTTCAGACCACCGGAATTTTAAGTAGACGAATCGCTGGCAGTCGGGGCTAGAGTAGATCTTAGTTTTAAGTCGCGGTATGTCAGGACGTTCAGAAAGTCCGGAGAAATTTTTAAGCAAAATCGCTGTCCGTCGTGGCAATTTATTTTTCTTTATATACTTTTCATCATTTTTGACACAGTATCTCAAGTTTATTTTATTTTATTTTATTCGACCGATTTCAATACCGAACAATTTTATTTTGTGAACAATTTTCTTTTTGCGAACAATTTTATTTTTGCGGACAATATTTTTATTCCTATTTTGTTGTGAACAGACATTTCATTTTCTTTTCGTGTGGACATTGTGTTTTAGAGAGCAATATATATTTTTTTGTGTGAACATTTTGTTTTGTTGGACACTGTTTGCCCTGCCACAAGTTTACCATTACGTTCAACCTCGTGGTCAATCGTTCCATCGTCGTCATCATTCAATTTTTGCCGGCCTTACACCTCGCTTTGTTCCCATAATCATCAAGTAGTAAGTATCTCGAAATGTTTTCTGGCATGCGTCAGTATATTTTCGTTCGTGTTGCGCGGTGTCTCCGACCCCGGTCGACACCCCAAGACGGCTCGAGGCCCGTAACCGAAACTACCGGGTTACTCACCGTTGAAGGTCTATATATGAAATTTTCTCTGTCGTTGGTTTCCCTTTTCGCGTTATCAGTTTGTATTAGATTCCGATTTTTGTGTTAAGTTCAGTTTTATGGAGATTCCGGGTTGTGTGTTAAATTCAGTTTATGGAGATTCAGATTTTTGTGTTTATTGGAAATTCAGATTTTTTGTGTTAAATTCAGTTTTATGGAAATTCAGATTTCTGGTGTTAAATTCAGTTTTATGGAAGTTCAGATTTTTGTGTTAAATTCAGTTTTACGGAAGTTCAGATTTTTGTGTTCAATTCAGTTCTGCAAAAAGGTTATGTCAATTTAACTTCAGTTTTGTGAAAAGTGTCTGACCAAAATTAATTTGCCAATTTTATTTTCCTCGTGTTTAAATTCAATTCTTTGTCCGATTTATTTCACGTCCTTTAAAGTTATTTTTATTTTTGTTTGTGCAATTAGATTATTTCAATGTTCCCAGTAAATCATTACGAAAAACCTGTTCGTAATTCAATCGAATGTAGGATTATTTTTCGTGTGAATTTATTTTCTCCTAGGAAGTGCTCATGTTCGTAAATTCAGTGAGAAATGTGCGAGTTAAATTCATTTTCCAAAAATTTAGAATTTCTTTGAGTGATTAAAATTCAATCGAGTCGTGGTCGAGTAAATTCTTTGTTGATTTTTGTTTGTGTGAGTTGTCCTGTCTATTGACCATGAACCTCTTCTAATTAAAAATAGCTGTCGTTGTATCAGTGGTCATCTTAGTCCTCGTGATAATTACGTTTGTCCTTGCAATTTGCGCGTATAAGCCTTAGGAGGTTAATCTTGAGGATGGCCCTGTAGTTAATTTTCTCCCGCGTCAGTGACAGTTTAGTTCCCGTTTTATTCAGAATTTATCCAATGTGATCATACTATTTTTGTCCCTTTATATTACGAGTTTATTTGTCCGATTTTGCCGAATTACCATTTATTAGTCTGTTTCGATGTATCTCGAGAAAATTAAAGAGTTTTGTTCGTGAGATTTTATTTCAATTTGCCATTGTTACCAAATTATGCACTCTCCGCCCATCCTGAGCAATTTTTCGCAAGGTTAGGCTCAAAACAGGGCAATAACCTGGCCAATGCCGATTTTATCTCGAATAACGTGTTAAAGGGAAAGCCGCGCTTTTCTTGGCCGAGATGAGAAAAATCGAGGGTCAGGACGTAACACTTCTTTCATGCTCGCAAAACGCAGACTGGCTCTCTTTGTTTCTAACAACCATTCGTTGCTAACCCGTTGCCATCAACAAGTTTCTTACAATTCGGCCGTTCTGACCATAAGTTCGTCCACGAACTTGAAACTCGTTGATAACCAAATATACTTAACGTAAACGACAATTTTTTTTTTAAAGTTACACGTTAAAACAAAAAAAACATTTATGCGATGATTTATCGCCTCTGGATTAGGCACCCTTACTCATCGGTTTTTTGCCACGGGCGCATATTCGCGGCTTGCCATACCCCTTCGTCGCGTCTTTGGGTGTTTTGAAACCCTTCCACATCCGCTATCAAATATCGATCATTTTTCAGAACTTTTTGAATCTCGTATGGCCCCTTATAACGCGGTATTAACTTATTCTATATACCCACAGAGCTTTCATAATTCCGTATCATTACGCGGTCTCCTACCCGATACATCATTGGCTCTTTACGGTGTTTATCATATCGAGCTTTATTCGAGTCTTGAGAAAACTGGATCTTGCTGGCAGCTGCGGCCCTAATTTTTTCTAGATCTCTTGTGTCGGTTATCGTGTCACTATCGAGAATTTCCTTGAGATTATCTGCCGTTTTACCACGCTGGTCTATACCAAAAAGTAGTTTACTCGCAGTACTTATACCCGTGCATTTGTTAACACTATTATTGAGAGCGAATTCAATCTCCCCCAAGATTTAGTACCAATGTTTTCCGGGAAAATTCTCGACCATTTTACCCAACATAGGGGTTATGATACGATTTACACGTTCTACTTGACCGTTTGCTTGGGGTGAACCAGTCGCGATTTTTACATGTTTTATTTCGTTCGAGTTTATAAATTCTTCGAATCCCTTAGAAGTGAAAGCGCTTTCTCGGTCAGATACAATAACTTTCGGTCGGCTATAATGTTTAAAATATTCCTGAAGAGATGAAATTGTCTCTTTGCTCGAAGTGCTTTTTGTTGCGTATAATTTTACGTACTTCGTGAAACCGTCGACGATCAGGAATATATACTGTTTAATTAATCGCGCTTTATAGGCTGGTCCGAAATGGTCGATATGGACGGTGTCAAACGGTACATTCCCCTTAGGTATACTGTGCAAATACCCCTCTGCATTTCCCGAAGATGGATTGTACGCTATACACTTTAAAAAATTGCGTATGTGATCGCTCACCTTTTGACGTAATTTTGGAAACCAATAATTCCTTAAAATAGTTTCACTTGTCTTTTCGGTGCCGAAGTGACCCATGTCATCATGATAACGAAAAATCACATTTTTTTCCATGTCGCTCGGAACAAAAAATAAAAGATCGTCACCTCTTTTCCTATCGATCGGATCGAACTCGAACGGATTTGCCTCGATGATAAGTTTGCCGATTGAGCGACTAAGTGCATCTACGTGCCTCATGCTCGTACCCGGACGATGCTCTACTGTATAATCGAAATTTTGCAGCTCGAGAGCCCAACGCGCGATCCTAGGGTTAATTTCCTGTTTATTTAACGCCATTCTAAGCGAGTCACAATACGTAAATATTTTAAATTTTATCCCCTGCAAATATACGCGGAAACGACGGAGCGCATACACTATTGCTAACGTCTCAAGCTCGAAACTATGAAACTTGCTTTTGGATCCAGTTGTTCGCTTCGAAAAGTAAAATACTGGATGCATCTTTGTGTCTGGCTTGCGTTGCATTAGGACTGCACCGAAACCCAACGCGCTGGCGTCGCAATGCAATCCTGTTTAATGTCGAGGGTTATAAATCCTTTGATTTTCAACGCAAATAAAAAAGATGAGGATGTCATTAGAGGACTCGGGAAAAATTTCTGAAAATTTCACCCCCTCGCCACGATGGGTTCCTGTCGGCTTTAAATTTCCAAATTTTTTTTGTATGATCGTATTGGGTCCTTTGATTTTTAACGCAAATAAAAAAGATGAGAATGTCATTAGAGGACTTGGGAGAATTTTCTGAAAATTTCACTCCCTTATAGGGGTGGGTTCCTGTTGTGTTTAAATTTCCAAATTTTTTTTGTATAATCGTATTGGGTCTTTTGATTTTTAACGCTGATAAAAAAGATGAGAATGTCATTAGAGGACTTGGGAGAATTTTCTGAAAATTTCACCCCCTCGCAACGACGGGTTCCTGTCGGCTTTAATTTTCAAAATTTTTTTTGTATAATCCTATCGGATCCCTTGATTTTTAACGCCAATAAAAAAGCTGAGAATGTCATTAGAGGAATTAGGAAAAATTTCTGAAAATTTCACCCCCTCGCAACGATGGATTCCAGTCGGCTTTAAATTTCCAAATTTTTTTTGTATAATCGTATTGGGTCCTTTGATTTTTAACGCAAATAAAAAAGATGAGAATGAGTAGTAGAGCTAGGCCGGTTCCCCACCATGCCGCCATCTTGTTATTCATGCCGCCATTTTCTGCGGGTTCGTGTCCGGACTAACTGCAGATTCCCGCGCCCCTCCGCCCCTGGTTTCCAACGGCCGGTAAGGCAGATATCTGTGGGATAAGATCCCTGTCTATCCAACCCGACCATCGGTAAGGTAGATTCCTGAGGTTCGTGTCCGTACTAAGCGCGGACTCTTGCGTCATAATGAGGGTTTCCCATGGTCGGTAAGGTAGATACCCGATAACTCCGTGGAAGATTCCAACGTATCCAACCCAGGATTACGTGCGCTCAGCAAGCTAGATTTCCCTGCTTACCCGTCGCAGATTTTTGCTACCCCCACCCGCGGGGGTTTTATGACGCCTGATATTGGGAAACTGGACAAAATCTCAAATATCAATCAAACGTCAATGTTTTGATGGTTCTGCACGTCGCCGACAGATAGCGCTGATATTCAAAGGCTAAAAGGCGGTAAATTTGAATCCCGGACAAAATAATCGATATTTCAAAAAATCGATAAGTTTAGCCTTTGAATATCAGCGCCATCTTCCGCGGGATTTGAACCCTGCGTATCCAACCCGGCCATCGGTAAGGTAGATTCCTGAGGTTCGTGTCCGGACTAAGCGATGTTTGGATGGTTCTGCACGTCGCCGAGAGATGGCGCTGATGTTCAAAGGCTAAAAGGCGGTAAATTTGAATCTCGGACAAAATAATCGATATTTCAAAAAATCGATAATTTAAAATAATCGATAATTTTAGCCTTTAAATATCAGCGCCATCTCCCGCAGCATATTACTCCTGCGTATCCAACCCGGCCATCGGTAAGGTAGATTCCTGAGGTTCGTGTCCGGACTAAGCGATGTTTGGATGGTTCTGCACGTTGCCGAGGGATGGCGCTAATATTCAAAGGCTAAAAGGCGGTAAATTTGAATCCCGGTCCGAGGCATCCCTTGACTGATCCCCGGGGTGGGGTTCGTGTCCGTGCTAACCTTCGATCGATGGATTCCCCGTGGTTCGTGTCCGGGCTACACTCCCTCCCCTCGGGTACCATGAGGCCCGATATTGGGATGCCATGAAGCAGGATATTGGGATACTCACAGCCGGGATGTCACGAGTCAGGATAATGTGATGCGTATGAATTCACTAACTTTCACAGTTAATATTCATTTATTTATGAATTCTCTGCTCACCCATACATCTATATCAACTGTTTTCCAAGTTTTTCGCCCCAACGTAAATGATTAATAGTCAATAGTTGATAATTAATAATTAATAGTTAATAGACAATAGTTAATAGTTAAAGAGAGCGCAAATGATTCTTCTCTCGGCGAATCTTTGCATTCATCGCAGCTGATGGGCTAGCGCTCTTATCGCGAGATGGATATCCGTATAAATTCTCCGACTTTTGTAGTAATTATTCATATTATTTATGAGTTCTCTGCCCAACCATACATCTATATCAACTGTTTCCCGAGTTTTTCGCCCCCAACGTACATGTTTAATGGTAAATAGTTAATAATTCATAGTTAATAATTAATAATTAATAGTGAATAGTTAATTATTAATTGTAAATAGTTTTACAGTGTAGATTTTACCATGGCATATATGTGCGATTAAAAGTATTTGCGCCGCTATCGGAGCGCAAAAATGACTCCTCTCTCTCAGCGAATCCTTGCATTCATTGCACGCAATGCACGCAGTGGGTGGGCTCTTATCGTGAGCGTCATTATCAGGGAATCCCCGCATCCGTTGCAGTGAGCTAGCATTCTTATCGAGCAATCCTCGCGTTCGTCGCCGAGGACTAAAGCCCTTATTGAGATGGTCGACTGACCAAGGGTGCAATTTGAATTGGGATATATCACAACTGTGATAATTCTGACACCTAGATAGGATGCGATGGTACTCTAGGAGTTTATATTATACTTTACGCTCCTGAGTCAATATACAAGACAGTCAACTCAGGCAGATAGCAATCGTGGAAATCTCTGACAACGCCGAACTCCTGACGTTTTTCTTCAAACCTTCAACGCCATGGAACTCTCTACCAGCGAAGTACAAAACGATGAATTCATGACTAGAACGAAATTTTCATGGAATACGATGGAATTCCTTAATCGCTGCTAAGAGAGATCTCCAAATATTTTTCCCATCTCGACGATATATATTTTTTTTTTCCTCATTTGGCTCCTCGCGAGTGTAATTGGGCAAATAATTTGTGCGAAATTAAATAGTCCCGATATAATGCGAACTAGATCCGAGTATTCTTATAGCGATATATATATTTTTTTAACACTTTTATTTAAAATTTTTAGCTTTCTCGGTGTCATTTTTTCTGTTTTTTGCCACTTTTGATAAATTTATCAGTGAGAACAAAAACGAATATTTAATTTCATTACTTTTTTTTTGTTTTTGTTTATAAGTAATAACGCGGTGATTTTCGGTACTTCGATCTAGCATTTTTGTTTTTTTTTCCCCCTCAAACGAGCCTTAGCTTTTTGTTATTTAAAAAAAATTTGTCCTTTTTCATTTCTCTCGCTCTTTCTCACTGTCTCGTTTTTTTTTTTTCCCCAAAGCCTCGTGGCATTTCCAAACTACTTTTTTTGTTGTTGTTTTTGTTGGTGATTGGAAATAAATGTTCCTTTGGTCCTAAGCCCTCGATATATTTATACCTATACATATAAATATATAAATATATATATTGCGTGTGAACTGTGAGAGAGGGAAAAAGAAAAGGAAATGCTCGATCAGGAAATTTTGCATAATTGTTGTGCACGAGAGAGAGGTGGCAAAATTCCATTTTTTTCATCAAATTTTTATTACTTATTCATTATTATTTTTTTATATTAAATTTTCTCAATCTTCATCCATCTCCTTTTCCAGCTGATCTGACCCAAATCAAAGGGAATAAAAACTGCGTTTACGTGGTTAAATAGGGGAAAAAAAAAATTAATACCGGAAACGGAGAGAAAGAAAAACAAAAAAAATCAACAAATAATTCACGCGTTCGAACAATGCAGCTCTGCGTCGTTTTTTTTTTTTTTGCATCCCGAGAGATGTGGGGCATTCCGCGACGACTCGTAGGATTAAAGCCAATGGGATTATCGATTCAACCGTACCGGAAGTGGCTACGCTGGGGTTCAACACTGACAGGGACGACAAAACTGGATCATTAAATTTGATTCTTTTTTTTATCTCTCTGTAGAGTTCGACGTAAAATTCGAGAACTCGTAGTTTAAACGCTCGAATGTCGTTGGGAGGCACGTTCGCGGTACTTAGTACTGCCTCTGCTCTCGCTCCAACGTAAATGATTTCAATCGCCTTATATTCTCGTACGTTCCCTGGATCTATCGACTGTGTGGGCGTTTTAGCGGATAACGCTTCCGTAATGATGGGCAATTTGAACGGGGTGCAGGCCAAATTCAAAGATTCGCTGCCACATTTATTTGTGATGGGATGCGTTTGTCATTCTTTCCATCTTTGTGCGTCTGCAGCTTGCCTCAAATTGCCGAGAACGATCGAGGATCTTGCGCGAGATATATATTCATACTTTTCGCACAGTACAAAACGTTTGGTGGAATTCGCCGGCTGCCAAGAGATTGCGAACCTTGCGCCTCATCGACTTCTACGACCAAGTCAGACTCGGTGGTTATCGTTGCAGGCAGTCGTCAATCGTATTTTGGAGCAGTGGCCTGCCCTAATTCCGTATTTCGAGAAAGCTGTGGTTGAAGACAGTTTACAGTCAGCTAATACAATTCTGTGTGCTTTGAAAAATCCTGTCTTCAAAATATATTTCTGCTTTCTTTCGTATATTCTGGGATTGATTACTCGGCTGAACGTCGAATTTCAAAGTCGAGACTCACTTCTATATTCTCTGCTCGATCGAGTAACTGAGGTATATCGGACGATACTCAAGAATTACCTGAAGCCAGAATATCTCGCTAAAACGCCCACACAGTCGATAGATCCAGGGAACGTACGAGAATATAAGGCGATTGAAATCATTTACGTTGGAGCGAGAGCAGAGGCAGTACTAAGTACCGCGAACGTGCCTCCCAACGACATTCGAGCGTTTAAACTACGAGTTCTCGAATTTTACTCTCTACAGAGAGATAAAAAAAAGAATCAAATTTAATGATCCAGTTTTGTCGTCCCTGTCAGTGTTGAACCCCAGCGTAGCCACTTCCGGTACGGTTGAATCGATAATCCCATTGGCTTTGCACTTCCCAAATCTCGTTTCGGAAGATTCAATGGAAGAATTGAATTCAGAATGGCGGTTGCTATCGGAGGTAACCGAGCTCAAAAGCGGGAACGACAGCTTTGTTGAATTTATTAATCGCATCGGAAACATGAAGAATCAGGCACAGAACTCAATGTTCCCGACTTTATTTACATTTATCAAAGCTCTTGCATGCTTGCCACACAGCAGCGCAGCAGCAGAACGTATTTTCTCTCAATTGAATTTAATGAAAACGAAAAGTCGTAACAAGCTGAAGGTAACTACGTGTAACGCACTGTTATTAACAAAAGAACTTCTTCATTCTCAAGCTTGCTATGAGTGGATTCCGGAGGCTAGACTACTCGCCCAAAATGCGAGAGATTTAGATTCGGAGGATGATGGATGATTTTGCTTACTGCACTCGTAGATGATATATTGAAGTTATATTGATATATATAATATATATAATATATATATTATATATATTACATTGATATATATATATATATATTGATATATATAATATATATGATATATATAGTATTGATGATATATTGAAGCACTAAATATTTGTGAAAAAAAAACCAAAGACACACCAAAAAAATCTTTCGTATATCCATCATTTTCATATTGTCATTACGTTTAGAATTTATAGTTTGTATTTCGTGTAATGATGTGGATGTTACGAGGTTTATATTTTCTAAGTTTCGTACATTACATATATAGCACAATAAAGATACTGAAATCATTTTGCTCAATGCGTGTTATTGAATTTTTGAGTTTCACTCTTTTCTCGCTTTTTAACCTTTTACTTCTTATAACTAATTTCTAATTTAAAGTTTATAATTTTATTTATTTTTTAAATTAATGTGCTTATTGTAACTACGAAATCCGATTCATTGGGTTTACTTTGGAAAACACTAAGGGCGGTATTCATAGTCGGGTCTTATTTCTAAGACGGTCTTAAGCACGGCCAACGACCAATCAAGTCGTCCTAAACGACGACTTAAGACCATCTTAGAAATAAGACTCGACTATGAATACCGGCCTAAGATTGTTTGGGGTTTGGGGTTACTGTGGTTTGCTTGAGTTATACGAGTGTCGGATTCTACTTTACCCGCCGTAGTTTATTGGAGAAAGATAGACAGTAGTTGCATTTTTGCCAGCTTAGTGCTTACACCGTTGAGGGCCATAGGGGTTTTGGTGGAAAATTCGAAAATACCTACAAAGACCGAGTGCCGAACGCACCCGTCTGGCCGCCAGTGAACAGTGAAAGTGGAAACTGTTTTTCTTATACCAAAAATTATTTACGTACACTCTTTAATTCAAGGTAGAAAAACAGTTTCAAATATCTACTTGTATATCGTACTACTACAAAAAAAAAAACGTACGGATCAATTTATTCACTTCTTCTTAATCTTGGTACTTTTTTATACAGAGCGGTACGTTTTTGCATTCATTTCTGTACGCTTCGAACTTGCCGTCCGGCAACACTGCAACCATTCCTTTCCCTACCGTTCGCTCCTGAACACCTCTATCTCTAAGCGTAAGCGCTAGTATCAGCATCGCGTCTGACGCTAGCATTAGGACCTTCCTATAAAAAAACCCTTCGCTTGCGAAGTGATCGTATTGCACGATTGCCTGAGTAAGTTCCTACCTAGTAGCATACTTAGCTATAGTACTCGCACTGCGTCGAGCGCATAGTCAAAGTGTCCATCCTGTTAGCATATTTTACTAGAGTACTCGTATTGCATCGAGCGCATAGTAAAATTCCCTTTCTAATAACTGTACTAACGGCTCGACCCACGTCGAGCAATTAGCCACAGATATCCACTAGGTACCACTCAAGCCATCGAACCGAACTTTTTACAGGAAGATCCGCTCTGTTTGTTTCGTGCTCCTGAGTAGGCTCGGCTCACTACCGTCGCACGATCTCGAATTCGTATTGGCACAGCGTCCAACGCGAGCTAGAGAAAGTACGACATAACATAGGATAAGTCGCCTAGAGTATAGGTTTTCTTAGAGAAAAACCTAGATCTCTGCATTAGCCACTAACCACCAAAAACTTAAACAAAACCATTTCTCAACTTAGCTTCAATAAAAAACAAATTTCACACTTCAATTTCTAGATTACCAAAGGACCAGTAATCATAGATATCTCAACCGTAGAATCATAATAAACGTGTCCTCCTAAATTAACCTCTTTTTTATTAATTAGCCGTCTGGACCGGCAAAGTCCATATAACTCTTTTGTTAATTAATTGATCATCAATATGATCAACAATAGAGTCACAATGCCGATGATGAACTAGTTCCAGCCACCATACCCAAAGAGTGAACATATTCTGAGGCAAACAAAACAAACAACAAAAAGTAACATATCAATTGATTGAATTTCCCAAATTACATTTAAAGAATTAATTCCTTGGCTATCTCTTTTTGATTACTCGAGTCCAGAACACGAATCCAGCTCTCAGATCGAAATAAAACATTAAAAACTTTCGATATTTAACACGTAAAATCTCGAAACGTTTCAATATATACATAGACGAATCAGAAAATTATGAAAAAGCTTGCATTCACCGGTAACTTAGGCTTGTGACACACCAGGGGACTGTGTTTTTGAATGTTTAAGAGAGAATAAAACAATATTTATTCATAAATCTAACTTCATACGCGGTTACTTTATTAAAACTAATACGGATTTTTATTTTCAATGATAGTTTGAAAAAATATAAATGAATATATTGTGTTTATTTGTCTAAGACATCGCATTTCCCATTAGTGGAGAATTGCCCGTGTATTTCACGTCTTTTTTTTAAATCTCTTTGTTCCTTATTCCTTTTTTTTCTGCTTCCCTCAAAAATCTTACAGATCTGCTCGTTTCACGGAGACAAATCGATCGATCGTCGCTAACTATAAATGAATCATGAAATACGCGTGCTCATCGATTAAACGTTATTATTATTATTAGTTCGTTTTCTTCTCATTTTTGTTTGTTTATTTTTTCTTTTTTTTTCTTTCATCAATCATTTATCAATATTGTAATCATTATATTGCCATTAATTATTATAATTACGATTTAACGCTATAATTAATTTTTTCTTTTTTTCTCGTTTCTTTAGTCAATGATTTTATTAATTCATTCGTTATGATAGAAAGTGCGTCACGATGCAGTGTACAACGAATAGTGTTCGGTTGAACTGTCAATCCGTTTCTTGTCAACACACATACACACATACACACACACCGCGTCGCGAAACGTTAAAAAGTCTTTAATTTTTTTTTATCCCTTTTTTTTTAATTACTTTATTTGCAGAGAGCGCGCGCGACTCGAAAAGGTGGCAAAACCCTTCTGGATCTTTGGAAGACTCGATCCGAGTCTTGATTTCTCATATCCCAAGTCTGCGAGTCAATTAAATTTTTTTTGTTTTCAATTTCCTTCAATTTTTTTCGTTCGCTTGAAATAATTTTACAGATCTTTATGAATGGTAGTTGAAAAAAAAATTTTAGACCAGATTTATCATGAGGAGGGTCCAAGGGGGATCGAGCTGGCATAAAATGACTCGAATGGCGTTTTTTTTTGTTAATTAAAATTTTACTCCCGAGTAAGATGATTGGAATTGAAAAATTTTGGGTCCATATTTTTTTTTCCCGCCAACTGTAATTGGAGAAAAAACGAAATTCGTGAATTAATATCAAAGGAGTTTCGATGAAAAAAAAAATTAATCCTACGAGTCGTCGCGGAATGCCCCACATCTCTCGGGATGCAAAAAAAAAAAACGACGCAGAGCTGCATTGTTCGAACGCGTGAATTATTTGTTGATTTTTTTTGTTTTTCTTTCTCTCCGTTTCCGGTATTAATTTTTTTTTCCCCCCTATTTAACCACGTAAACGCAGTTTTTATTCCCTTTGATTTGGGTCAGATCAGCTGGAAAAGGAGATGGATGAAGATTGAGAAAATTTAATATAAAAAAATAATAATGAATAAGTAATAAAAATTTGATGAAAAAAATGGAATTTTGCCACCTCTCTCTCGTGCACAACAATTATGCAAAATTTCCTGATCGAGCATTTCCTTTTCTTTTTCCCTCTCTCACAGTTCACACGCAATATATATATTTATATATTTATATGTATAGGTATAAATATATCGAGGGCTTAGGACCAGAAAGGCTTAACCCACAAAAAACGGACTATACTGCCATAAGGGCGTATCCCCAACTTTAACACGGAAGTTCCATAAGAGCAAAATTAATCAGCCTACAGCCAGAAAGGCGTAAGCCACGAAAAATAAAAAAAAGTGGCTTACGCCCGTCTGGCAGATCATTCATCATTTTTTCCGGATTTAAATCGCCTGATTGCAGCCAGACGGGCGTAACCCTCTTTTTTTTTATTTTTCGTGGCTTACGCCTTTCTGGCGGATAACTGGTCAGTTTTTTCCGAATTTCGATCGTCTACTTACTGCCAGAAGGGCGTTACCCCAAAAAAATTGAAAACGTGATATATTTGTGTGTGACGTGTGTGTGTGTGTGTGTAAAATTTTGAAAATGTTGAATAGATTTGAAAATTTTGGAAAATTTAAAAAATTTGAAAATTTTGAAAAATTTGAAAATTTCGACTATTATGCGACAACGACTAAATATGCGCATGCAACCATTTTGCAAATGATATATTTCGTTTTTGTTTATATTTCGCATTAAAAAATATTAGCAAATAGCAAATAGTTTCCTGACCAGCAACTGCCGAGTTTTTCTGACCAGCAACTCGTCTGTCTGCCAAGACTGGCACTGAACAGATTTGCGTTACACACCTAGTCTGGAACTCGACAGTTTACCGGCCATCAACTGGCCAGAAAGATGGAAAACTGGCCAGCATCTTACACACATCGCGTTTTCAATTTTTTTGGGGTAACGCCCTTCTGACAGTAAATAGACGATCGAAATTCGGAAAAAACTGACCGGTTATCCACCGGAAAGGCGTAAGCCACGAAAAATAAAAAAAAAGAGGGTTACGCCTGTCTGGCTGTAATCAGGCGATTTAAATCCGGAAAAAAATGATGAATGATCTGCCAGACGGGCGTAAGCCACTTTTTTTTTCTCTGCGGGTTACGCCTTTCTGGCAGTATTGTAGTGGGCTTACGCCCTTCTGGCTGTAGGCTGATTAATTTTGTTCTTATGGAACTTCCGTGTTAAAGTTGGGGATACGCCCAGTATCCTAGTAACTATGCCTAGTACTAGGCAGTAAGGTAATGAAAAGTCGAAAAACAGTGGGTTACGCCCTTTTGGTCCTAAGCCCTCGATATAATCGAAATTTACGCATACGAAAAGGGAAAAAAGAATTCTCCATATATATCGAAAAATTGCAATATTTTTTTTTTCATGCCAAACCCTCTCTATTTCTCTCTCATTCGTTTACAAAAGAAAATCGATTGCGCAACGTGGAAGAATAAAAAAGCAGAGAATTAGAAAAAAAAAATCAAAACACGAAAATATTCGTTTTTTTGTTTGTTTGTGTATTTTTTTTTGTTTGTGCTCCATTTCGGTTTCGAGTGTGCTAGTTTCGCTTCGATTTGTTCGCTTCTTTTTTTTTCTCTCAGTGCGTGTTTATGCTCTCACTTTTTCGACTATGTGACTAGAAACACGATAAATTTACGACTAATAATAATAATAATAAAATTAATATTTTTTTTATAATAATTTTTAAAAAATGGCAACTGGAGCCTTTTTTTAGCATAAAGTTAATTATTCCTCTGGATAATATGGCAACCTCGATGACGCTTTAAAATTAATGATAAAATTAATAATACTAGAGATAATGTTCGTTTTTTTTTTTCATTCTTTCTCCTCTTTCTTTCGTAATTATGAAAATCGACTTGTCATATCTGTATGACAAGAAAAATTAAAAAAAAGCTCTTGCAGTCAATTATCATAATTCTGCAAAAAAAAACGTGTATTATAATTATTATTATACGTGATACTGGCATTGAGAGCTTAAAAATTATTACAATATGGCGGTTTACGATCACAAAGTTTATCGGGAATCATATTTGAAGAAAAAAAAAAGTAATTTCATTTTTAAAAAAAGCGCGTATTATTCACTCGTTTACGTTTTTTTTTATAAGTGGCTTTCATGACTTTTAGAATTTCCCCCATAAAAATTCAAGGCCAGAGAGACGGCTGATAAATATTTCAATATTCAGTGTGTCGAAAAAAAAAAAATATTTAAACTTTGAATATCTCCAAAATTTGTCTTTTTTTTTCGTTCTTTCAGCCACGGCAATGATTTTTCGTTGAAATTTGAATTGCGTACTCGGGGGGGTGAAAAGAAATGTTTTCTTAATCGCTGCTAAGAGAGATCTCCAAATATTTTTCCCATCTCGACGATATATATTTTTTGTAACGCATGCACGATTTCTGCGTTTTTTGTACCTATTAAGCGGGCGTAAAGTGACCCTTTTTTGACCGGCTCGAAAAAGCGGGCAATAATGAATTCATTATTGCCCGGTTTTTGAATAAGCGGGCTATAATGAAAATAAGCGGGCTATAATGAAAAAAGCGGGCTATAATGAATCCATTATAGCCCGCTTATTTTTATTATAGCCCGCTTATTTTCATTATAGCCCGCTTATTTTCATTATAGCCCTCTTTTATAAAAATAAGCGGGCTATAATGGATTCATTATAGCCCGCTTATTTTCATTATAGCCCGCTTATTTTCATTATAGCCCGCTTATTTTTATTATAGCCCGCTTTCTGAAATTCGTAAAAACGACCGTGTGCGTACATATACAATATATGATATTGTATTTCGCCCACTTATAGGCACAAAAACACAGAAATCTATACATGCATTACAAAAAATATGGTGTGCACCAAGGGCTCAGTGGACTTTTTTACCTCGTGTGTTTGCAGTACTCGTCTTCGGCTCGCACACGCACTCGTCTTCGGCTCGCAGACGCACTCGTCTTCGGCTCGCTCCTGCACTCGCCTTCGGCTCGTGCGAGCTCACCCTCGACTCGTGCTAGCTCACCTTCGACTCGTGCTAGCTCGCCTTCGACTTGTACTGCAAATTCCACACTCGGTCTAAAAAAGCCCACTTTACGCCCTAGGTGTACAATATACTATTTTTTTTTCCTCATTTGGCTCCTCGCGAGTGGAATTGGGCAAATAATTTGTGCGAAATTAAATAGTCCCGATATAATGCGAACTAGATCCGAGTATTCTTATAGCGATATATATATTTTTTTAACACTTTTATTTAAAATTTTTCGCTTTCTCGGTGTCATTTTTTCTGTTTTTTGCCACTTTTGATAAATTTATCAGTGAGAACAAAAACGAATATTTAATTTCATTACTTTTTTTTTGTTTTTGTTTATAAGTAATAACGCGGTGATTTTCGGTACTTCGATCTAGCATTTTTGTTTTTTTTCCCCCCTCAAACGAGCCTTAGCTTTTTGTTATTTAAAAAAAATTTGTCCTTTTTCATTTCTCTCGCTCTTTCTCACTGTCTCGTTTTTTTTTTCCCCAAAGCCTCGTGGCATTTCCAAACTACTTTTTTTGTTGTTGTTTTTGTTGGTGATTGGAAATAAATGTTCCTTTAGCATTTTCCTAGCCAGTAAAAACTCCTTGACTCTCTCTCTCTCTCTCTCTTCCTTTCTATCTCTTTTTGTCGCTCTTTATAACGTCGAATCGTCGAATTCCGGTCGAAAGGCCTCGAACTTCATATTTATGAAAAATTTTCGTTCAATGTGCTATGCTTACCATAAGAAAAGTTGATTTCAAAAAACGGTCTTGGTTGGTTTAAATTTTGCCGCTGGAGACATTTTTAATGATTGATTTCCCGACGAACGTAAATTGAAAAAAAATTTATCTGTTTTTAAATGTCCTACCTGTATCGCCCAGCGAATGTCAACCGATCTGAGTACTCGCATTATGTTATATATTTTATGTCTATATCATTGAAAACGGAATTTCTATGCTTGTTAGTTCAATGAATTATTGGTTTTTCGATGAAGAAAACGTTGAAAAAAAATTCAGTTTTTCAATTTTTGCGGGATTGGGCAAGATATTCACTCGAGTATACAGTGAAATACATATCGTTTTTATTAGAAATATATAACATTATTGTTACACTTTATACAAATCTAGAAAAAAAAAAAAAAATTCGACAGAAATGATAACAATTATCGTTCAACATTGCGTAATCTTTTTTTTCCAGAATCTCTAAAGGCGTTCGTTTTCACGTTTTTTTTTTTCTTCTTAAATCCAGATATGCGCATCGCGAGTCAGCGGGGGCAATAGTTAATGAGGAATTGGCATAGTCATCGTTGTAAAATTGACCTGAATATTTTAAATATATACGAATATTCGTTCCGTTATGAAATATCGATAAAAAAAACAACAACAACAACAACAACTTATCGTCTTCGTTTTCCCTCGTTGCATATTCGAACTGCGTATTTACAGATAAGAGACTTTGTTTTTTTTTTGCTTCAAAGAAAATACGAAGGTGTCTCTCTCTCTCTCTCTCTCGCGAGCAATGAATGAAAGTTGGTAAATTCTCGATTTTACAAGTAAGACACGTGCAAGCCGCGCTCGTACGACACTTCGTTGTCGCCGAATTTAATGTTTTCACTGACCTCGTTATTTTTCATCGACGATTTTTCATTGTCGTTTTCCTGTTTCGCGGTTAATGCAGCACTCGCCTCGTCCTCGTGATCGCTGCACGGAGATGACGCGTTCAAGGGCTCCAAGCCGATTATAACGCGCACGTTATCCGGTAAATTGGGTGCTACGGCCATGAGCTGATGATAAATACCCTCGGCTTTCGATAATGCCCACGGTAGCTCGATGTGAAGCGACAAGTCGTTTATGTGCTGAAATTTTTTTCATTATTCACAGAGTCTCGTGTAGAAGAGGTGAAAAAAAAAAATATTTTCAAACAGGACCGACGGTAGTGGACGCGCGCGGTTAATACGTAAAAACCCGCAAGGGTTTAAAAATATATAATAATAAATATAATATATAAAATATATACATTATATATATATTTATATATATAAAATATATATATTATATATATATATTTATATATATAAAATTTATATTTACATATTTATATTTATATTTATAAAGACAAAGAACAATGGGCCAGAATGAGATGTGGGAATGCGGGCCGAGCGGGGAACAAGGTATTCAAGGACGTAAAATGTAGAATATGTGGAGCGGATAAAGAGGATTTGGAACATATTTGGAGTTGTAGGGAGTTTAAGAAGGTAGTTAAGGAGGTATTATCGAAACTTCAGAGTCAAAATAGTGTTTGGATTTTCTGCTAAATTTTTATTTTTAAATAGTGACTAAAAAAATTATTTTAATTTTTTATTACTAATATGCTTGTGTTTTGAACACTTTAATTGTTAGGAAAAAATTTTTTCATAAGAAAAGACTTGCATGATTCTAGCAGTTATATGGCGAAGAAGGTTAGGTGGCAACATCGCTTAGCGGAAGAATGCGTGTGTCGTGTGTCAGAGTTGTATGGGTGCGTGCGTGAAGCATGTGAACCTAACCTCACTTATTTTGTGATCGAACCGCAAATGGTGAAATTATTTCACTGCTTATTTTTTGCATTTATTTTTCAAGTTCCGATCTATATATATATATATATATATATCGAGGGCTTAGGACCAGAAAGGCGTAACCCACAAAAAACGGACTATACTGCCATAAGGGCGTATCCCCAACTTTAACACGGAAGTTCCATAAGAGCAAAATTAATCAGCCTACAGCCAGAAGGGCGTAAGCCCACACTACAATACTGCCAGAAAGGCGTAAGCCACGAAAAATAAAAAAAAGTGGCTTACGCCCGTCTGGCAGATCATTCATCATTTTTTACCGGATTTAAATCGCCTGATTACAGCCAGACGGGCGTAACCCTCTTTTTTTTATTTTTCGTGGCTTACGCCTTTCTGGCGGATAACCGGTCAATTTTTTCCGAATTTCGATCGTCTACTTACTGCCAGAAGGGCGTTACCCCAAAAAAATTTTAAACGTGATGTGTGTGTGTGTGTGTGTGTGACGTGTGTGTGTAAAATTTTCAAATTTTTTAAAATTTTTCAAAATTTTCAAATTTTTCAAAATTTTCAAATATATCGAAATTTTCAAATTTTTCAAAATTTTCCAAAACTATTCAACATTTTCAAAATTTTCAAAAATATTTGAAATTTAAAAAATTTTGAAACCTTTGAAAATTTTGAAAGTTTTGAAAAATTTGAAAAATTTTGAAAATGTTGAATAGATTTGAAAATTTTTGAAATATTTTCAAATTTTGGAAAATTTAAAAAATTTGAAAATTTTGAAAATTTGAAAATATTAAAAGTTTGAAAAATTTGAAATAAAAAAAAAAAATTTTATTTTGAAAAATTTTTTAATTTCGAGTATTAACTATAGCAACGACTAAATATGCGCATGCAACCATTTTGAAAATGGTATATTTCGTTTTTGTTTATATTTCGCATTAAAAAATATTAGCAAATAGCGAATAGTTTTCTGACCAGCAACTACCGAGTTTTTCTGACCAGCAACTCGTCAGCCTGCCAAGACTGGCACTGAACAGATTTGCGTTACACACCTAGTCTGGAACTCGACAGTTTACTGGCCATCAACTGGCCAGAAAGATGGAAAACTGGCCAGCATCTTACACACATCAAGTTTTCAATTTTTTTGGGGTAACGCCCTTCTGGCAGTAAGTAGACGATCGAAATTCGGAAAAAATTGACCGGTTATCCGCCAGAAAGGCGTAAGCCACGAAAAATAAAAAAAAGAGGGTTACGCCCGTCTGGCTGTAATCAGGCGATTTAAATCCGGGAAAAAATGATGAATGATCTGCCAGACGGGCGTAAGCCACTTTTTTTATTTTTCGTGGCTTACGCCTTTCTGGCAGTATTGTAGTGGGCTTACGCCCTTCTGGCTGTAGGCTGATTAATTTTGCTCTTATGGAACTTCCGTGTTAATGTTGGGGATACGCCCTTATGGCAGTAAGGTAATGAAAAGTCGAAAAACAGTGGGTTACGCCCTTTTGGTCCTAAGCCCTCGATATATAGACACACATATATGCGTGCGATAGTTTGAGTTGGTTATGCGGCGTTGCCAAATTTATTTTCAATCAGCTCGTATAGTCCGTCGCGTTCAGAAACCAGTGCGATTAACTCGATATTTCTCTTTTATTTCATCGGTAATCCTACATTTAAAGTACATCAATTTATTACCTGTAATCCAAAGTTGCATGTGTTCGTTTTTCATCAACGAAAGTTGGAATATCACGCAGAAAAAAATAAAAAACCTAACCTTGGTACCCCTCACGCCATAAGACATGTGTTAAAAGTATACAAAAATTTGATTTTGAAATTAAATATCTCAGTTTCTAAACGGTAAATCGTTGTGAAATTTCACCACAAGTTGGATTTTGTTCTGAATTTCGTGTTCACAAAATTTCACGCAGCTAAGTTGGAAAATAATTTTCACGTGAGAAACGATAATACCTCCTTAATAGAAGTCTGAAAGAGGGAGCCGAAGAAATAATAAGAGAATGGGAGAATACAGGTCAAGAGCGGTGGACAGGGATTTTCAGAGGGCCAATAAAGCCAGTATTATGCGAATACTATAGAGTATTTGAAAGGACAGCGAGAGCCAAAGAGCAAGCGGAAATGAGAGAGGATGTGATGGGAGAGTTAAGGGAAGAATGGAGGTATGAGGAAGAGGAAATGGACAACTAACTATGTATATTAAATTTAAACTATGTATGTTAAATTTTAAGTTTGAAATGTATAAAAACATGTTGTGTGAAATATTCTTAAGCCCATTAGGGCAAGGATGGCTAATAAAAATCTATCTATTTATATTTATATTTATTTATTTTTTATATATTATATTATATTATATATATATATAATATGTCGCATTCCACATCAACTCGGCCACCCAGTTTTTTTGTCTCAAAAAAATTATTCAGTATGGGCGTTTCAAAGGACAATATATCCATGATATTTTACCAAAATTTCATCCCCCACTATTGTTGGTTCTCGAGATAATGATTAATGAAGTCTCAATTTTGTAAAAATCATAACTTCGTAACTACTGATCGGATTTGAACGATTAAAAAAAAGAATCTTTTTTATTTTTTTTTTTGCCCTTTTCGAAAAAAAAAAAATATATATATGTCATCATCGGATAAAAGCTCATTTGACAATTTTCGGGGTAAATTAACAAAAAAAAATGTTTTCCCTCTTCACTGATGCCTCGTTCCATTTTGAAAAAATCCTGCGGTGTTGCGTATTGCCTCCCTCTATCAGGAAAAAAAAAAAATACTCAGTAGAATTCCGATTGGCCCTTTCGTAGAAAAAAAAAAAATCGAAAAATTTCCCCGAAAACTGTCTAATGAACTTTTTTCCAATGACGGCATATTTTTTGTTTCAAAAAGGGCGAAAAAAATAAAAAAACATTATTTTTTTAATCGTTAAAATCAGATCAGCCGTTACGAAGTTATGATTTTTACAAAATTGAGAATTCATCAATCATTATCTCGAGAACCAACAATAGTGGGGGAATGAAATTTTGGTAAAATGTCATGGATATATTGTCCTTTGAAATGCCCATACTGAATAATTTTTTTGAGACAATAAAAAAAACAGGGTGGCTGAGTTGACGTGGAATGCGCCATATATATATAAATATATATAATATATAAAATATATAATATATAAAATATATAATATATAAAATATATAATATATAAAATATATAATATATAAAATATATAATATATAAAATATATAATATATAAAATATATAATATATAAAATATATAATATATACAATATATAATATATAAAATATATAAATATAATGTATAAAATAAATAATAATAATAAAAAAAAATTTTTTTAATATTTTCGAGCAGATGATTGTTGCGACGAAGCTAGCTTGAAAATGTTTTTTTAGCCACAGACCGGAATAGGCCAGCGATCGCTTGTATTTTTTGCAGATTTTTTTTATTTTTCAACAGAATTATTTATTTTTTTTTTTTTACTTGACGTGGAATTATTTTATATATTCGCATGCTTGAATCTACAATAGTACCCTTCGCCAATAATCTTTGCGACAATTGTAGCAAAAAAAAACCCATTAAGGACTCAATATCGCTTTTTTTTTTTTAATAATTCCTCAATAGTTTATCGTTCAATAGATTTTTTTTTTTCGCAACCAAAGATTCGATCATGATCGATCGATACGGTTGTTATTACCTTGAGTATTTCAGTGAATCCATAACGATTCTCCATCAGCATGCTCTTCTCGGTGTCCAGTATTGCCGCGCACAACAATAAATGAAAATTTTTGCATGGTAAACCGGTCCACAATATTTCCCAAAGCTTCATTATATCGACGGCGCTGAATTCACGCTTGAACAAGACGAGAAGCCATCGAAAGCAAAAGAACATATTGCCGGAATCATTTTTGCTCAAATACAGCGCCAATTGGGGATCCGAGACGTTTAGCAACGTGTGCAACTGGCACAGCTGCGCTTTCATTCCGGCTTGATCCATTTCAAAATTCGTGCTCTGTGTGAAATTTCGATTAATTCCAATAATATTATCGACGATTATCGAAATATATAATTGCAACGAAAATAAAAAAAAAAAAAAAGGTTGAACATCGCTTGCCACTTTGTCCATGAAACCGACGAAACTCCAAAAAGCATCGACCTCGCTGTCCATCAGACACAAAATCGGGCTCAGCAAATCGCTCATACCCTGCACGTATCCCAAATCAAAATTGTACATTACGTAAGTCATGAGAATATCGTACAACTGGGCCAAATGTGGATTGTTGTCACCGGAATAGTAAGGATGTGTTCTGTCGGTTCGATTTACGTCCTTCTCTAAATTGGCGAAAGAACAATAATAAAAACACGAAATATTCGCAAACACTTTGGGATCAACGATATTTTTCGTTCTTTTATTTTTCGCTCTCTCACCTATCAAACTTTTTCTGTCCCTAAAATCGGAAAATCTATTCTCCTGTGCGACAGTCATCGATCGCCATTGAAGCTTCATTTTAAAATACTCGTCGGTCTTGACTTTCCTGAGCTCGACGCGTTCCGCATTCGTTGAATTCCAGGGATAATAATTTAATAAAAATTTCCAAACCTCGTAACGCAAAGGTGGCGATATTCCCTGTAAAAATATGCAAGATGGTCAATTCGTCGTTATCGATCGGATCGTTTTAAATGGAAATTGAAAAAAAAAAAAAAAAAAAAAAAAGAATCAATTTTGTACAGACCCCACGGAAAATGATTTCTCTCACAGCCTTGGGATTGATAATTCTGTCCTCGGCGTCCTTGCATCTGTCCCACTGTTCTTGGGTCAATGGCGGACCTGTTTGAATTTCGTTGATCGAGGGGGGCAGAAAAATCGTCCACGTGAATATATAATATTTTCCGGGAGTATTCAAGTGAAACTAATTGATCGCTTTACCGCGCGGACACGGTGGTCTCGGAGGTAAAACGAGACCCGATTGTTCGATAACCTCGTACTCGTCGCCCGAGCCGCTCGTTGCAAACGGCTGAGAGTGCTCTATCGTTAACGAACGATTGAGAAGATCCGCGACAGCCTCCTCCACCGGTTGTCTCACCGGTTCTTTGTAAACTGGTTAAAAAAAAAAAAAAAAAAAAAAAAAAAAATCAAGAATCGCACCTCTCCGATCATATCGAAGAATAAAATTTCATAAAAATTCACGTATAGCGCAATAAAATATAAATATTTGACCCCATCACTGTGGAGGAAGGAGATTGGTTGATTCGAACCCGGGCTGAATTTTCAAACTTTCTCTCCCTATTTCGAAACGAAGCCAAGGGCGCGTGGGCCTCATCTCCGCCTGCTCGGTACTTCAAGTATTTAGTACTTCAAGTACTGCATACTTCGAGTACTCGTTACTTCGAAGTATTTACGGTGCTTGGTACTTTGAAATACGCGAGTACTTTGCACTTTGTACTCGAAGTACTTTCTGATAATTTTCCGTTTCAAATGTATTCAAAAGTACTTCGCGCCTGGCACTTGAAAAAGTACTTGAAGTACGGGGAAAGTACTTGAAATTTTAATTTCAAATACTTTATGCGTATACTCGCAAATTTAAGTACAAAAGCTTGAAGTACAGGTCCGAGTACTTGGAAATTCGAGTACAATACTTGAAATACTTTTCAAGTACTCGGTACTCGAAGTACTTACCAGCTCTGCATTTTACGAGTTGTTATTCATGCCATCCGCTATGAATAGACGCTAAAAAATACTCCGGGATTTTATTCTGAAAGAGAAGCCCGACTCGACAATTAGGAGTATGAATGAAATTTTTTTTTTTTCAATCATTGGGGCGCATAATGTAGAGTAAGTAAAAAAATGAGGACGTATTTGTTTATTTTTCGTTAAAAATCACAGATGCACCTGTTATAGGCAATTTAATTTCACGGATTTTGATATATATGGATATAGCGTAATACATGTGTGACGTCGTAATGTTATATTTTTCAATTTTTTATATTAACGGTAATTTTGATTCAAATAAAAAAAATAAAAATACGTACTAAATATTTTTTCCTAAACTACCAGATTTTGAAATAAAAAAATTTCATTTATACTCCCAATTTGAGTACGGCAACATTGTCCGTCGCGTCTGAAATTTTTGCAGCGTACGCCTCTTTTGATACCTCAAGTACCTGACGCTTCAAATATTTTTCATGCTTGGTACTTCAAGTACTCGCAGTACTTGGAATACTTTCTGGTGCTTTTCCCAGCTCTTGCATGAGATCGATTCAACCCCCCCCCCCCCCCTCCCTCCTTCTTCCCCTAAACTTAAATGGTGCAAAATAATGTCCTACAGTGATGGGATTAAATGACCGTGGATTAAATAAATCAGTCACGAAACTGAAAGCATTGAATCTAAACAATAATAACGCCAATGAAATAAATTATAAAAATAGATGTATACCGCATATTAATTAAATAAATCAATAAATGAATAAACTTGATAAACATGTATTATATAATTTCTGGATAAACCCAAGACGGTCACACCTCATGAGAATCCCGTGGTGGTCACACATGGGATGTAACACACCCCGAGCACTTTGAAGTACTGTAGAATTTCGTAGAATTATTCTGGGGGCCCAAAAAAAAATTGAGAACATATTTCAAACGTTTTTCTATTAACCTATCCAAGAATGTAATGAAAATTTTAATTTTTAGTATGTTTAAAAAATTCGTGAAAAAAAATTCCCAAAAATAACCTTTTTTTTTTTTTTTTTTTACAAAAAATGCTGTATTTTTTTGTCTTTAGACATATCGACAAAATTCAAACAGGGTCCGATTCCTGAATAGATTCTGTTTCTGGTGACTATATTGGTTTTTGTGGGTTTTCAAAAAAGTATATATATTTGGCGCTACGAACATGCGGATTTCGGCGGCAAAATAATGTACAAGACGGCGATGTTCGTGTAAAATTATTATTTATTCATTCAAAATTCTGAAAAACCGAGCTCAAAAATGGCCTGGGGGTGTGCTACACCCAATATGACCGTCTTGAGTTAAAAAGCCCTTATTTTTCTCATTTTCATTGAACAAAACTTACGCCAAATATCCGCGAGTTTGCTGAAAGCTTCGAGAGTCGTTTCGTAAGGTCTGTTGTGCAAATCCTTGACGAATTTCCACACGTAATCCGACGTGTTTTCTTGAAACAAATCGAGCTCGGCGAACGATTTGTTCAGTACGGAGCTGACCTCGTCGATGACAAGATACAAATTTCTGTCGTTTCTTGATTTAACAAATTTCACGAAACCCTTCAAAGAATTGACGAAACTATCGGCGTTTGAGAGCTGAAAGAAAGCCACATAGGCGGCGCCGTCTCGTTGCATGAATATCAATTGCTGTCCGCCGTGATTTACGCGAACGGATTTAAGCTCGAACAGCATTATTCTGACTGTTTTCGAGCGTCCCAGAGAATCCGGACCGTCGGACGAGGAGGACGTTCGAGTTCTTCTCGTGTGAGAATCCACCAGAGACCATTCCGGATCTTGATCCTGACTCTCGGATACAACGGAAACTTCGATCGGCTTCCATTCTATGCATTTTCCAAAGCTATACTCGACGATATTCAACGATCCTAAACTATGCACTTCGTCCTCTCTGATATTCGATCCTCTCAGTACGACACCCGTGTGGATGCAGAGATCCTGAGCAAAAAAAAAAAAAAAAAAAAAAAAAAAAAAAAAAAAAGATTCTCGAAAACATTGACGAAACGAGGAATTCGTGATATGGGGTATGCAATGCATACGTGTACTTTTTTTCACGTGAAACGAATTTACACAGAACTTCATGAGGCCATGCATTATCGTTGAACATTAATTTTTACAAATTCGTGTACGCGTATTATCGAAATTATAATTATATTACCTTTCCCTGTTCCGTGGGTTCGAACATTTTATAATTATTTCGATGAAACAATCCACTTTATCAACTCTGATTTCAACGCATCTCTCTGACGTTAACACAAAACATTCCACGATGTGAGCGAAAAAACACAAATCGTTCTTTCTCTTCCTATCACCGATAACAAACAATTTTTTTTAATTTTTTTTATCACGGTCAATCGTGTTTACGTACTTTTTTTTTCTTCTGATTTTCGATTGTACTTTACACACACGCCCTTGAGTGTACGCGTACACTGTATATATTGAATTGTGACGCAGCGACGTCTCATACGCGAATGTGATACACACGATTATTGAGGCCGTTCATACCAAAATCATCCGAATCAACCAATATAATTATAGATCTTGAACGTTACGAGTTTCTTATTAGACACCGCGTATCACTCACAATGTATATTGTTATGTGCTGAATAAGATGCAAATCCCAATAAATCTGACGTCTATAAACCGCATATGCGTATCGCGTATTTGCAAAAAAAAAAAAAAAAAAAAAAAAAAAAAACAGGCTTTTGGCAATCGCACAAAGAAGCGTTCTTTCCAACCCAACTACGGTTCTTGCTGGCGCGCTTGTCCGCAATCATTCAACTTGGGAGAACCTTAATGTATTGACGTCGGTAACTTTTCGAGGCAGCGAAAGCTCCGATTAGCCGAAAGATGGACACAGTGGTATACCGGACACGTTTTAATCGATACAGCTCTTGTTATTTTCCAACTGATTTTTTCGTTTCTCCGCGAGGTCCGTTCGATAGCAATAATACAAAAAAGACCGTCGCTGGTGACAGAGAACAGTTTTCATCCTCGCCCATGGAAATTTTGGTAGAAGATCCTGCTGGATCGTAGCTTATGATGTCCTTGTCAGATCGTATCACAAGCACGCTGACGATTGACAGTTGACGGTTATAGCGACACAATTTAACATATAAGATCCACAGTATAGCATGAAGAACACGTATGTGTACGTTCCCGTGTAATATTGTCCCAAATATATAGCGTACGAAAATATACAAGCGCGACATATTTTTATTGTAATTTTTTTTTTTTTTTTTTTTCCAATTTTTACGACGTACTATCGAAAGTCTTTGAAAAAATTGAAATTACAACGATGACGACGATCAATGATGCAACAATCGAGGAGACCCGGGGTAACGACACGTCGATGAACAGCGCAGAGACGGATGGAAATTTGCGCTGCGAATCACCCAAACGTGGCACTACCCTGTCAACGAGTACGAGCAGTTTCGAGGCTCTGGATCCTCACGATCCGAATCTCAGTCGTCTAGCCAATACGATGTTCAAAAAAACTGGCGAATATCTGCAGGAAGAACTCACCGCTACTCACGCCGATTATCGTTTACTCGAGAGACTCAACAGGGAAGCCATATCCAAATACGCGGAATTAAAAACCATATCGTCGAACGTTTCGCAATCCCTGGATGCCCTGAATCTCAAGTACAAGAAATTACAGCCCGTTCTGGATAACATCAATCAGATAGACGACAGCGTCGCCAAGCTCGAACAGGCGGCGTATAAATTGGCCGCTTACTCAAAGAGACTGGAGGCAAAGTTCAAGGAAATGGAGAAAGAGAATCGAAACAAGTGAAAACGCGCCGATGCAAAAGAGACAAAAATCATACGAGAATAAAAGTTTGTCGGATCGACTGCACGCGAGTTCCTCGAGTTGCTCTTTGCTAAGGAATTTTCATGGCTACGGTAGTATACATGAATATTACGTTATTCCAAGTCGCATAAAATTGTGTGCTTGGCCGTTGATTGTATGCCTGTGAAAGACTGTTAGAGGTCGCAATGGTTTGAAGACAATGAAGAAATAAAAATTATATATATATATGTATGTTATATGCACCTGTAAAAAAAAAAAAATAATATGCTTAGCACTGACTGTACATAAATAGAGAACTTGTATGGAAACGATTTTCTCTTTTATTTATCATTCTATGATAGTTAAATATTTTGTGAAGTTAATAAACGTTGAATTAATTTCTTAAGGAGGTTGGTCACCTAACGCATAATGATAAGAATTGGTTTAAATTTATTGAGGATACTCGCGAATAGGTATAACGACTCTGTGCAAAATTTCAAGTCATTCCTCTGCATAGTTTCCCTGTAATTGTTGAAGTTGTGTACTCTTATACATGGGCGACCATAGCTAAATCGTGCGCATCTCATGAAATACTTCATGACAACGTTAAAAAAGATAAGAATTTAATGAAAATGGATCCAGATAATCATCATCACATCTTTGGGAAGAAGTTCGCAAAGAGCGAAATGCTTCATGTACATTAGGGTGTGCGGAAAAAAACAATTTTTTTTTTTTCGGTTGCATCCACCAAAAAAAGTTGAAGTAAGGTAAAAAAAGAAGAATCCTAAAACGGGAGGTCAAAAAAAAATTATTTCGAACGACGCATTGCATTTGAATATTTTCCATAAGAATAACACAGGAAAATATTGGGATTTCTGAATGTGGTAGAGTGCAACTCGTCAGAAAAAAATCACACAAAGATGTCATTAACATATTCTCATGGAGAATCGAATTCCCTACAAAAAAAGTTCTTACGAAAAATTAGCTCGGAACAACCGTTCAAGTGGAATATAACGCGAATGAATATAGTGGAAATAACGCTGTTTGAAATTGAATTGATAGGGAAAAAAAAAAAATAATTCAAAAGGCTGTAAAAATCGAATTTTCCGCTTTACGAAAAAACTTTTCGGGGGTTTTTTGTAGAGAATGTTCTGCTCTAACAACGTCGCTCTGATAGAAGCATATAACGGTTCATTAACAAAAAACGAAGAGCAGCTACAATATTTATTGGGCATAGTGCAAAATTATCGACAGAAATACCCTAATTGCGACAAACAGACTCTTAAAAAAAGAAACGATGATTATTAAGCATTATAATGTAAAAAAAAACCTATTCTACCTTATTAAACCAAATTCATTGAATAAAGCTTTTCTAAACACGATCAATGATGAACGTCGTTTCTTTTATATTTCTTGTTGTACTTGATTTTTTTTTTTGTATAAGAGAAATATTTTGAGAACAATTTCATGCAAGTATGTTAGAGCAGAAAATTCTCTACAAAAAAACCCCCAAAAAGTTTTTTCGTAAAGCGAAAAATTCTATTTTTACAGCCTTTTGAATTATTTTTTTTCCTATCAATTCAATTTCAGACAGCGTTATTTCCACTATATTAATTCGCGTTATATTCCACTTGAACGGTTGTTCCGAGCTAATTTTTCGTAAGAACTTTTTTTGTAGGGAATTCGATTCTCCATGAGAATATGTTAATGACATCTTTGTGTGATTTTTTTCTGACGAGTTGTACTACCACATTCAGAAATCCCAATATTTTCCTGCGTTATTCTTATGGAAAATATTCAAATGCAATGCGCCGTTCGAAATAATTTTTTTTTTACCTCCCGTTTTAGGATTCTTCTTTTTTTACCTTATTTCAACTTTTTTGGTGGATGCAACCGAAAAAAAAAATTGTTTTCTTTCCGCACACCCTAATGTACATAGTTATTAAGAAGTTTTAAAATGATGCCATCAACTCAATTTTTTTTTAAATAAGTGTGACAAATTTATAAAACGTGAACTGCTCAAATTTCAAGTCGATCCTCCATGTCGTTTTTGTAAAAATAATTTTTGAAAATTTGGCTTATACACGAGAGTAAATGGGAGCAATATTTGTTTGAGCTGTCAATTCCATTAAAATATACTGCCACCCGCATAAAATTTATGTCAGATGTTTATTAGATCTTTAATATGACTGTCAACAAATTTGAATAGATTCGTCCATCTGGTTTATTAGTTACAAGCCAAAACATAAGCTCCCCTATCCACGGGTATAGCGCATGAACGGGGTCAGACTCTCTTTTGTTTTATGCATGCCCTGCAGCACCGTCGTTTCCGCTTATTCCCCGTCGCTGGTCTGTACCAAAATACCTTAAGAAATTGTAAAAAATAAAACAACTTTCGTTGTATTACAATGTTCGCGCGGGAACTTTGGTGACTCGGACCTCTCTTTCGCACGCTGCCCGCCCGGTAATTCGCGCACAAGCGGCCGTTCCCCGATTTTCCCTTCCCGCACGGCGACGACCGCCCTCCTTAAAGCAAGTAAATTATTATACTCTACTCTTGCGGACAGACATTGATGCGGTTTCTCAGTGGTTTGTTGCTAACGTTTTGACGTTTAATATTGGGAAGCGTAAGGCGATATGCTTTTACGCGTTCTTCAGGGTCCGATGCGAATTATAGCCTTTTGGATTCCGTGACGCTGGAGAGTGTAAGCCAGATCGGGGACCTCTGGGAATTTTATTCGACTCTCGTCTTTATTTTCTTCCTCGTATTAATTTTATCAAGAATATAAAGCCCTCTCTCGAAACTTTATTTTGTTTCTCATGTTCTTCAGGAACTTCAGATCGATTGACACTCTCAAGGCTCTCTCTCTTTCTCTCTCTCTCTATCTCACTAGTTCGTCCGTTATTAATGTATGCCGGTATCATTTGGTCTCCCCCTATTTTGACTCTTATGCTATTGTTCTTGATCGAGTGCAATATAAATTTCTTAGGCTGACAGCTTTCAAGATGAGGAAATTTTGAAATGAATTCATTGGGGAAAAAAGTCGTGAGTTCTTTTTCGAATGAAGTCGTTTCACTTTTTTTTTCCATTTAAACCACTATTTTTTTTACCAATGTATCTTGACCCAATTTGACTTGATCACAGATCATTTTATGTTATTAAAAAACGAAGAGAATGGTATATAATACAAACCTGCTTTGACCTATTGGAAGAATTTGAACTTAATGAAACAATTGGGCTACGTTATTTGTTCACCGGTGCAGGCGAGGGTGGATAAAGGTACAAAAAGTAATTGTGGGATTCTAGGGTTAATATATTCGAATTTGATGATTCTTCGAAGCGTCATCGAATGACACATCTTTGGATTAAGGATGTTTCTCTGTTATATCGATTTAATGTCATCGACTTGAAATTTTTACAGCCTGTTAGTGTTTATCCCCAAAACGCGTGTGCAAAGATTCAATGAGATTAGGAGCCTCGTTGTCGAGATATTAAATGTTTAAAAAAACATTATTTAACATGCGTTCTTATGGGCGCACACGAAAAACAGGTTCCAATCGTTCTGTAATTCACGAACTCGAAATGCCAGCACCTTTTAAAAATTATATGGCCCAGATCTATGTATAATAAAACCGTGTGCGAAAGCTCACCTTAATTAGGAGAATTTTCGTTGAGTAATTAAATGTAATATGTTTAAAAATGCTGAAAAAAAAACGGGCGTTCGCTGTCGATTTTAGACGCGACGGACAATGTTGCCGAACTCAACTCGTCGAATCAGGCTTTTTTTTTCAGAATAAAATCCTGGAATTTTTTTAGCGTCTTTTCATAGTATATGGCATAAATAATAACTTATAAAATGTGCGTTATTATCCCTCTATACATTTTGGCAAGGGAAAAATAGAAACAATGAAAATTTCGTTCTTTTTGTGCTTCAACTCTGAACGCTGCTCAAACTATACATAATAGAGGAAAATTGCTCATAAATCATTTTATAGGTAACCAAATTCTCTACAAAAAAGTCCGCGACGGCATATATCTAAAGTTAATTATTGAGGCGTGGGAGGCGTCCAAAGTTTTAAAAATAATTTAAAAAAAAACCATTTCAAGTAGGTGGCTTTATTTGAATTTAGTTATAAATAAAGTTTTTTGGGCGGTAATGGCTTTCTCGTTGTGCCAGGTTAACGTATGAATTTTTATGCATTTTTAATTCAATGCGGTGATATGTAATTTAACATCTAATGGGTCTACTATTCTGCGATTTTACAAAAATCACACTTCATCGTCACGCCACTTCGGACACCTCTCGCTCATCCGCTATTGACTTTTTATGTATACCGTCGCGGACTTTTTTATAGAAAGTTTAATTTTCTACAAAATTCTTATTGGGCAATTTTCTCTATCTTGAATAGTTCGGACAGCGTTTGGAGTTGAAGCTGGGAAAACGTGAATTTTTAATTTTTTTTTTTGCAACATAAACGTTAATATTTCAAAAACTTACAGGAGTATATTACTATAATTTTTATACGTTGTTATTAATGCCACTTACTATCGAATAGCATTGAAACGAAACCTCAAAGTTCTAATTTTGATTTCGAGAAAATAAATTAACTGGTCGAGATGAGTGAGGATTTGACGTTGGCACCACTGAGCCCTGCCTGTGTATAAGCATAGGGACCCCCCTCGGACGACTCGTCCCGCAAACAAACAGAGGAACATCCTTAATAAAACATATTGGTTTTGTGGAAAAGAAAAATCGAGCATACAATTTTTTCACGATTAATTGAGACGAAGCTGGAAAATTGTATTCTTACTTTTAATATTTAGCACCCGAAATACGGCAAATAATTGAATTCGGGTCAAGATTTTTCTTCTTTCTTTTGTTATTTAAAGATACGCGTTACAATATTTAGCATAATGTGGGATTTACGGCTGTATCATTGAGTCCCGAGGAGGGGAAAACAAGTATACGCCGGAGTTTCGGGATATATCAAAATCGGCGAACGGTTTCAGCAAGATGTATCACAATAATCCCGGAACAAACATTTGAAAACCGAATGTCGTTGGATCCCCGAGTCGATCGCAACTTTCCGCGACGAACGCGGGTAGCTAATTTTCAGTATGATAATTCGTTTAGACGCGTCATGAATGACTAACAGTCGAGAAAATTGCCGGCCATCAACAGTTCCAGAGCAATTTCCGGGGCAATTGGAAATTCGGGAATTTCCGTGCTGCTGTTCGTGTAGCGCACTTTGTACGTGAAGTACATGCACACTTTTTGCAGCACGTGCGATCTGTAACGAGAAAAAAAAAACAAAAACAAAAACAAAAAAGGAAAATTAAGAATTGAAAGATGTCCATGCGCGGGGGAAGTCTCGTGTTGCTTCGACAAAAATAACCGATTTTTTTTTGGATTTATAACATACGGAATTTCTCTAAAGTTGACCTCGTTCGCCTCGTTTTCGGCAAATTGTCCGGGACCGCTGAGCATGGCTTTAATGGTACCGCTTGTTAGGGCGTGTTCTCTCTTGACTATAAATTCGTGACCGTCGCTGCTCACCAATTTCACATACATTGCGTCGGGCCCCTCGCATCCTCCGTACACCTGACCGGACTCTTGCTGCAATAAAATTTAAAAAAAAAAAAAAATTCAATCCTCAAAGTTCCCGATTAATGCCACGGTTGAGAAGATGAAAAATATCCCAACTTGGCAATCGAATTATGAAAAAGAATAACCGTCGAAGAACTTCCCTTAGCCCCCCCCCCCCCCCCTGTTCATGTTAATCCCGATAGAAAATTCTGTCGATGAAAAAGTAGCTAGCGTCGAAATAGCGGTAGAAATACGACATAAAAATTATAAGAGCGCCGCTATTTGGCACATTTCCACGACCGCGTTGAGCTGAATTCTGCCGACACGTCGTTTACACGACGGCGAGCAGCCACAAAATTGCAGGCAAAGCGCAACACCATGGCTGCCGCTGAGTCGCTTCGAACGATGCCGGCGCGGTAGCAGCAAAATTTAGGAAAAAAATGCGATGGCTAGTCGACAGCGGAATTACGATAATCGGAATTAAGATAGCTCGTATATTGCGACATAACGATTTGAGCGAAAATTTCACGGTCGCCTGACGACAGAATTGGGACAAATTGTAATGTCGTATTAGCGGCGGAACTATGACGCACCGTGCTTATCATGTGAAACGGCAGGATAGCCACGGTTTTTTTTACATAGTTTAATTAACAAATTATAGCCCGGTTATTTTTCAACAAACTCATTGTTCGAAACGATTATTAATGAAGCAAAATTCTAAAAACGGGGATGACTTTGTTTCGATTGGATAATGATTCGCATTTATTATAATCGTATCGCCATTTCGGGAAATTTTTTTTATTCTGACCATGCTAATTAATCTTGGCTATTTAGGAATATTGAAATTGTAGATATAGGGCGGCAGAAAAAAAAATATAATATTTTACATGCACAATCTGCGGTAATTTTTCTGTTGGTGCAGTGCTATATCAACGAGAGACAATAACGTCTCACCGATGGCACGGTTCAACACTCACTGGCGGGTTTCTGCCGTTATTGTTCCACCAAATGTCTATGCGGTAATTTATGAAAAATGTCTTTTTTTTTTTCAGATCATTGGCAGAATTATCAGCGATGCATCGAATCTTTAAGGGCTTTTTAAAAATAAATCGTATATTTTTCTATTCTCTATATTACAGGCATTTATTACTACGATTAGCAATTTGTGCGCTCAAATTTTACTACAGTACGTACCTTTACAGCATGCATATTTACATCACTCGACATCTTTCTTTTTCTTCCTTCAGCAAACAACACTGTCGAAGAGAGAAGAAGTTAGAGGATATACTTAATCCCAGACAGACAGCATCGAGATTTATCTGTTCTCTTGTCACAAGTGTGATTCTTCCAACCGCTCGAAATATCGCTTAAACAATGACCGTGACGAATTTTTTTTTTTTTTTCCACGTCTAAGATCGAATTTCTGCTTTAACGCGAAACATTAAATCTTTTATCAACTTGAATAATATTTGTTCTCTAAAACGTGGATGGAAACCGGATTGAGAATATATAAATGCTCAATAATAATGCTCTTTAATTACATGTATCGTAATGTTGAAGAGGTTATGTCAGCGGAACAAGGTTGCCCGAGACTTTGGCGTTATTGTCGGGTTGACGACGCGTCTCGATGCTCGAATAACAAAGTTACAAAGTACCGCAGACACACCGCGGTCATGGCCACGAAATGTAAAAATGACCGACGGACATATGACCCAAAAACATGTAATATCAGACTAGTCTCTGGTAATATATTCTTTTGAATAAAAAAAATTTTACGTCGGACATTTTCCTCCATCCCAATATGGTATTCATCAATAGTTTTATTGATATTGGAAAAACGAATATATTTATAGGATTATAACGCCCAATTCCTCCGGCACGGTTATTTAAATGGGATCCATTTTTTTTCGTATAAATTCAAAAGATAAGATGGAACTCTCCTAACGCATAGACAAGAATTCGTTCAAATTTATTAAGGATACTCGCGAATAGGTATAACGACTCTGTGAAAAATTTCAAGTCATTATCCTCTGCATAGTTTTCCTGTAATTAACTGTTAAAGTTGTACTCTTATACATGGGCGACCATAGCCAAGTCATATACATATCTTTGGGAACTAGTTTGCAAAGAGCGAAATGCTTCATGTACATAGTTATTAAGAAATTCTAAAAATAAAACAGCTCTCGTATTTCAATGTTCACTCATCGGGAACTTGTGATGCAGATCTCTGGTCCACTCAACGTTGGAAGAATCGAGCTTATATAACTACGAATGAAGGAATTAGATAATAAACAAACGAAGTATTTATTTAAAAAATTTTTTTCTTTTTTTTTTTTTCAATTTTATTTTTCTAGAAATCACAAGTTCAACAGTGGTAATTCATACAATGTCGTTTACTACAATTATGTTAACAATAAGGTTTCAGAAAAATAAATAATCGGATATTTCAGAGTTTTTAAACTGATGAGAATATCACGAGGAAGCTTTTAGCCATAAAATGCTATGAAACTAAAAAAAAAAAATTACATTTATTCAGTCTCGGAAAATATATTTACAAAAAAAATACTGGCAATGAATAATTTTTTTTTGTTCCCCCCCCACGTTTAATCCACCTCTTCGACCGTGGGGCCCGTGTAATTGTTGTTGCTCTGCCTGTACTGAGCTCCGCAGTCAGTGGGTCCTTGCGCGGCTCCGCCTTGATGAATTTTCGCCATAATCGGCGAACATTGTTTCTGCAACTCGTCGAGCTTGTGCCTGTATTCGTCTTTCTCGGCGAGCGTATTGTTGTCGAGCCATTTGATCGTATCCTCGCAAAGCTGAGCAATCTTCCTCTTATCCGTATCGTCGAGTCTCGAGCCGCTCTCATCGGCCGCCTGTTTCACCGAAAATACGTAACTCTCGATTTGATTGCGCGCTTCGACCTTTTCGCGTTGTTCCTGATCCTGATCGCGATAACGCTCGGCCTCGGCCAGCATACGATCGATCTCCTCGCGCGACAATCGTCCCTTGTCGTTCGTAATTCGTACGTCGCTGCTACGACCGCTCGCCGTATCCTTGGCGGTAACGTGAAGTATGCCATTGGCATCCATATCGAAGGTAACGTCGATCTTTGGAACTCCGCGCGGCGCCGGCGCTATACCGCTTAGCTCGAATTTGCCAAGAATATTATTGTCCTTGGTCATGGCTCGTTCGCCCTCGAATACTTGAATCGTAACGCCCGGTTGATTGTCCGAGTAGGTGGTAAAGGTCTGAGACTGTTTGCACGGAATTCTCGCGTTGCGCTCGATTATTTTCGTCATAACGCCGCCCGCGGTCTCGATTCCAAGCGAAAGCGGAGCAACGTCGACCAGAAGAACATCCTGCAGGGTAGAGCTCTTGTTACCTTCGCCGGTAAGTATGGCTGCCTGTACGGCGGCACCGTATGCAACCGCCTCATCCGGATTTATGGACAAATTGAGCTGCTTGCCGCAGAAGAAATTCTGCAGCATCGATTGAACCTTCGGTATACGCGTCGAACCGCCGACCAGTACCACCTCGTCGATCGATCGTTTGTCCATTTTCGCGTCGGCCAATGCCTTTTCCACGGGCTCGAGGGTCGAACGGAAAAGATCCGAGCAGAGCTCCTCGAAGCGAGCTCTCGAGATTTTCGTATAAAAATCGATACCCTCGTGGAGCGCGTCGATCTCGATGGTAGCCTCGGTGCTCGACGACAAAGTTCGCTTAGCTCGCTCCGCCGCCGTTCTCAATCTTCTCAACGATCTCGAATTCGTTTGTACGTTTTTCTTGTATTTTCTCTCGAATTCCTTGCAAAAATGATCGACCAGCCTCGTGTCGAAATCCTCGCCGCCGAGATGCGTATCGCCGGCCGTAGATTTAACCTCGAACAGGGAGCCTTCGTCGATGGTCAGGATAGACACGTCGAAAGTACCGCCGCCGAGATCGAAGATCAGCACGTTCTTCTCGCCCTTCAAGCTTTTGTCCAAACCGTAGGCAAGAGCCGCAGCTGTTGGCTCGTTGATGATCCTCAGAACGTTCAAGCCCGCTATCGCGCCGGCATCTTTGGTCGCTTGACGCTGAGAATCGTTGAAATACGCCGGTACGGTGATAACCGCGTCTCTAACGGTTTGTCCGATATACGCTTCGGCCGTCTCCTTCATTTTCGTGAGAACCATCGACGATATCTCTTCCGGATTGAATCTCTTCTGTTCACCGCGAAATTCCACTTGAATCTTTGGTTTTCCAGCCTCCGAGACAACCCTGAATGGCCAATGTTTCATGTCTTTTTGAATCTTCGGATCGTCGAATTTTCGGCCAATGAGTCTCTTAGCGTCGAAAACCGTGTTCGCGGGATTCATGGCAACCTGATTCTTTGCCGCATCGCCGATCAGTCGTTCCGTGTCCGTAAATGCAACGTAGCTCGGTGTTGTTCTGTTGCCTTGATCGTTGGCGATTATCTCAACTTTGCCTTGCTGCCATACACCAACGCAGGAGTATGTCGTTCCCAAGTCAATTCCAATTGCAGGCATTTTTCTTAATGTTTGTTTTTTCTCTTTCGATGTGTTTGTATTATTTTTTATTTTTTTAATAACTCCTCGCTTCACTTCTTCGCTCGTTGTGATTCGTTTCGTTTCGTTTGATATACTGACTCTCCTCACCGTGGAGACTCGTATTTATACTCGCCGCTCGCCGTCACCGGCCGGCCTACCCCCTCCTCGCTCGGCGCTCGAGAAACTTCCAACTTGCAACTTGCAACGTTCGTGACCGAAGAGAGAGCTCTTTCGAACTGTCTCGAACCTTCGCTCGTGAACTAGCGACGTATGGAATTTTGTTCTACATAAAGTATTTTGCTCCAATTACTTTTTTTTTATTAATTGCAAGTAAAGTTAATTCGAAATTATCATCGTTTTCAATAAATTGTCGTATTCATTTTGTGAGAAATTTAGTTTACGAGCGAGTATATAAATCAATTGCGTCGAACGTTTCGAGAATCTTCGATCGCTTATTTTGCTGCTCGACCTCGTTTCGCGTTGGTGTTAGCTCGATTATTTTTATCATGCCGCGTACACCTTTTCGCCACGGTTACTGTGTGATAAATCTCCATTCGTCTCTATAAATTTGTTCAAGGCTAACAGAGATTTATACAGGAAATATGACGATAAAATTTTGTGAATTTGGCATTCGACTTTCGTATATCTCTCGCATTATGACAAATTTATTCGCGAATTTTTGGGGTTAAAAAAAATGCTCCATAATATTTTCGAAATTTATGTCTGACTTCGTTGTTCATGTATATAGTGAGATTCTGTTGAATTCGTGAACTCGATTATTCGAGAACATTTGGAAGTGATATTTTCTGGAACATTCCCCTCCAGAATAGTTTTGAAAGTTTATTACACGCGAACGTTCGAGAAATTTCCGTGTGGTACGCATTTTCTTCGATCATTTTCGTTCTCATCGAAATCTCATTCAAAATTTATTTCAACACTGATTATTATATAATTATTGTGTAAAAATAAAAATTCCGAGTTTTTTTTTTCCGAATTCGTGAACTCGATTGTTCGAGAACATTTGGAAGTGATATTTTCTGGAACATTCCCCTCCAGAATATAGTTTTGAAAGTTTTATTACACGCGAACGTTCGAGAAATTTCCGTGTGGCACGCATTTTCTTCGATCATTTTCGTTCTCATCGAAATCTCATTCGAAATTTATTTCATCACTGATTATTATATAATTATTGTGTAAAAATAAAAATTCCGAGTTTTTTTCCCCGTATGTTATCGAATTCGAAAGAAAATTATTACTCATAGCGTACGTGTGACATATATTCGTCGGAACGTTCTCGAAATTTATCATATGAAGATTCTATATGTAAAATTCGTTCGTTCTAGAACATTCCACGATCTCATTTTTCTGGAATTTTCGAAAAAAAAAACAAATGTTTCAGAAATTATTGAATATTTACTCAATTAATTAGAAACTATTGCATGTAGTAAAATTATTTTCAACGGTTTTTCGATGAAAACCTTACTGGAGAATTTGCAGCGAATCAGAGGAACATTTTTGTTGAGAAACCAATAAAAAATAAATTTTTATAAATAAATAATTTAATGAATTTGAAGATGATTTTTCGTTTGAATATTGTCCATCTATGGTTTCAATTCGCATACAAACCGATGCAGCCTCTCAATGGGTCTGTCCAGCCGAACTAAACGTTGAGCAGAAAGGCTCATCACAAATGGCGGCTTGTAATCACTGACTACTGTAGCCGCCATTTGTGATGAGCCTTTCTGCTCAACGTTTAGTTCGGCTAAACACACCCAATTTTACATTATATTCTTTCAATTCAAACGTATGAATTATCTGACTCTCATTACCTCCCAGAAAAGCAAGACTTTCTATGAAAATCAATATTGCATTGGATTTATCGCGATTGGACGTTATTCTTGAGTTCTAGAGTCTTCTAGAACTCGAAAGTTCCGGACGGATTGCTAGATTAGTACTTTATCGATGCGCTCCTGCTCCGCGACTTTCTCTCAAAAACAAAGTATTCTTTCTGCGCATTTGAGTATTTTTTCGATACTCGTAACACTCCGTTCAAAAAGCTTGGTGCAGAAAACCTGTGAGCGCAGATTTTTTTTTTTCTTACACTTCGTACCCGAGTCAGAAAAAACGGTTTTTTTTTTTAACCCTCCGTGGAACACTTATTTTTCAGACCTTCGGGCTTTTTTAACCCTCGTCGGCCAACGATGATTTTGAGCAACCGTTAAAGCTAACGATGGGTCGTTTGTCTCGCTTATTTCACAATTTTAAAACTTTTGAAAAAAATCTGAAAAAATTCATGGGCCTTTTTTGAACCCTTTAAATAAATGATAATAATTTTTTCAACCCGAAAATAAAAAAAATTTTAATAATCTCATGCAAAATATGGAGACGCGCAGGCATTTTTCCCCGCATTTTGCATTTTGGCCCGGACACGAATGAACATCGTTAGCGTTCGAGGGTTAAAAAATCGGGAAACAATCATGAACACTCCTCAGAGTGTCCGGAACATTATCCAAAAGTGAGTCGAGCGAAATGTCAAACGGATATTTCAATAAAAATTGATAAATTTGTGCAAAATTGTGGGAAAAACAGGAAAAATTGGAATTTCAACTCTGTTCCCTCGAAGGCGCAAGCGTTCACACTTGGGATTAAATTTGTCCAAATATTGTCCATCTTAATGAAAATTCCAAACGAGAATTTGTTGAAAACAATTTTCTGGTAAAATAAAGAAATGTGCCGGTTGTTTTTTTTTTTTTTTTAATTTATCATACTTTCAAAAGATGCAGCATTTCCAACAATCGATTGTTAGAGTTTTTCGATAAGATTTTTTCTCAGCAAGTTGAAAAGGATCGTGGATATGAATGAAAAGCTCGCGGTAACATTCAATATAATTTTATTGTCTCGGTAGTACATTATAATATGTATTGAACTTTATCGTGATTTAAATGACAATCCATCTTTTAATTTTTCAACTCAATCAGCGTTTTTTCTCATTCCAGTGGAAAAAAAAAAAAAAAAAAAAAAACGATATAATGCAAAACGGTTATGTTTCGTTTGTTTTATAATCTAATACCACGAATAAATAATAAATAGCTATAGTAAACGGTATTAGCATCTAATTCGATGAAATCCAAATAACCTAATAATTCGTTTAAAATTATAACAATCACAAAAGAAAATTTATCCGTAAATTGTCGCACGATTGTGACAACAAGAGACGATGATTTATTTCGGAGAGTAAATATATGCGAAACAAAACAAAAAAAAAAGAAGTATCCGTCGCCGTAAAAGCCTTGGAAGGGACTTGGAATTTTCGTAAATCCTTGATTCATCGTTTCGGCGAATTGTGAATGATGAGTCGAAATTTTCCAATTCGATTTCACAACATTAATTCACTTACGAGCCTTTTTTCAATATCGTTAAAACGAATCTACAAATATTATGTCAATCGCCGAAAAGTTCCAAAACAATGAAAGTTTTCGTTCGAATTAATCGTAATAAATCAAAAGATCAAACCGCGACTATAACGGTCAATGAAAATGATTTATGTGTACATATATATATATATATATATATATATATATATCATAAATCTCTATGCTTAATACAATATTGATCGTTTTTTTTTCTAGTTTTTAATTATAAGCGAAACTTCACTAACTGCTAATTCGTATGAATTTCCTACCGTAAAATCAATAACGTATAAGTAGATATGACAATGCAAACCCATTTCATTCATGTACGCGATTATCACGGGATATTTTTTTTTTCCATTTTTCGATTTTTACTTTTTTTCTCCCTCTTTTCCGCTATTTTTCCGTTTGTCTCGAACTTTTACATTGTTCTCTCGTGACCAACGAGCGCGATTATTAAAACTGCGAGTTAGCTGGAGTTTCCGGTCTATGATGAGTTACGCGAACGTTTTTTTTTTTTTTTTCTTCAACAATACAGTTACATAGATTAAAATAGACGGGCGTTGTCGTTGCCGTGGAGGGCTTTGGTGTTTTTTTTTTTTTTTTTCGTACCAGTTTTATTCACTGATTTTATTGACTGCTGCACATTAACAACCATTTTTTGTTGTTTTATCAACATTTACGAACTCTCTCCTTGACCCAACGAGATATACATGCAGGTCAGGAAAAACAGATGAATTCGCGAAGACAAGAGATATGATCATTCGATACTCGACGAGTTTCTCCGATAAATCGTTCTTCTCCTTTCTCTCCCGCGAAACTTCCCCTTTTTACAACAATAACATCATCGTTTGTTACATCCCCATCAAGCCCCCCCCCCCCCCTCGCTTCATTCTACCAGAGAAAAATGAGGCTCTAGAAATCGTCGTATCCGTGGGGCATACGACGGTTGAGACGAATCTCGCGAAAATAAATTCGATGCATCCTGTCTCGAAATCACATGTAAATTTCGTACCGGCATCGACGCTTCCGGTTCCAATTCATTACGATCGATCAAAGAAAATTATTCAAAAACGACATAGCACTAACAGTTTTGCTCTTGTTCGTTTTCTAATATTTCGTTTTTTTGTTTTTTTGTTTGTTTGTTTGTTTCCTCCCCCCCCCCGTCCAATCCACGAGAGTTCTCAGAGCGCGACTCTACTTGGACGAAAAATCCCGCTTCGTAGCCTCGGGCGAGATAATTCCGTTTATGGTTCGCGGAAATCGCTTTCTCTCGATTAGCCAATTTTTTTTTTTCCAACGAGAAGAGAATTTTTCGTGAGGGGAAAAAAAAAAAAAAAAAAAGAATAAAATGAAACATCTCGGTCATCGAGAGAGGACGCTCGAATTTATGCCACGATCGTGGCGATTACACCACCGGGTCCTGGCAAACGAGTATTCTTCGTGAAATCGTGATCTATCTCACGGGCAGCCTGTCTACCTTCCGTAATTGCCCAGACGACCAATGACTGGCCTCTCCTGCAATCTAAAAGCATTAAAAAAAAAAATTTTTTTTTTTTTAAACGAGATTACCAAGCAGGCATTGAAACGATTGAAATTAATGATTTCACTCGTCGCGAAATATCGCAAAGATGCAGTGGTATTTTTTGTTATTTTTTTTTTTTTTTTAATTTACCTCCAGCCGCGTAAACTCCTGGCAAACTCGTCGCGTATTTTCCCGCTGGTGTCTCGTAATTTCCGCGTGAATCCATTCTCGTCTCTAGCTCCGTTGCGATATATTTCTCGGGTCCCAAAAATCCCATTGCCAATAGAACGAGATCGGCCTTGTAAATTTTCTCGGATCCCTTCACCTCGTCCATTTTCCAACGTCCAGCTTCGTCTTTCGTCCATTCGACCGTGACCGTTTTTATTCCGCTCACGTGACCCTTTCCGTCATCCAGGAATTCCTGAAATAACGCAGAGATTTGGAATTTTCTTTCTCTCTCTCTCTCTCTCTCTCTCTCTCTCTCTCTCTCTTTCGCCGAAATTAAAATTTTTTTATTAAAATCAAATAACTTATTGCAATTTTCCAGGAGCTGAATACTCATTCAGTTTTAATTTATGAAAAAATCTGTAACGGAGGGAGAGATTTTCATTTTTTTTTTGACAGCTCATGGCCGTTCGAAGATTCTTTTGATAATTCAACGGAAAAATATTGTCCATAAAGTTCAAGATTTAAATCATTTTTCGACTTAAACGTGTACTGTCAACGAATGACTGGTTATTTCAGTGACATTGCAACAATGAAACGCACAGTCCAGTAGCTGCTTCAATGAATTAATTAAAAATAATTTTACAAGGATACGCTACATTTGAAACTGTAATCCGATCATTATTAACGATCTTTCAATTTAGAAAATCGAAATAATGGTACATTATTTCATAAGGCTGAAAAACCTGAGAACCATGAAAGAAAAACCAACAAGAAAAAGAAATTTTAGAAATTTCAAAGCAAAAAGATTTCCCCTCCTGAAGAAAGCCAAATTAAGTAAAAATTTGAAGTTACATAAGCACCATTTTTCAATATTGCAAATGAACGAACAATCATATAAAATCTTGAACATTTTTTTTTCAACGTAAAACTTCTAGTACTTTAAGCTACATATTTATGTTTTTTTTAGTTTATTTTAATCTCAATTTATTATTATATTTTTGATACTTCTAGCTCTCGCGAAGTTATGGAAATTCTGTAGCTATATTTGGCTCAGCTCAGGCCGTGCATTTTTCTTTGCCAAGGCTGAATAAAATTGTTTATTCAGCCTAATCAGTGCCAAGCCGCCTTTTTTTTTTTTTTTTACTGTTAAGGTAGTCCTAGCGCGACCGGCGGGGGGGAATTAGCGGAAACGTTGACGCGGCGGAGCGCGCGGTGAGCGGGGCATGCATGAAAAAAGAGAGTCGGTACCGGTGGCTACCCAAAACTCGTATGTAAAATCTTTTTCAAACATCCGTTGAGCTTATGTTTTTCAGTGAAAATCTGAATCCTCAATATTTTCAAGCCAAAATGAGCGTTTGATTCTGTGATTCTCGACTATATTAGTGTATGAATTTCGAGGTAATCTCCGCGCGGTCGCATGATTCGTCCTATAGTCGCTATCCTAAAATTGTGATTTTTAACTCAATTTTTCTCGCTAAAAAGGTCGTTAAGGTACACTCAAACTTTGCAGGTGCATTGGAGGGTGCTTCAAGACTAACATATCAAAATTTCATTTGATTCTGCACTATGTGCAAAAACGCTAAGACCACCTTAAGGATGTTTCTCTGTTTGTTTGCGGGACGAGTCGTCCGAGGGGGGTCCCTATGCTTATACACAGGCAGGGCTCAGTGGTGCCAACGTCAAATCCTCACTCATCTCGACCAGTTAATTTATTTTCTCGAAATCAGAATTAGAACTTTGAGGTTTCGTTTCAATGCTATTCGATAGTAAGTGGCATTAATAACAACGTATAAAAATTATAGTAATATACTCCTGTAAGTTTTTGAAATATTAACGTTTATGTTGCAAAAAAAAAAATTAAAAATTCACGTTTTCCCAGCTTCAACTCCAAACGCTGTCCGAACTATTCAAGATAGAGAAAATTGCCCATAAGAATTTTGTAGAGAATTAAATTTTCTATAAAAAAGTCCGCGACGGTATACATAAAAAGTCAATAGCGGATGAGCGAGAGGTGTCCGAAGTGGCGTGACGATGAAGTGTGATTTTTGTAAAATCGCAGAATATTAGATCCATTAGATGTTAAATTACATATCACCACGTTAGCATTGAATTAAAAATGCATAAAAATTCATACGTTAACTGGGCACAACGAGAAAGCCATTACCGCCCAAAAAACTTTATTTATAACTAAATTCAAATAAAGCCACCTACTTGAAATGGTTTTTTTTAAATTATTTTTACAACTTTGGACGCCTCCCACGCCTCAATAATTAACTTTAGATATATGCCGTCGCGGACTTTTTTGTAGAGAATTTAGTTACCTATAAAATGATTTATAAGAAATTTTCCTCTATTATGTATAGTGTGAGCAGCGTGTAGAGTTGAAGCACAAAAAGAGCGAAATTTTCATTGTTTCTATTTTTCTCTTGCCAAAATGTATAGAGGGATAATAACGAACATTTTATAAGTTATTATTTATGCCATATACTATGAAAAGACGCTAAAAAAATTCCAGGATTTTATTCTGAAAAAAAAAGCCTGATTCGACGAGTTGAGTTCGGCAACATTGTCCGTCGCGTCTAAAATCGACAGCGAACGCCCGTTTTTTTTCAGCATTTTTAAACATATTACATTTAATTACTCAACGAAAATTCTCCTAATTAAGGTGAGCTTTCGCACACGGTTTTATTATATATAGATCTAGGTCATATAATTTTTAAAACGTGCTGGCATTTCGAGTTCGTGAATTACAGAACGATTGGAACCTGTTTTTCGTGTGCGCCCATAAGAACGCATGTTAAATAATGTTTTTTTAAACATTTAATATCTCGGCAACGAGGCTCCTAATCTCATTGAATCTTTGCACACACGTTTTGGGGATAAACACTAACAGGCTGTAAAAATTTCAAGTCGATGACATTAAATCGATATAACAGAGGAACATCCTTGATATGATAAAACACCATCTAACGGTTGCAAATCAGACCGTAAGTAATAATAATGAGGACGTATTTTTTATTTTTCGTTAAAAATGACCGATGCACCTGTTATAGGCTATTTAATTTCACGGATTTTCATATATATACATCGTAACATGTGTGACGTCATAATGTTATATTTTTCAATTTGTTATATTAACGGCAATTTCGATTCAAATAAAAAAATAAAAAATACGTACCAAATATTTTTTCCTAAACTACCAGATTTTGAAATAAAAAAATTTCATTTATACTCCCAATTGGGCATGAGTAACGAAAAAAAAAAACAAATTATCCAGAAAATAGCAACAAACTAGGAAATTTATCCTCAATTTATCGTTACTTGGCCGAAAAAAAATGAGCTAAAGTTGCTTCGGCGTATAGGAAAATTTCAAAAACAATTGTACAAAGATTTACTACTCTTTTTTTTTTCCCCCACTATGCAATCCCCCCGTTGCTCATTCGACAATTCTCACCTTGCTGAGAGTGCTGAATTGCCGTGGATCACGTCCGAATTTCAATGAAACCTCCTCGTGGCCGTAATCGACTTTGAATACCCGCGGGAACTGCGGCCAAGGATTGTCAGCTGCGCGTTTCACCGGTGGCTCGGGAAGTATCTCAAAAGTCGTGATGCTCCTGGCGCCCTGTCTCAGCGAGGTCGCTATGCAATCGCAGCCCGTATCACCGCCCCCGATGATAATCACATCCCTGTCCCTGGCCATGAGTCTCATGTTCAACGGTGCCTCGTTGCCCATCTGTTTCTTCTGCCAGTGCTCGAGAAAGCTCACCGCGAAGTGTATGCCATCGAGATTACGACCGGGTATCGGTAAATCGCGCGGCCACGTTGCACCGGTGCACAGGAGTACGGCGTCGTATCGTTCCTTCAATTGGGCGGTCGTGACGCTTCTGCCAACGTCGACACCCGTCTTGAATGTAATTCCCTCGGCGGCGAGAAGCGTGACGCGCCTCTGTACGACCTGTTTCGATAATTTCATGGTTGGAATTCCATACTGCAGAAGACCACCGACGCGATCGTTTCTCTCGTAAACCGTGACCGAGTGACCGGCTTTGTTGAGCTGATGAGCAGCCGCGAGACCGGCCGGTCCGCTGCCGACAATAGCAACGCGACGATCGGTTCTCGATGTCGGTGGACGCGCGACGATCCAGCCCTGCTCGAACGCATAATCGATTATCGCGCACTCGATATTCTTTATCGTCACGGCTGGCTCGGATATACCGAGGACGCATGCTCCCTCGCACGGCGCTGGACAAACCCTGCCCGTGAATTCGGGAAAATTGTTCGTCTGCAACAATTGATTGAGCGCCTCCTTCCAGTTCGAATGAAAAACAAGATCGTTCCATTTCGGTATGATATTGCCCAACGGGCAGCCGTGACTGCTCTGGCAGAACGGTACGCCGCACTCCATGCATCTCGCTGCCTGAACCTTCAGTCCTTTGCGAACGCCCGAAAAATTATAAATCTCGTCCCAATCCTCGATACGTTTTTCCGCTTTTCTGTACACCCCCGTTTGCCTCTTGTATCTCATGAAACCCTTGATTTTATCGAGTTTTCGCTGCTCCATATCACCGTCCTGTATCGAATCCTCGATATCCTTTATCGGCTCGTCGCTGATCCTCGCGCCACCGTTTCCAATTGGCTCGCTGACTTTCACGTCATTCGCCATTTGTTGGAGCGCCCTCTGATACTCGTACGGGAATACTTTGACGAAACGTGTCGTTGGCTCGGGCCACGTGAGCAGCAAATCTTTCGCTATCAGAGAGCCAGTTTTTTCGATAAATTCTTCCAAAAGTTCCTTAACATAGGCAATATCATCGTCCCGATTGAGCGGCAATAGTTCGACCATTTCGGGATTGCATTTGCTCTTGAACGAGCCATCGACGTCCAGGACATACGCTATACCGCCGGACATACCGGCGGCAAAATTACGACCGGTAAGGCCGAGTATAACGGCGCAACCGCCGGTCATGTATTCGCAGCCGTGATCACCGACTCCCTCGACAACGACAACAGCGCCGCTGTTGCGAACGCTGAATCTTTCAGCCGCGATACCGCGAAAATATGCTTTTCCCGTTGTCGCACCGTAGAGACAAACATTGCCAACGATCACATTTGCCTCGGAGCAAAATTCCGAATCTTTCGGCGGATAAATTACTATCTCACCGCCGCAGAGGCCCTTGCCGACGTAATCATTCGCATCGCCCTCGAGGCTAACGTGAACGCCCTTGGTCAGAAAAGCGCAGAAGCTCTGACCCGCGGAACCCTTCATTCTTATGTTAATACTGTGCTCCGGCAAACCCGCCTCGCCGTATAACTTGGAAATTTCATAGCTCAGAGTCGATGCGAACGCTCGACACTCGTTGTTGATCGTCATTTCCATATCGATGCTCCTCGTCTCGCCGTTCAACACCTTTGCCGCCTCCTCGATCAGCCGATTGTCCAAACGATTCTCCAGCTGAAAATCTTGCTTCACCGAGCCGCCCCTTATATTCGTACCCGGTCGAAGCTCAAGCGCGTTTCGCAGTAAATCCGTGAGATTCAGCATTCGCGCTTTCTCAATTTTCATATCGTCGCGTACCCTCAGCAAATCCGTACGACCGACGAGTTCCTGAAACTTTCGTATACCCAGACTCGCCATGTGTGAACGAGCCTCCTCGGCGAGCATGAAGAAAAAATTTATCACGTGCTCGGGTTTACCCTCGAATTTTTTTCGCAATATCGGATCCTGGGTCGCTATGCCAACGGGACACGTGTTGAGATGACATTTTCGCATCATCGTGCAGCCCATGGCTATGAGGGGCGCCGTACTGAAGCCAAATTCATCGGCACCGAGGAGAGCCGCGACGATTATATCGAAACCCGTGCGTAGCTGTCCGTCTGCCTGAACGATCATGCGGGAACGAAGATTGTTCAGGGTGAGAATCTGATGGGTCTCGGCAATTCCCAGTTCCCACGGTAAACCGGCTGATTTTATTCCCGTCCAGCTGCTCGCGCCCGTACCACCGTCGTGACCGGATATAACGACGTGCTCGGCTTTGCCTTTCGCTACGCCGGCCGCGACCACGCCTACCCCGACCTCGGATACCAATTTAACCGATATACGAGCATTCGGATTGGCGCACTTTAGATCGTAGATCAATTCGGCGAGATCCTCGATCGAGTAAATATCGTGATGAGGCGGTGGTGATATGAGACCGACGCCCGGTACCGAGTGCCTCGTTGCCGCGATATCCGCCGTTACTTTGTAACCCGGCAATTCGCCACCCTCGCCGGGTTTCGCTCCCTGTGCCATTTTTATCTGCAGATCATCCGCATTCGCGAGATAACTCGATGTTACCCCGAAACGACCGCTCGCGACTTGCTTGATCGCCGAGCGTTTGCTAAAATCGGGATCCTGATTGAGATATCTGTCGGGATTTTCACCCCCCTCGCCCGTATTCGATTTTCCCCCTATGCGATTCATCGCTACGGCCAGTGTCGCGTGAGCCTCGAGCGATATACTGCCGAAGCTCATAGCACCCGTCACGAAACGCTTGACAATTTCCTCGGCCGCCTCGACCTCGTCGATCGGAATCGATTCTTCCGTATCCACGAGCCTCAATTGTCCCCGAAGAGTACAATTTTGTATCGCCTCCATCGTTGATTTTCGATAACTCTCGTAAGCATTGAAATTCTTCGTTGCCACGGAATCCTGAAATCCGAGTTAATTCGTACATTAGCATCATGCGTAAATATTTCTACTATTATATTTCACTATTTGAGGTTTTTCCAAACTCCGGGAGGGGGGGGGGGGGGGGATAGTGCTTCACTTGAATCATCCAGAGCTGGGCAGTACTTCAAGTACCCAGTACTTGCGATGTACTGGAAGTACAGTACTTGAAGTACAAAGTACTTCAAAAGTATTTCAAGTATTGTACTTAAATTTTCAAGTACTTGAGCTGTACTTCAAGTCTTGTACTTAAAATTTCAAGTACATGTCATGTACTTAAAGTACCTGTACTTAAATTTTCAAGTACATGGCATCTACTTAAAGTACTTGTACTTTAAGTACTAGTACTTCAAGTACTTGTACTTAAAATTTCAAGTACTTTTCTGTACTTCAAATACTTTTGAATACGTTTTGCTAATGGTCGCATGTATAATATGCCTTTTAATATATAATTAAGGAACGTTCCGCGTAGCGATGCCGTGAGACGAATCGAGTTAATCCTAGAATGGTAACCTTATTTTTTTTACCTATTATGGTAACCTGGGGTGACCGAACACCCCAATTTTGAAAAATTCATATCTCCGGTAAAATTTCACAAAAAGGGTTCAATTTGGGCTCATTCTTTGCGTTTTTTAATGCAGAATCACGTGAGCTTACGGAAATTTTGCTTGAAGTCGGAAAAGTTAGTCAAAAATGAGGTAAAACGGTAAAAAACATGAAAAAATCGTAAAAATGACTTTTTTGATTGAATTTGCAATATCTCCGTTGATTTTCATCGAAATTGAACAAAACCAACGGCATTATAAAGTGAAAATATAAAGTTTTGAGACAGGTAGCTTAGTTTTACTCGATTTTCGAAAAAGTCTATTTATTCCGGGAATCAAAGTCTGGGAATTAAAAAAAAAGTCGAAATATTGACTTTTACCGCCAAAATTGGTGTAACAACGCCAAATTATGTGGAAATCGAATGAAACCAACTCTATTTTTAAGAGGAAAGGTAATTATAAAAGATATGTAAAATATATTTTATATTTATGTTACATGTTTATATGTACTTATATTCCATTTGACATAGAGAGAGAATTCGACAAATAGTGCCATGAGAGATTGAGCATTGAGTTTGATTTCAAATTCTTCGTTTAAATATTTCGGTTCAAGTCTGCCTAGCCTGAGTGAATCGCGCAATGTGAAAATATGTGTTGATACAAAAAGTACTCGAATCAAAATCAAATGAGTTTAAAGAGTACGTAACAAATCAAAAATAAGTACTAGAACTTACGAGATGTATACCTGAAAACTTTAAAATTATTTTATACTTGATTTTTGACATACTTCAAGTACTCGGTACTTCAAGTACTCAGTACTTCAAGTAATGTCGTATTAAGTACTTCAAGTACTTTTACTTCAATTACTTGGTACTCCAAGTACTCAATACTTCAAGTACCTGGCGCCTTAAGTACTTCAAGTACTCGGTACTTCAAGTACTTGGAAACCTTGAGTACTTCAAGTACTTGGTACTTGTAATACACGAGTACTTCAAATACTTAGAGTACTTTGTACTTGAAGTACTTTCCGGACTTTGCCCAGCTCTATTTCTACTATTATATTTCACTATTTGAGGTTTTTCCAAACTCGGGGGGGATAGTGCTTCACTTGAATCATCTGACGCTAGGACTAGCTTAATCCTTTTAACCCTTGACCCTTTTAAGTACGCGTTTTTCTTTGCGTGCAATCGACTTGAAATTTTGTACTCGGGGGTTTTCGGGGTCGCTGATAACGGATATGTACTTAAAATTTTCAAATTCAAGATGGCGCATCCAATATGAGGGACCAAAAGTGCAAAAAGTCGTTTGACGAAAGTAAAAGTTGGTACTCGGGTATTTACGCGGTCACTGGTAACGAGTGTGCACTCAAAATTTTAAAATTGAAGATGGCGGACCAAAAATGCAAAAAGTCGTTTGACGGAAGTGAAAGTTGGTACTCGAGGGTTTTTACTCGGTTTCCAAAAAATCTTGAACTATTCATTTAGTTGATTCAGTAGAGGTCTGACTTTGAATATTTCATTATAATCTGAAGCGTCCACTTTCTCCCAATAGTGTGGAACCTATTCCGCACCATTATTAGAGTACTAACTTTTATTTTTATCGAACCACTTTTTGCATTCTACATCCGCCATTTTAATTTCCAAATTTTGAGTACTAATTTTTTATCTGATTTTGAAATTTTGAGTATTCGTTATTGAGTACCCCAAGAGACCCCGAGAACCAACTTTCACTGGCATTGGACGACTTTTTGTATTTTTGGTCCGCCATATCGGATCCGACATCTTGAATTTCCAAATTCCGAGCGAAGATTCGTTATCAGCGACCCTAAAAACCCCTGAGTAGTACCAACTTTCACTTCCGGACTTGGCGGACTATATGGCGGACGGATTGCAAAGGACTTTTTGCAATTTCGGTCCGCCATATTGGATCCGCCATCTTGAATTTCCAAATTTCGAGAGCAGATTCGTTATCAGTGACCCCAAAAACCCCCGAATACATACTCAGGCATGTAAACTCCAAGAAATTCCGGAGATAATGATTTTTTCCATTAAAATGGCTTTTTTTTTTAACGTTCGTTCGTTTGCTCAAACAAAATCACCAATTATTGCAAATTATTTCACGTATATTTTTATTCTTAAATATATGATTGATATAAAAGCACAAAAAAAAAAGTTTGAAAATTAAAAACTACGCCAACCAGTCGGAAAATGGTTCTGAAAAAGGTGGGATTCCACAATCCCACCGTGTGCTTGAAAGGGTTGAAGTGACATTTGTGTAATTTTTGAAATCACACAAAGTTATCATCATCGTCGTACGACTGTTACCTGCAAATTTGAGATACTGATGGGATCATTTATGTGTTTCTCTCCGCCGGAACGCCAGTGCAATGTTCCTGGATTTCTCAGTACCAGCATATCGGGAGCCTCGTCCCGATATGTCAATTGATGACGCTCGAATGCTTCCTTCCCGAGAATATCGAGGGTAATTCCACCGATACGCGAGTGCGTTCCCTGATAATTGAAAAAAAAAAAAAAAGTCCTTGCCTCATCGATACATTCCTTACTTTTTCCACACAACTCGGTTCAGTTTCGGATAAAGCTCATAATAAATTTTGAATCATTTACACTCATTAATTGGATCCATTTTATAATCATTTTGCGATTGAAAAAAATTGAACAATGAATATAGTTTGACTTGCGTACCCTGAAACATTTATCGACGACTTCATCAGCTATACCGACCGCCTCGAAGATCTGTGCACCTTTGTAAGATTGAAGAGTCGATATGCCCATTTTCGCCATTACTTTAGCAATACCACGCTCCATAGCCTCGCTGTAATTCTAAAAAGCGTTAAAATAAAATTAATCGAAATAATTTATCGAATATTATGGATAATAACGATAATTTGTAATAATAATTATTATTATTATTATACTAACGCTGTACATGGTGTCGTCGTTGAAGGATTCGTCCAGAACACCCTCGTCTCTGAGATTCCTTGCCATTTCGAAAACGAGATATGGACAGATCGCGTCAGCACCGTAACCGAGAAGAACGCACATGTGATGAACTTCTCGTGCCTCACCAGTTTCCGCGATTAGGCCGACCTTCATTCGCTGACGTTCCTCGATGAGAAAATGATGAACCGAGCCCAGGGCAAGCATTATGCTCACTGGGACCCTAAAATCGTTATTAACGTCATTTATTTATTTATTTATTTATATATTTATTTATTTATTTATATTGGGAATCAACACGGAGGCGGGGCCTATCCGATATGGCCTCTTCTCTCCAGTTCGTTGCCAGTAGCCAGCTCTAGTTAGCATGGGGCAGCATAGGGAACAGTTTTAAACACTGGATTATCGCATATTTTTCGGCAAAATGCGATTTTTGTATCAATATTTGACAATGGGGCTTATTACCGTTGAGGATTATGCGTGGATAGAATCCACTGCGCAAATTGAATACGGATCAAGTGATTATCGCCATTAGGATTACAATGAATCTACATGACATCCCATGTTTAATCTCGAAATCTTTTGAAAAATTCCCGTCACTTTTCCGGCTAAATAAATGCGTTCGAACAATAAAATTATAAGTTAAAATATCAAGCTATCGCATGAAAAATGTTTTATGTATAAATTATTGTCCATATTTCATAAGTTATGGAAATTGAAAGTCACGTCACTCGTGTTTACACGACATAACTAAAACGATTATTCATATTCTGCGTGCGATGAAAATCTCATGCCCTCGCATCAAATATCGACTATGTCTTCTCGATCTTTATTTATGATTTTGCGTGTCTAGTGGTATAAGGTCGTATCCACCAAAAAGTTGATTTTGGTGGTAAAAGGTCGTATATTTTTTTGTCCTTTGCCATTCGCTATTATAGTGTCCGAAACGCATACATATATGAAAATTAGCCGAAAGAAAAAATAAAGGTGAAAGGTCGTAAGTACTGGCGGTTACATCCTTTCATTTCTAGATTAGAAAAAAAAAAATCGTGTTCACTAATGATGCATGGTCGTATCCACTATTTTTATTTATATTATATAATTTTTTTACAAATCCTTTAAAAACCTCTGAAACGCACAGATAAATCGAATTTCGGACAAAATTCCAAAATTTTTATTTTTTGAGAAAAAAAATTATCAAGTTAAAGGTACAAGGTCGCATCGACAATTATTTTTTCATACTTTTTTTTTCACAAAACCTCTAAAAATCTCTGAAACGCCATAGATAAATCGAATTTCGGACAAAATTCCAAAATTTTTATTTTTCGAGAAAAAAAAAATTAACGAGCTAAAGGTTTTTAATTTTTATACTTTTTTTTTTACAAATATAATTTTTTTATAAAAAAGTATTAAAAATAAATAAAAAAATGTCGATACGACCTTATACCTTTAGCTCGTTAATTTTTTTTGTGAAAAAATAACAATTTTGGAATTTCGTCTGAAATTCAATTTATCTATGCGTTTCAGAGGTTTTCCGAGCGTTTGTAAAAAAATTATATAAAAAAAAAAAAAAAAAAATGTTCGATGCGACCTTATATCATTAGTGAACACGATTTTTTTTTTTCCTCAAGTGGAAATAAAAGGACGTAACCGCCCGTACCTGCGACCTTTCACCGTTAGTCGATCAATTTCGGAATTTCATGTTTCCGAACGTATTTTCACATTTTTAGCGGAAATACGGAGAAAAAAATTGATATCCCCTTTTACCTTTATGCATGGTAAAAAAGTCGTATATTGGCGCATACGTCATTATACCATTAGACACGCGATTTATTTCTCGTAATAAAGCAGCAAATTTTGAATTATCGTTAAAAAGTGACAAATTCGCATGGTAATCAATGGTAATCATCAGGCAGCAACTGGGGATAAGTACTTGCAAATTTGGCCGCCAGAGGTCAGGGTGACATCTGTGAGTTCCAAATATATTGTGGGCGCAATGTCAGAAGGAATTACCTCTCAGCGCCAGCTTGACGATCGGACAGCACTATAAGCTGATAGCCCTCTCTGGCCGCTTTGTTGGCCTCGTCATCGACGCGATGCAGAGTCTTCAATAATCCGGCTGGTCCATCGGCAACCGGATACGTAATGTCAATGACTCTTGTCTTCCAGCCGCGATAGCTCGTTTTTTTTATTACCTCGAGATCCTTGAGCGACACTATCGGATTAGGGAGAAACAATCGATGCACCTGACGCTCATTCGGCTCGAGAATATTGCTCTCCGGTCCGATCGGACACAGCAAGGACATTACGATCTTTTCTCTGAACGGATCGATCGGTGGATTCGTCACCTGATCGCATCAAAATATTCATCTTGATACAATTATTTCGTTTTTTTTTTTTTTTCTTTTTAATTCTTCTTCTGCAAATTTATTGAAGAATCAAATATTCATTTTAACAATTCAATTTTCTTATTTCAAACTTCGAGCAATGACACAGAAGAATCTAAAGCTCCGTTAAATTATATATAAACAGAAAAATATACATCGAACCATTGGGGAAAAAAGTGAAACTCTTGTTTTTTTTTTTTTTTTTTTTTTTTTCATTAGAAAATTGCCAGTCAACGGAAGATTCTATTTTTGTATTATTATTTATCAATTTGTACTTTGAGCTTCGCTCGGTTTATCATTCGTTTACCTGAGCGAATAGTTGCTTGAAGTAATCGTATATGAGTGGTTGAAATTGCGACAAGCATGCCAGAGGCGCATCGTTACCCATAGATCCGAGAGCTTCTTTTCTGAAATTTGAAAAAAAAAAAAAAAAAAAAAAGGCAAGCTAGTCAGAGCCGCGAACCAATTGAGACAGTTGAGAAAAATATAATAACGCTGTAAGATAACTCACTTTGTCTGAATCATGGGCAATAGGAGCATATTGATGGTCTCGAGGGTATACGAGTAAAGGGATAGTCTCTTGTCACCCACCCATTTGCGATTGATGAAATCGACCTCGTTGCTGATACCATTTTTCTTCACGATTTCCGCGCTGTCACCGTTCTCGATGTGTTCGTTCGAGCCTCCGTTAGCCACGTGAGCTGCGCGCAACTCGTCCATAGTTATCTATTTTTATCAAAATAAAGACGTTAAGTCAATCGACGTTCGATTTCCAACACAATCTGACCGATCCCACGTGCTGAATTTCAAGATTTAAACAAAAATTAAAAAATAAAAGAAAAAAATTTAATTACAGAGGTGAAGAAAAAAAAAAGTCGGCCGATAGTGTAAGCAGAATTATACCGAATGTAACGAGGTGCAGTGTAAGCCAGATTGAGTTTCACGAAAAAGTAAGATATTGAGAATGTACTGACGGTCCAGTAATGTCCAAAAAGTCGCGAATGTTTAAAAAAAAAAAAAAAAAAAAAAAAAATACTGTTATACTGTGCAGGGTCGTTTAGGAAAAAAATGTAAAAATATTTTGCTTTAAAGATTCACTGTTTTTTTTTTTTTTTTATAAATGGCCATCCAGCCAACGGTAGCCAAAAATTATTTTTTCTTCTATCTATTTTTTCGCACAGATTCCGCCGGACTAAGGCCCTTTCGAAAATATTGAACAATTTTAATATAACCGTAGAGAAAACGATTCGTTTGTTCTCACATGTTGGATTAAATTGCGTATCGAATGGGTTGTAAGGAAAAAACAAAACACGGATCGGTACCACGTGATCTAAGGAGTACCAAAGCCATACGTCTCAGAGAACATTGAAATTTTTTTGTTTCTATAATTTTAAATGCCTATTGACAAACTAATGTTTCGGATGAAGTGAACAAGTTAATCAGTGAATAGGAATTTCAAAAAAAAAATAATAATAGCGGGACACATATTCGAGGCAAACTTTGTCGATTGCCAAGTTTGCAAAACACCGAAAAAGAAAAAAAAGGTTTTCAAAGTTAACAAAAGAAGAAAATTAAATCAGGGGTCGCACATTCTCGAAAATTTTACATTCACCACAAATTTACCGATCGCAAGAGAGATGAGAGGAAAAAAAAACACACACACACACACACACACAAAAAAACACTCATTTTTTTAACTACAATCTTTTTTTTACGACTCACCATCTGCAAATTACACCAATGTTGTCAGCACACAGAGGGATATTGGAAAAAACGGTTTCGAATTAACACTGATTGATAAATAGTGAGATTACTCCTCTATTATATAATCACACATGGCACGATTTATCGTATTAATATTGAAAATAAGGGGGTAATTTTTTTTTTTCCCTTATTTTCAGTCGCGAATATATGATTCAGACATTGTGAGGGGGCTTTGTATGATTGGGGAAAAAAAAAAAAAAAAATTTTTTTTTGATTTTTTCGTATTTCAGTGAGCGCGGAGCGTTAAATGATGCGACGTGTGTAAATATCGAGCATGTATCAATTTATTTTATCATCGAAAAATGTCAATTCACCTGTTCTTTGAGCCACTTCGAGTGAGGACGGCTTCTGGCAATTTTGAGCTTTAGTTCGACGTCCTGAATTATTTGCTTCTCTTCGGTGTCAACGAGCAGCATTCTACCGGGCTTCAAGCGACTCTGCAAATAAAATTAATACTCAAATGATTTACGATAAATGGTATCTTGGATTGATTTTTTTTTTTTTTTTTTTTTACATTCATCGTGAGAGAACGGCACTTGGATGATCTACTGCACTATACAAACCCGATACCCCTAGATTGGATACGAATAATAAAATGAAATACGTTTTGAAAAAAATGATAAAAATTATGAAATAATACACAAATATTTTTTTCTCTTTCCTCTTCTGGAATACAATTGCGCGAGAATGTTCGTGGATTATAAAAAACAAAAAAAACAAAAAAAAATTACGAATAATCGTGACAATTGGAGATGTACAAAATCAATTTTTTTTCCAATTACGTCTGAAGAAAAAAAAAAAATGATAATAAAAAACAAAACCGCAATGACAAAATTTTCTGCTTGGTACACACGTTGTTCAAATTTTGAAAATAAATTCATGGAATATAAAAATGTGCCTGTTAAATGACAATGTAAAACAAAAATTACTTGAATTACACGAATAATGACAATTATTCTCCAAATTTTATTGAAAAAAAAAGTAGATTTTGCTGATCTCTGATCATAATCAGATGATTGAGCCTATAATGACACGGAATTTATCGACGTTGCTCCGATCCAAATCATTGCTCGAATTCCAATAATTATTTTCTCTTCGACCGTCGATGATTGCTCCGGAGCAACGTTGCCAACTTCGATGTTGAATAACCTATGAATGTGTAAAAATTCAATGGCGCGCGAACGAGTCGCTCGATGAGCCCGCACAGGAAGCCCTCAACCCTGACACATTCGAAAGTCGACGAAAAAAAAAAAAAAAAAAAATCTATAATTTCTTTGTTTTGCACTATACGAATACATAACGAATGAGAAATACATGCACACACAGAGCGCTCGACAAAACTTTTGTCGCCCCTACGTTGAGAAAAATCTTTGCGATCTTCAAAATCATCGAATAATCTGATCATAAAAAAAAAAAAAAAAAAAAAAAAAAAAAAAAAAAAAAAGAGCATTAAGCACGAATATACTCCCGGAAGTTGCGCAATGATCTTCCTCGCTGCAAGACGATTGTTCGATAAATTATCGGAAACGGCGCATGAAATTAAATGTGTATTAAAGAAATGAGGGACAGGGGGAGAAAATAAAATAGAAGAAAACGCGACAGTAATGGGGAAAAAATAATTGTAAATATGTATATCGATGTATACGACGAATTATTTCATCCAGCAAATCTGCCGCGTCGAACGGGGGGGGGGGGGGGGGGGGTCAGGTCTGCCCCGGATGTCTTCATACAGCCGTTCGGCCAGCCTGCCGAGTACGAGAGACCTCGACTGTCCCGAATTTCACGGTTAATCCAGAAAATTTCGTTACAAAAACAATTCCGTAAAGCTGAAATACTTCCACGTCGTGTAAGGAAGGCAAAAAAAGAAACAAAAAATAATGTAAATTATAAAAGTCTCGCGGACGCATCTGTTGGTGATTTTTTTGTTTTTCCTCAAGTTTCCTCCTAGATTAATACGAGCGCGATCGGAGAGGAAGTCAAGCTTAGTGTCCTGGACTGCGCTGGGCACCATCGGGGTGTTTCATTTTTTTTTTTTATTTTTTTTTTCGCATCGTTGCTTTTATTTTTCCATGTTTTACCTTCAGGACAACATTGCTGGGCGGAGTGTCATAGACGCCCACTTCGGACGCCATCACCATCAAGTTATCCTTAGTGACGTAGAAGCGCGATGGGCGCAGGCCATTTCTGCCAAACAAAAATTCAAAAAAGATCTTTTGTATTACCACCTTTTGATCTCTCGGTATATCGGCTGAATTATTGCTGTTTTGTCTTTTTTTTTTTTTGTTTTTTTATTTTTTTTTCTCGATTGTCCCTTTTTTTTCCTCCCCTGGCACAATTCACTCATAACGCGCTACAAAGAACTGCCCGTCTATCGTTTATTACCTTGTTGATTTTCGATTATCCAAACTTCACGGATCGGACATATTGCTTTTGTATATCGGGTACGTTCTATCGAATCTATGATGAATTTTACGACAGATTTATCGAAGGATCGATGGTTTTATGATATACGTACATTTCGATCAAGGGACAGAGGACCCAATCTCTTTTCCCTTGATTGCGCATATATATATATATATTTATGTGCATATAAATATAAATGTAAATGTAAATTTTAAATTAATGATAAGCTCGTGGATTATCTGTCTCGAACCCGTTGTCCCTACAGATTCATGGTTTTTTTTTTTTTTAATTCCTTAAAACGAAATATTTGCGACGCTGTCATTCGAGACGAGGACCGTTCGGCGCGAGGGCCTTTGGTACGCTCAGACTCCGGGGGAAGAGGAGACGGGGAGGAAGACGTAGCGGCGAAAGGAAAAATTTCACGATTTCACGAAAGCAATGGCTGCATCGAGATGATTTTTTTTTTTTCCTCAATGAAGTAATTGAAAATTTTTCTACCTGTCGAGTATTGCACCGACGTAACGACCGTCGGTGAATGTTAAGAGCGCCGGACCGTCCCATGGCTCCATCGCGCAAGCTGCCCAGTGATAAAAGTCTCGCTTCTCCGTTGCCATTGTTATGTCGTTTTGCCAAGCTTCCGGTACCATGGTCATCACAGCCTTGATTAACGAAGTGGGAAAAAAAAAAAAAAAAAAAAAAAAAGACATTAGATTTTCGAAACATCGCAAGATTCTTAATTCTCGTATGAAAGTCTCTTGATAAAGATTTGGCACATTGTTGGCTCGAAAAAATTAATTTTTTTTCTATCGGATACATTTTTTTTAAAGCTCGGGAAGAGTATCCTGAGCTTGGCTACCGGCTACCACTGCGGTATAAAATTTTCGATAAAATCAATAATTTCCATTTTATGCCGCGCGATAACAAAACAAAAAAAAATCGAAACTTTGAAGCTATTTTTCTCAAAAAATTGCGAAGTTTGCAAGAATTTCGTGATACGTGGCTCTGAAGTTGAATTTCAATTAAAAAAAAAATTCATTGACAATTGACTGAGATGAGATGGGAAAAAAAAAAAGACATTAGAGATTTTCGAAACATCGCAAGATTCTTAATTCTCGTATGAAAGTCTCTTGATGAAGATTTGGCACATTGTTAGCTCGAAGAAATCTTTTGACTGACTGAGAGGAGGTGGGGAAAAAAAAAAAAATTAATTAATTAAATTCCATCCTAATTTTGACGAGCTCAGGTTTGCCATGAAAATTAATCGAATGGATTTTTGTGATGCAACGACAATGATAATATTACCTCCGGCAAACTGCGTTGTCCTGCCATAACCAGAAATTCGAGAACGCAATCGGCAGCACCCGAGTCCGAAAGATTCGGCTCTACGACCGGATAAAGCTCCTTCAGCTTATCACCATAAATCTCACTGCTCATAACGCCCTCGCGTGCCTTCATGAGATTAACATTTCCTCGCAGGGTATTGATTTCACCGTTGTGAGCGAGGAGCCTGCAATTTATCAATGCGCAACGCAATAAATTATCATTGATTCATTGACGGTATTGTTTTTTTTTTTTTTTTTTTTTTTTTTCGTTGAAATTTCGTAATTACGAGAAACGCCTTTACCGCAAGGGATGCGCTCTCTCCCAGCTTGGAAATGTATTGGTGGAGAAACGCGTGTGCACCAGGGCGAGATACGTCTCGAAATTAGGACACTGCGGAAAGATAATTGGAAAATATGAAATTTCGCCGATTCCAACGATCCTTCTTTTGTTTTGCGGAATTCGCGAAATACACATGTCATAATAATTCTTGAATCATTTACACTCATCAATTGGATCCAATTTATAATCATTTTCGGAGTAGGCATAATTTTTTTTTTTTTTATCGACAATTCTTTGCCTAAGAAATGCCACGCGAAAGTTAATATTCGATGAAGGAATTCAGAGAAAATTTATACAGAACTTTGTATTAGCGTTAAAAATAACGTTACTCATTGTACGATAATTCAAAAATTGCAAATATCAGACGAGTTTGTGCTGAAAAGTAAGGGGGGGGGGGGGGGGGGGCGCTTTGCACCAAAGCAGATTCTGAATATTTGGGCCAAATCTCAATTGCAACTGCGTTATTTATTTATTAGCGTCGCCGTTTCGAATTTTCAAAAAAAAATTTTCAATGCCTGTATATCGAAATTCTCATCGAATCTATTTTTTTTTTTTTTTTTTTTTGACGCGAACGCATCCTCGAATCGATCGATAAAATGAGCTTACTTTTAAATCCTTGAAGTAGAGCCATAATTGATCCGCCGTGAGTTGTCCTTTGTAGACGACGGTTTTCAGAGACAACGAGCAAACGTAAAATCTCAAACCGGGTTTTGGTATCGAGTGAGACGAACGTTTTCGCAGTACGAACACCTACGAGACCATGAACGAGCAAATAATTCAATTCAATGAAAAATTAACATTTTCGTTTTTTTTTTTTTCTAACGACTACCAAACATCCGTTAGTTTCTCAATACTACATGTGCATTTCTATTTCTGCATTTTGGCATAGACGTTCAATGCCAAGTCTGGATTTAATTAGAATAACGATGTGTACATATAGATATATATATATATTCAGTTTAGTCGCCAAGCCTGCCAATGATGTATATATGAGGCATTCCACATCAACATGACCACTTCAAAACCTTAATATGTTGAATTTTTCTGCAATCGACATATGCTATAGTACTCTTTAAAACAAAAACATTGATATGTATTAAATTTATGGTGGCATTGATAGGGGTGAAATTACAGGAAAATGCGATTTTCGCTTGTTTTTTCTCCCTGATTTTATTACATGGAAATAGTGTGTCGGAGCGAAAAATTGCTAAGAATCAATTTTGTTGTGTTCGTTGCAAGGATAACGAAAAAAAAAAAATTTAGAAGGCAAGATTTTACATTTTTCATGAAAAAAAACCTATTTGAAAAATAAAAATCGATTTTTGCGAATATTTTGTAAATAAATATTGAGAAATATACTCGCATTATACAACATTTTTATTTCAAATTTTGCATAAAATTTTTTTTCCCAATTTTCTTTTTTTTTTTGCTTAGCCTTTAGATTGAATTTCTCCATCTGAAAAGAGACGTAATCCTTTTGAAAAAAGTTCGAGGAATTAAAAAAAAAAATATTTCAAATTTTTTAAAACTGTCATAATCGTTCAAAAATCGATTTTTATTTTTTAAATAGGTTTTTTTTCCATGAAAAATGTAAAATCTAGCCTTCCAAAAATTTTTTTTCATTATCCTTGCAACAAACACAACAAAATTGATTCTCAGCAATTTTTCGCTCCGACACACTATTTCCATGTAATAAAATCAGGGAGAAAAAACAAGCAAAAATCGCATTTTCCTGTAATTTAACTCCTATCAATGCCACCATAAATTTAATACATATCAATATTTATGTTTTAAAGAGTACTAGAGCATATGTCGATTGCAGAAAAATTCAAGATATTAAGGTTTCGAAGTGGTCATGTTGATGTGGAATGCCTCATATATATATATATATATATTTCCAATACGTACTTTGCGTATCGTCAATTAACATCAATCGCATTTGAATATTTATCAACGTCCAACGACACAACACTGAAATATCCGACTGAGCTTTCATATTAAATATTCTTCAAGTACACGCGAGAATGAAAAAAAAAACTCGAATATTATTCTAAACACCGGTTCAAATAAATAGGCTATCGTGTCTATTTATTTCGTGATTTATTCTCAAAGTTCATAGTTTCTTGGCAAAAGTCCATTCTACGTTGCACGTAAACAGCACCCGTCCATTCTCAACTTAGAACGCTCTTCGTGAAAATAGAAGAACGCCGTTAATGCAATCTCTCTGCACGTGGCTCGTTAAAAGAAAAAGTGTGTTTTTTTTTGTTTTTTTTTTTTTCGAAATTATTGTGATTCAAGTTGACTCACCTGACGGTTAAGAACGTCAACCTCTTGATCACCCGTTATGAATACCTGACGCATATACGGTTCACATTTTCGTGCTACTTGACCAAGGTGAGAATTGTCGGTGGGTACGTCACGCCAACAAATTACCTGTAAATATATACATATATATATACACATATATATATTTTTCATATTTATAAAATCAACTGTTGCCAGCTTAGATTATTGGAAAAAAAATATTTCTAGAAATTTGAATAATTCATATTTAAAATTGTATTCGTAATTTGTACAAACAATATAAATGAGGTTGAGATTTCGTCGATAAGTGAAAAAAAAAAAAAAAATATGAAAATTTTACGTACTCTCAGGTCACATTCTCCAGCCAGCTTTTCGAATGCAGCCTCTGTCTGCTCGTGGCTGGCCTTATCGAGGAACAGTATACCCGTGGCATAATGACCAAAATCCGGAAGTTCGATCCCATTTTTCTCTCTGAAACAAAAATTTCATCGTTATACACTCAAACAGCGTTCAAAAATTTTCCAAATAAAAAATTCATGAAAATTAAACAAAACAAAAAAAAAATCGTTTTAGAAAGAGAAAAAAAAAAGGAGCGTGTTAAAAATAAATTCTTCCATAATTTTTCCAGAACGGTTTCGAGCAACCGGTCTGAAATGTGAGGGAAAAAATGTGAAAATTTATCGTTTATACGATTGTTTTTTTTTTTTTTTTTTTTTTTTTTTTTTTTTTTTTTTTTTTAATTATACCATTAAAATTAATTTGAAGTAACCCGAGGCTCGTAAAATTCCATTACGAGAGACAGACGAGTATTATGGAACCGCATGTTATCTCGTATTCCACGAAATAAGAGTCCCCCGTAAATATAAGATTTCACAAAGCTCGAGACATCAGATAACGTAGGAATTATCGATACGAGAGAGCAAACAGACGGAAAGCAAAGACGTCGAAAATATGACGTATCAAGATCCCTCTCACCCCGCCGAGGATTGACTTCTCGATCTCGGATTACAAATATAAAACAACGAGACGCGCTTATCAATCTGTACGTCTCACGATTTCAAAAACGTTACTACGTCGTGCAAGGCTCATTTGAATCTCTATTTTTTTTTTTTTATTTTTTTCCGTTTTTTGTTTGTTTTTCATTGTTTATACATCATCAAATATCATGCAAAGGCTAACCGAATTTCTGCAGCGTAGTAATCGTGCGGTATGGCGCAGAGTACACCAGCTCCGTCACCCGTGTCATTGTCGCAAGCGCATGCTCCTCTGTGATTCATACGAGCCGACAGCGTCTCGGCATCTCGTACAATCTGGAAAAGATAAAAAATAATCGAAAATTCTAAAAGACGATCACTTTGTACGCGATTCGTTGACGTTCATGAAAATAGTCGGAGTAATCGAAAATTTTACGAGCACAAAATTAAAAGAAAAAAAAAAAAAAATTATTCTGAAAATCGAGACATTTAGAATAATAATTTTCTCATAATGGATATCAATGTATTTTTTTTTTTCCAAAACTAGTCATAATTATTCCGATGCAAAAGTATCTCAAAGAGATTTTTCATTTTAACAATTTTTTTTTAATTCATGTTTACTAAACAACGAAACGAGTGTCACGACTGTTTATATTATGTACGTCAGAAATTCTTTTTGTTTTGTTTTTTTTTTAAAATCGTTAAGGTTATATCATCTCATCGTAAGTCTACGTATTACTCGATACGAGTATTACGATACATTGCAATGGAGCTGAGCAACATGTCGAATTATATACTGGAAAGAATTTTCGCGTATCTAACATTCGCAGAAGTCTCACAGCTACGTGGTAAAAAAAAAAAAAAAAAAAAATTATTGCCATTAACCGTACGTCTCAGCCGATTCAGTGCGCATTGAATGAAGGATTAATTGCTCGTTAGGATTATCGAAGAAAATTCATTGCACCGCAAGGCAAATATTGAACGCTGCCTTCCTGGATCTCGGACCACGTTTGGCGACCCAGTACACGGCTCACTTGATCCATACGAGGAATACTTCACAGGAGTAGCTAATATTGAACTTTTTAAAATTTACTCAAGTTTTTTTTTTTTTTTTCGTTTTTCTCAAACGAGCTAGGTATTTTCATCGAGAACTTTGAATTCCAGTAGTGCCTCGGGAGACTTGATTTTTCGAGGTCGTCTTTTGAAATTATTGAGCTCCGAGCACTCGATATTGCTCGCATTCTGTCGTCACTACATCACGCACGGTGTTCGATGTTTCTCGGCGGGTGAAATTCTCGATTTATTTTACAAATTGCTGAGAAACGAATTGACGCGCGAATCATCGGACGAGGAGAACAATGAAGTAGCGAAATTGATATTGCTCATAGATCAGTATTTAGATTGGTTCGAGAGATACAGGATGATTAGTGAAAAACGCTGTCCATGGTAATTCAATGTTCTATGAATGGAAATTTGAATTTCAAGGAAAATTCAGGCTTACAGTCATGTAAAATATCGTTGTTACTGAGAAAAACAAAAAAATGTATCGAAAAATTCTCTGCGAGTAATTGCCCAAAAAAATAGTTCATAATTGGATAGTTTGATCATTGTCAAATCTTTTTCTCTATCAATTAGCTTCAGTCCACCGTCATTAGCATCATAATGATTTTTAAAACTCGTGCAAAGAATTTTTAAACTTTGATATTCGATTGAACTGACCGTTCCTACTGATAACTCCTCAATATACATTTTTTTTTTTCCTCCAAAATAATAAGCAAATATATTATTTTTTTTTTAATTTTTATTGCAGGTTTGGAGCATGTATCGTTGATCTACTGGATTCGTATCAGTCATCAAAATATCATCTATCGGCTTCTCAAAACGGATCTTTGGTAAGTTATCGAAGAATCGAATACTCGGCGAGATTGCGTTTTGTTTTTATTTTTTTCAACGATTAAATTTCGTAGATAAAATTAGCCGGTCAGTACACGATAAATGGTTACGCGGAAGCCCCCCCGGAAATCGGTGATCCCCTTGGATGCGAGATAAGCAATTACGAATTGCTTCGAGTACTGAGATATCTTAGAAAACACGCTAGATGGCATAATTTCGTGATGACGTTTCAGGATAATTGCGAAAGCACGGATCTCGAGGTGGAGCAAGTAAGTTTTTTTTTTTTTTTTTTCCCCCAATGAGTCGATAGAAAGTCGTTGATCAATATTTATATATTTTTTTTTTCCACGATTAATTTCTCTTGCAGGAGAAGATTTATACGAAACGTACGTCGAACGGTTGCGATATATTTTATAAGAAAAAACCTCAAGGTACATGCGATGGTCGTGATAACGTGATATCCGTTCGAGCAGTCGTAAGTTTGATTTTCATTTTTTTTTAAATTTATTTATTAAGGATTTTCATTTTTATTCGATTTCTAAATATGAATATGTTTTTTTTTTTTCCCCCTCCCAATAGATAAGTCTGCAATGTCACAGATCTCTGGCACCGGCCCGATTATGCAATCGACATGACTTTAAGAATTTCATTTCCAACAAGGACGATGCGAATTTGACGAGAAATTTCTCGAAGGAATCAATGAGCGACGAGTCGAAGAATTTGAAAAAACTTGTCGAAAATTCTTGCAGTCCACTGAGATTAATATCGAATGGAACAACAATGTCGGGTGATCAGAGGAAAAGAGACGAAATTTATACGTTTGGCTTGGAGCTAAGATCGGTATATCCGAAAAAGTGGAACGGCTCGAATCATGGTATGGGTGAAAAATTTGGAGAAACAACCTTGAACATAAATCACACGTTCGAGAGCATATTTGCTGCAAAATCCGAATTTCGACTGTACTGATTTACGGACGTTTTTTTTTTTTTTTTAATATGCCACAACGGATAATTTTTTTTTTTTTGTAAAAATTGGTAAACTATTCATTGAAGTGTATATTAAGATTACGAGTCGTTATTGCTTGCTATTAAATATACATTTAATGGAGATAGGATTTTTCAGGGAAAATTAATTAATTTTTAATTATACTTTTGAAAAATTAAGAAATAAAATAATCTTATCGGTTGAATGTGGATTGATTCGATGAATTTTGTAAATACGGAGGGGGGTTTTTTTTTTTTTTAAATTACCTTGTGCGATCGTTTTCCATCGATAGCAACGATAAATCCAACACCGCAAGCCTCTTTTTCGAGAGTCGGGTCGTAAAGACCCTGCTTGACCGGAAGAGACCAAGAATCACCAGAGCTCATATTCGTAGTCTGAAATTAAAGAAGAAACAAAAAAAAAACCAATTAACAATCACTAATCGGCGAAATCTTTGTTATTTTTTTTTGTTTTATCCATCAACGATGTGACAAGAAAATCTGAAATAAAAATTCATGCATCGAATTATAGCGGCATTTTATTGGAAAAAAAAAAAATTAGTGAACGTTGACTGGTAGAAAAACAAAAAGGTTGATTCGTATCGGTAATTTCTTCGAGTGAAAGTACAGTTCGAAAATGCAGAAATATGATTTTACAGCGGAACTTCTCGTTGCAAGCCGGTTCGACGATTGAAATCGATGATTATGGCAGGACGAAAAAAAAAAAAAAAAGTTTGCACGAAGGAAACAGCGACGAGGCCAATCTCACGAGAGTTACATTCGAAGATTTGTGATCAATTTTATCCTCGTTCGTAACCAAGCGTAACTCGAGTTGGTTTACGAGGAGTCTCGTTTCAATCATAATCAACACGGTTGTTGTGTGGTTTTTTTTTTTCATTTCATCATCATGAAATCACTCGGAATTATACAACATTGGTTATTTTTTAAGCATCAGAATTACTTTTAATTGCAAAAAAAAAGAATGTTTATACTGCAACTCAGCTATATCAGAAGAAAAAAAAAAAATATATATATATATATATATATAAACTGAGCTCTTAGGAGAGCAACGATCGGAAATTCAATGCTGGTACTGCCGGCACTCGAGAGCACGTGATTCAACGATTAATTCGAGAGGAATTTACTGCCAGAAAAAAAAAGCCGATCTATACTCAAGCGTGGAAGAATTTATTGATCACACGACAGCGATGTTCACGAAGAATTTCAATATTAATTCGAAATAATTGCACGTTTATTGTAAAAAAAAAAAAAATTGTATATACGATCCATTGTAAAAATTATTTCCAAGTAAATTTCATTCGAACGAGTTTGTCGAGGAAAATGCAGAGCCAGCGATTCTCAGCTAAGAGTGATCCATCGAGAGCTCGCACATTCATTCACTCTCTCGAAAAAAAAAAAACTCTTCAAGAGCTAAGAAATTTTTCTTTTTTTTTTTTCTTTCAACAGGAACTCTCGTCAGCGAAAAAAAAAAATCTTTATCCCAGCGCAATATTGAGGATATACTTTTCAAGCAAAAAAAAAAAATTCTTCAGGCCCTGAATTTCTCCACGTGGCGAATATAGGAGAGTTCAAGATTTTTGTTTTTATTCAATCGATGGAGAATATCGAACGAGAGGATATAAATTTCGCAAAGGTTTTTACCTCGCGCGAAAAAAAAAAAAAAAAAAAAAACATCAGAAACTGCGTCTCGAATCAAGCCAGCCATGCTCTTATATTCTCCCGGCCTGAGGACATTGGCGTAGTTGGAGAGGAATATTTGGGGGTTTTTCGTTTGAAAAATTGCAACGAGAAGATTTCGATAAAGTATTCGAATTTTTGAGAGTTAGTTGGTGGGGGGGTATCTCGAAATTTCGAGCAACGTTTTTTTTTCTTTTTGGAGTAATTTTTTTCAAAAGATTAAATTTTGATTTGTGGTGAGAAAAATATTTGAAAATATCTTTGCTAAAATTGATGGAAAAGGATTTGTAAAAATTTAGGAAACAAATTTTTGTTTCTCATGCAGATAGATGCGTAGAGAGACGATAAAATATTTATTGACCACGCAGTAAGTTGGTCAACGTTATTAATCACTGAATCATCGACATAATATATAAATTCTCGTATTTATTTTACGTTCAGAATTTTCATTCGCCACTCGCGAGAGGTAAAAAATCGGATAACAGTCCCTTGCTCTAATTCTGCGGATTAATCTTTATCATGGTCTGGCGGTGCATTCGAGAATTCTTTTCTCGTATTTCTCCTCCATGATATTTCACATTTGGCTGAGTCACAAAAAAAAAAAACGAGATTCGCGAATCGTCATTTAGAGATCATTTCTTATCTTCGAGAGACTGTCTGGTGATCTGTTTAGACAGACACGCACTCGAGAATCATGGAAATCTCGAATTTTTCATATCCATGACCAAGATAGTGTTCGATTAAACTAGACTCAAGAGATACGATAAAGATCTCATTAACAGAAGAAAAAAAAAAAAAATTATAATACTCAATGTTAGAACGACAATTTTTGTATGAAAATGTAAATTCAGCATTAACGATTGGAATGAATTTTTAATTACTGAATAAATTCATACGTAATTCATAATTATAACGAAAATATTGATTTTAGGGGTTTTTTTCCATTTCATTAAACGGTTACGCTCATGAATGGGCGAAAAATAAATAATCCTGTTTCACAGTTCGAGAATCTTCGACGTTTTCCCTCTTTCTCTTCGTATATCCTATTCATTTTAACCCTAGCAATTCTACGCCTGGAGTCTCGGGGGGAACCCCATAAAAAATGCACGACTCTTCGAGTCCTTGAATTTCATTTTTTTTTTCTGACATCGTATTCGAATATTTTTGGTAATTATTGTGAGTCTAAATGATCATCATCGAGTATACAATTATATTCACTTTAATTTCCCTTAATTCACTTTAATAAAAAAAAAAGAAGCCAAAAAAAAGTATCAATTTTTCTCGGAGCAATGATCGAACAAAAAAATTTCTCCAGACATCGAATCTAGACGAAATGAAAAAAATATGGCAAGGTAAGGATTTATTTTTCAATGTGGTAAGCGATATATTTTTTTTAATGGATGCTCAAGTCACGTAAACTGATTTATGAATAGCTAGTTTATCACCCATTACGTATATTCAGCATGATTTTTCATTCAACTGTAACTCAGCCTAAAATTGAACTGTTTTTTTTTGGCACTCAAATAAAAATTGATTGAATATCACTTGCATGCATTTGAATCGTTTGAAAAGTGTATTCTTAATTTTTAAGTGGCAATGCGAGGATTAAATCGACGCGTTAGCAAAGTGAAACAGGATATTTACGTTGCATCGGGATTAGCTTGGCTGCAATAACGATAAAAACAGGCGAATTTACAGTTTTCAGTTTTGTCCCCTTTCAAATCAGTCCTCAAATTATTACAGTCAACCGAAAATTCACGTTCAATCTCAATGGTTATTCCCCGTATGAGCTAATCAAAATTTCCTCAAGTTTACGCAAATATTTTTTTATTTTCTTCTTCTTTACCTTCATTCAAAGATAACAGTAATGTTATATATCCGATAAACTGACGAGATATTTGTATCGTATTTTACTCGGTAAAATTTCACATGCATATGGTCTTTTGTTTATTTTATCTTGTCCACAACGAAACTTATCGTATCGGGGAAAATGAACTTCCGTTTCCAATAGCCAAAGAGTTGATTCACGATAAATGTACCGGACGACATTTGAATGCATCGAATTATTTTTTGTGAATAAAATTATGCTTAAAAAAAATTCAATATGATAAAAAAAAAAAAAAAAAAAGAATCCCACACACGAGTAGGAAACTATTTTTAAGTAAAAAAATTGAGTAAACGAATGAAAAACTTACTGAATTCGTTGAATATTGTAACTTCAGTGCACAATTTTTTAAATAAAATGTTCAATATGATAATGAAACAAAAATAAAAACACTCACATACTCGGATATGACTAAAAAAAAAATATTATTAAATTAAAAACAACAAAATGTGCAAGGAATATTTAAAAAAAATTTCCTTTATATTAAAAAAATTGTATCCTCGTTGGCTCACTGCGTAACGAAATCAGAGCGGGTGTATTAAAAAAAAAAAAAATTCGCGAAATTATCGATTATCTCACGGGGTTAACTCGGCGAGACTTGAGAGCAAACTGGGAGGCGAGTTCGGGGAGTCCAATTCAGAAGCTTTATCCGCCTCCTCCTCGTCGTCGACGACGTCATCGTCGTCGTCAACCGTTCTCTCTCTCTCTCTCTCTCTCTCGCTGCATCTTGCGCTGACGTTTGGTGCGCAAATGCCAACCGGTATCTCGATAGTTTGCATAACTTCCCGGACAAAAGCGTGTACCCACTTTTTTTTTTTGTTATTCTTCTCGCTCTCCGCACACGAGTTTGCCAGGACATTCAACGCGCACTTATCACCGGACAAACCGGAAACACGGCCACGAACTAGGCGGCAAAAATGCTCGCAATTTATAAAGACGACTCTTTGGAATTTACTTTTGGTATTTTTTTTTTCTTCTTTTTAACATCGAACTAGAGAAAAAAAAATCCAAACGACAAGAATTTAGAACATTTTTTTGCGATAACGGGCTGATATATTTGACAAGAAAACTTGAACAGAGGTGCACGAGTATTTTCCATTGAATTTAAAGACTTTTTTCAAACCACGAGTTATCGATATATAATTTTATTGCCTGGCTGAAGAGACTCGACAGTAGTTTTTTTTTTTTTTTTTTACATGAAATTTTTACGAAAGTCGATGAAACTTGACAAAAAGTTTAAAATGTGAGGAAAAAAAAAAGGTTGCAAATTGAACATTTGTTTTTTACGGAATGTCGGGCATTCGCGAATTTTCCTCAAGCCCAAACCTAAATTGAGAAAGCTAAATTAAAAAAGAAATTGCTTACGGAGGAGAATTTGCGAATGAGCGAAGATTATGAGGAAATCATACAAGTTCCGCTTTGTGTTTTTTGTTTTCACAATATTTTTCATTCATTTTTCTGAAGATTTGAAAAATAAATAATTGTCAAATGATTCATGTTTTCTAATTTGGAATAAAAAAAAAAAAAAAAAAAATCCGAGAACATCTTTCTGGCATTAAAGCAGGGATTCCCGGTTTTCTTTTCTTTTCTTCTTCTTCTTCTTCTCAATTAAGCAATAGGAAGTCATTTTCAGTTCCAAGCACACAAAATCTTTATCTCATTCGTGGCGAATGGTGACGAAACGTTCCGAGAGATAAGGCGGCGCATTTTGAGCTCGTGTTTTGAAATTTAGGACAATACTGGAAAATAAAAGAAGAGGCGACCGCAAATGAAACTGCGCAAATTATACTCTCGTAGCTTCGAGCTTTTGCGAAGCGCTAATGAGATTATTAATCGCTGTTCGCTCAAGGCCGTCGGCGACGTGAAACGCATTTCAAAATGTTGCGTTGCAGCAATGTTGTCTCCCCCCCACGAGAAAATTTATCGAATGATAAAATTAGAAAAATCATTGAACTATGCACGAGGGCTGTGCTCTTGAAATTTCAAAATGAAAATACGACGCAAAGAAAATTTAACGTTATGGAAATTGTAAAAAAGAAAGAAAAAAAAAAAATTATTTAACGGTCAAAATAAATAATCCCTAAACTCGGATATCAATAATGATAAGACACGGAGACCATTAATTGATAAATTACACTCAATTAATGCGTGCTCGATCAAGCTTCATCGGATTCTGATAAAATCTCACGAGTTTCATATCTCTTACTTTTTATTTATTTATTTATTTTTTTTTTGCTTTCAGCTCATCCGTAAATTTCCTCTCGCTGTATATCGAGACGCAGTTTTATCAATAACTGATTTTATCAAGAGGGCGAGAGGAGAAAAAAAAAAGTTTCTCTTCTTTTTTTTCTCCCTCGAAAGAGTCCCGGAGGTAGGGGAACCCCCTTGTGACGTTTCAGACATGGCAAACACCGAAGAGATCTGGGTTCATAGTCTGTGCGAAGGAATGTCCGGGATTCTCTGCTAGGTTAAGCTTTTTCCTTCCATCTCTCTCTCTCTCTCTCTCTTTCTCCGTCGAGCGAGACACAAACCAGCGAGATTATCCTTTATGAGGACGTGAGAGCCACGATACAATAAAATCGATCCAGCCTCTCCTCAAATTATCAAGGTCGTCCAATAATCCATCAAAACTCTCGAGAATCCTAGCCCTCCCACGTCTGGTCATTTCTGAAATTGGATCTTCGCCAAATTGCCATCGAGGCATGGAAGGATCCCAAAGATGATCTTTTTTTTTTCATTCTCTCTCTCTCTCTCTCTCTCTCTCTCTCTCTTGCTCTCTCTCACGATCTTGTATACGTTCAGATGAGAATTTTTCCATTTTCGTCAATTTTTTTTCTATTTCTTCTTTCGGCTTCATAGTTTTTTTTTTTTTTCTCATCCAAGCTTTCTATAACAGGCATCTCGTGTAAACATATGAATTAAATAACGAAGAAAAGAACGAAATCCAGCCGATTTTACGTGTGGAACGCAGTAGAAATTTCAACATTGGAATTCTTTCGAGCTCTCCATGAGAAAGCTCGAAAATTTGACTGAAAGAAGAGAGAGAGAGAAAGAGAGAGAGAATGCGGAGAGAAGAGAAAAATAGAGTGACGAAAATTAGAAGAGCTGACAAGCTGATCAAACACGGTGGGGTCTCGTGAGTCTTTTAATCTCCGTGAATCTTTAGTACACATTGTGAATTTTTTTTTTCCTTTCTTCTTTTATTATTGACTCAAAGGTGATAAGCGTTTGGAGGCTTTTTTTTACATGTGCTAAAAATTTGACGCACTTGTTTTTTTTTTTTTTTTTTTTTTTTTTTTTTTTTTCCCACAACTGAGACATCGAATCGTAGTGTGAATTGGAAAAAAAAAAATCATTGATTTCATCTATCCAGGAATCTCATTGCGTCTGATCGTGCACAATTGTGTACTTCAATATTTTTTAGTTTGCAATATCGTTGAATGATAAAATAATTTAAGTACTTTTTGGATTATATTATTTGAAAATCGTAATACTTCAAAAAAATTTAGTAGCGGGAAGTATAAAAGTTTTAAAAAATCTCGTTAATAATAATGTGATGAGATTTATCGTCAAATCTTGGAAATATTCATGATGTTGAAATTTGCATCGTTGGAATGCAACGAAAAAAGTTTTAAAAAAATAATTTCCAGTATTGTCTCGAAGTCAAAAAACGTTTAAACCTTATTTTCGGTTTTTTTTTGCGATCCGGGGCCTAAATATGCCAGAAAAGCGTCAGAAATACTGGAAATGATTTGTTTTTTAAATAAAAAAAACCTATTTTCGTTGCATTCCAACGATGCAAATTTCAACATCATAAATATTCCTCGTTATCTCAGTCATCAAACTCTCAGCTATACTCTCACGTTGCTTTCTGGCGAAACGGGAAGATTAAGCAACATCGAAATCTCGTAATTGCTCGCTCATCGTGACTCGCGATATAATTTTCGTTGTTTAATCAATCTTCAATGAGATGTCCGGAAGAAGAAAGAGAGATTATTGGATTAAAAAATGACTCGAGCAGTATCCAAACAGGAGTGAGACTATCGGGCTCTCGGAGAGGAAATATTATGTAACGGAAAAATGCGAATGCGAGTCGAAAAAAAAAAAAAAAAAAAAGAATCCGGAAATGATCATGATCCCACAAACGAGAAATTGTCCGGAAATTCTTTCGTAACGATTCATTTTTTTTTTTTTTTTTTCAATTTTACTACAATTTATTTAATGATCGAGACATTAAAGTCATCGGTGATTCGTGATTTTATTAAACAACCGGGGGGAAAAAAAAATGGTATTTCGAAGGCCTTTCACATACAACGGGGTCGTTAAGTATATGCAAAATCATCGATAGCCATACATCGAAGTGTGCGAGAACGTTGTACAATATGGTTATGAAGAGAGAAAAAAAAAAAAAAAACGAAACCGAGGACGCATTAACGTGTGTTCTCAACAACGATAGCATATTTGCTCGCGAGAGTTATTGTCGAATGCAGCTAACTTAAAATAGAAAATGTATACCGAGCAATGGAGAACGGTGTCCGTGGGTGGAATTCGAACTATACAGAATCTATGGCTGACCGAAATTTGTTCGGTAAATTTTGGAGCAAGAATTTCAAGATTTCAAATGTAAAAAATTGAAAATGATATCAGCATCGATTGAATTTATCAATAAATTTTTTTGTATCGGAAAATTATTGAAACCGTTCAGAGTTGATGCAACTTTAAGCAAATTTTAAGCATTTAGAATTCAACTATCCAAAATTCGACCATTATAAATTTTTCAGTGAAAAAAGAAGAAAAAAAAAAACTAAATAAATATGAAATGAAACTGGACGATCCCAATGCAAATTGATAGAAAAATTATTTAAAGATTGTTGAATTTGGCAAAATTCCATCGTATCCTCAATGTTTGCCTACAGAAGAATTCGATATAACGTTTTGACGTCTATAATTTAATTCGTTTTTTTTTTTTTTCCTACAATGAACGTCAAGGTGAAAATTTCTTGGCGAAAATTATAATTAACGCTGAGTACCTAGCAAAGTTTCTCGAGACACAGACTGTGCGCTGTCCATCCGCTGAGCGGCTTGGCTTAAAACATGTTTTTGATTTTTCAGTCTCCCGAGAGCCTCTAATTTGCCCTAGCATTGCCAGATTTACATCTATTTTTCCTAATACCACGTCGCTAAAATGCTTCATCGATTCTTCGAATATGAATAATTTCTCGCTCTGTATTGCTCTCACCCCGCCGGTGACTTTGTCAGCGTTGTTTTCCTCAACACCAGTCATATCCTACTATATTTTTATCGCTATTCAATTCTCATGAATCCGAAATTCGAGTTACTATATATATATATATATATATTTTCTCTTTATAAGAAAATACTAGAATGAATTTTTAGGATAATTTTTGTTCTACAAAAGTGCAACTGTAAATTAGGTATTGTGCAATGAAAAAGAAGATTATACGGAAAAATTCTTGATTCGGTATATTTGAATGAAAAAAAATATTATTTAATTTTCCAATAATAAGAATAAGCAGGAGAATTTTTTCTCCAATTTACTTTCTCTAAATTCGATCGCTATCCCATAAATTTTCCTTAGCATTATCGAGCTCAGCTTAATCGTCGATTCCATTGAAAAAAAAAAAACTTTATGACGCATTTTCGTAGCTTCCCATTCTCCTAAGCGACAATTAATGTTTGATATTTCGTTGTCCGTTATCGCGCGTTACGCAGTATTCTTTTTTTTTTTTTTCTTCTTTTTTTCTCGAACTCTGTAACGCAAAGTTCATCCTACCTCTCTATCTCTGTCTAATCACAAAAAAATGGCTAATCAATTTGTCCTTTAACTCGTTTTCGAGAAAAGGCAAATCCAATCTTTCTTTATCGCTGCTACGAATACGCTGTCCCCATAAATGTTGCTATAATTCGCATGTAAGATACACGAGTGTAATATCGTTGGGTGTTTTAATGTTCACGTGGTCGTAGCGTGAACAGCGAGAAATTGATCGCGCAGAGTGACGCGAGGATACTCTCGCAAATAACGTCTCGTGTCAATATTTTTTGCCGTTGCCTGTGATATATAATTGAAATATGTGATATATTTCTGTGTGAATTTTTTTTTTTTTTCCTTTCCTTGATATAATTGCAGTTTTGCTGATTTTATGAAAATTTCGAGTCTACGAGGTTTCAGAATTGTCCTAATAAGCTATAAGCTTATCGAAATAATGTTCGCGGTCTTGTCGAAGGATTTATTTTCGATCGATCTATTATTTCTGCCTTGCTCATGAAATTTCAGATTAAAATTGTACCTCAACTTTTACCAATTAATTCACGAAATTTTTATGAAAATTTCAACTTCAAATTTCTTCTTGATTTCTTTGATAATAATTTTTTTCGCACCATCATCGCTTAAGCTCGACGGTTCAAGGCTCTTTTTTTTTTTTTTTTAATTTTCATTTCAAATTTTCATTTCACCGCTGTGCACTCAAGAAATTGTGGAATTTTGTGGGATACATCGATAGCCCTAAATCGATATATACACATTATGTGTATCCAATGAAACGCAAATGTTGTATTCGTTACGTGAACAATTTTATAAGCGATGTTGGACACGTGCCTTATCCCCCCCCCATCGTACAAAAGCTTAATCTTTTCTCCGATAACAGTTAAGCTCTACGATCAACCGGGTCAAACGAGGAACCGAAGACCATCCTCGGATAATTGACAATGACACTGAGAAAAAAAAAAAAATGTCGTTCGCTCGACCGAACAATCGATCAGGGACTGTCCAATCAAATTTTACCATGTAACGAGGAAAATTTTGGTCACAACGAATTTTTTTTATTCTTGTCCAAACTGAAAAAACTGTCGCAGTAAAAAAAAAAAACAAAACAAAACTCCGCAAACTAAAACTTTGTCGAACAATTTTTTTTTTCCCCTCGCTACAGGAATAATTGAATTTCATATTTCATATTGAGAGTAAACTAAAGGAAAAATTATAAATTCATCGCTAATATTATATACGTTGATTCGTGTGAATTCTGTCGTAATCTCAATTATAATCGAGATTCAACTGTTACATTTTCTCGGTTATCACAGTACGTGATTTATGTACTTTTCGTGCATGACATTCACACGAGAATGAGATGGGCAATGCGGTTTGCACATTCCTGACCCCGATAACACGCGAGAATGCTCTTACGCTCGGTTCCAACCGATATCTCGAATTATTATGTCACGTTGCGTATTGGCCTCGTATACGTCACGGCATATCGGCAAATAGCGTTTAAAAATATCTCGCAGGAATGAAAATATATTTTACACGAAAAATAAGAAGTTAATCAAATTTTCGGTGAGGGATTTTTTTTTTTTTCCCCCTCTTTAAGGCAGCCGAGTCGTCTGGTGCAGTGGCCTAAAAAAAAGTGACTTTTGGTGATCTTTTTTTTACAAGGAATGAAACTTTGAAAATTTTATTGTACTTTAACACACATTTGAAGAGTATGAAAAAAATTTTTTTTATCAACTAATTGTCGCAAAATGGCGGAATATCAAATTGACCATAGAAGCGCCTCGCCGCCGGAGTCTCGAACTGGCGGGCGCGATAGCAAAAAAAAAAACTATTTGACCTATCGACCCGAACTCAAGTTAATTCTCTAGATTATTAAAAACCATCCTGAATGAACTAAAAAAAACATTCATAAAAAAGTTATTTTATACTATTTTTATTGCACGAAGAAAAAAAAATTGTAAAAATCGTCACTTTTTTTTGTTCAAGCTCGAAAATTAATATGGTTTGACCGGTTTTTCTTTCAGTTCATCGACGATAAAAATATATGTCAATTAAAAATAATCGTGGTTTTTGCGTTCCGGACAAGAATCAAGCGCACCATCTCTCCCGTCGGTTCGAGATTCCAGCGGCGAGGCGCTTCTTCGGTCAAATACGCCGCCCATTTTGCGACAATTAGTTGATAAAAATTTCTTTTTATACTCTTGAAATGTGTGTTAAAAGTACAATAAAATTTTCAAGAAGGTCCGTTGTGTCTTTATTATAAAAAAAAAAATCATCAAAAATCACCTCTGCACCATACGACTGCCTTAAGATTCAATAGTCAAGAGACTCGATAAGGGTCATTTTTTTTTTTCTGCAATCATTTACATCGATTGAGAAGTTTTATTGAATCGTTCTCGCGTTCTTGGTTTTCGTGACGATAATTCGTGCATTTATATAGCGACCGACCGGCGTTTTTATATCGGTAAAGCCTTGCAAATGATGCGATGGGCTTGGCTTGAATCTATTGATTTTCAAGCACTGCACACGAAGAGAAAGAGAAGAGAAGAGAAAGAGAAGAGAAAGAGAAGAGAAGAGAGAGAGAGAGAGAGAGAGAAACAGAGAGAGAGAGGAACAGAGAGAGAGAGAGAGAGAGAGCGAGAGAGAGAGAGAGAGAGAGAGAGAGAGAGAGAGAGAGAGAGAGAGAGAGAGAGAGAGAGAGAGAGAGAGAGAGAGAGAGAGAGAGAGAGAGAGAGAGAGAGAGAGAGGGAAAGCTCTATACAACCACTGGATGAAAAGGCTCTCTCTCTCTGTCTTTCTTGGGAACATTCTCATCGACCCTCGTGTTTCTCCTTCTTCATCTCTTCATCGGCGAATAGAAATTTATTTTTGGCTTTGAAACGAAACCCTCTCGTGGCTCAGTAGTAATCCCGTCGTTTCTTCGTCTCTCCATTCCATAATTCCCCCGAGTACCTGTGAGAATTAAACATTTTTGCCGAATAATTTAGTTCTTTTTTTTTTTCTTCTGTTCTCTCTCTTTCTCTCTGTCTCGCTCAATATACAATTTTTCAAGGTCAACGGGGTAAAGGACCTCTCGTGAGCTCGGGGACGTCACCAACTGGCATAGTTTTTCAAAGTTATATCCTTACAATATCCTCTTAAATAATCAATGCGCTTTTTTTTTTTGGAAAAAAAAAAAGTGCTACGCGTAGCTGTGATTATCTGCAGCGGTATTCGACTAGTTGATTATATCAGCTGCAGCACTACGTATCGGTCAAATGAGTTTTTTTTTTTTTTTTTTTCAAATTTCTTTTAAATATATTTTTAAAACTTTTATCTGACGATCAAAACCGATGACCAATCATCGATATTAAGGTGCGCGTTTTTTAAAAATAATTATAATGATTCTTTATTGGATGCAAATAAATTATTAAATATAGAATATTGATATTTGGTATGTTTACTAAGCGGTCTTTATTGAACATGATAATATTTTTGTAAGTTTGACAAAACATAGCATTGAGAGTGGAAGGAGCCACGTATGTCGGTGCGCCGGCGATGATATTCTTCGCTTGGGCAAGTCCCTAGTCCCGGACAGGTGATCTGCGGCAAAAAATCAAACATACTTTTACTTTGTACAATATTGTGTACAAGTTGAGCCAGGGATGAAGAAGAAATATCGAAAGATAAAAAAATGGTGAGCGATCAAAGGGAAAGTTTAGTTTTCGTGCGTACCAAAAAAAATTAAACTTTCCCTTCGATCGCTCGCTACTTTTTCATTTTTCAATATTTCTTCTTCATTCTAGTTCAACTTGTACATACAATATTGTACAGAGTAAAAATACGTTCGATTTTTTGGTTTCGGATCACCTGTCCAGGACTTGGGACTTGCGCAAGCGATGAATATCATCGCCGGCGCACCGACATACCCGGACCCCTCCCACTCCCAAGTTTTGTCAAACTTTGAAAGATATTATCATGTTCAATAAAGACCGCTCGGTAAACATACCAAATATCAACATTCTATATTTAATAATTTTCGCATTAAAAAATTGGCGAAAAATCAAAAAAATGTTGGCCCAACAAAGTAGAAACCTTCCTCAACGCTTCGTTAATCACAGTTTATATCAATTCATGACGGTTGATTCTTAAAATATGTTTCAATGAACAAAAGTAGGCATTGTTAATAAAAATTGTACCAACAGGCTGGGATCAATCTATGAAAAAACTGAACGAAAATGTAACTCTTTCGGGAATAAGGAGACGTAAATTTAATTTAACATACTTATATCGGTCAATGTAATTTATAACAAAGAAAGTTGCAGAGGCGGAAAATTTTCGGCGCACAATCGTCGCAGTGAAGTTCTTAAAAACAATTTAAAAAAAAATTCAACTCTCATTTGACCAGTGATTTTTAGGACTCGAAGCGGTCTCAGTCTCTCGATCGCCGGTTCATCATTGCAATTCTACTGTGTAATCTACAGTTTTATGTTTCACGCTGTTTCGTGAGAAAATTCTGGCTTTTCCGTCATTTCCATGATATCGCAGAGACAGAGGGCAGTCAGTAACGTCGATAGAGCGTGCAAGATTGCCAATAAATTCTTGACAGACTCTCCTCAATGGTATGATATTACACAAGCGCGTCTAGACTGCGAAGGGAGGGATCAATGTTCCCGGCGACGATTAATAATAGAAGTTTGACACGATTGTCCATTGTTCCATGGACAATTGTGTCTAGATTCGTTTTTTTTTTTTTTTTTTTTTTTTTTCCAGTTTTTCCTTCGTTAAAGTGACTTCAAGGTACAAAATGAGAGAGAAATAAAAGCTGATTTTTTTTTTTTTTTTTTTAACTATTTATACCCGCGTATAAGTAGCCGGATCTTGCAAGTTGCAAAATTATCGCATATATATGTAAATATAGATTAGTTTTTCTGGCGCCGATGTATTTATGTATAAGAGCAACGGTTCGTACGTTGCTACGAGAGCTCGTGTCGCCGACGATCCAACAAGAAATGTGTCTGTGGCACGCGCGGTAGTCTGGCCACATTAGCAATTAACGAATACGATATAAAAACGCGATCGACTATAGCGAAAAATTTCTATACATCCGGATAAATAATGCAAGCAAGATTTCTCGAAGTATAGCACAAGCTACGTTACGACATGAGGGAAACGACCATATTACGAATGTAAAACCGTTTGAAACACTTTTTCAAACAATCACGTGAGAAATTGTCGGGGTCGCGTTTTTGTAGGTTAGTAAAGATCGATACACTTTATAAGCAGAGAACATAGTTATAAGTTATTCTACGAACCACTGGAAATTGATATAGTCGATGTAAATTATATCTTTAGAAAAAAAAAAAAAAAAAAATGCCGAAAATGAACGCTCATGGAAACATTACCTCGATTGTCGTGGGGAAATAAATTATAATATTTTCATGAGAATGTTATCTCAGAGATTGAAAAGCGTGGAAGCGTCCATCATCCAAGCATATAACTCGAGAAAAGAAAATGGCAATTGAATATTGAAAATTGGTACTTTACCTCCCCTGAAGATACGAAAGCCCCCTGACTTTGATGAGAAATGAAGAAATTCTCGTTTTCCCTGCACACGAGATATAGTTTTTTTTTTCTTCCTCTTTTCCAAGTCACGATGTAACCGGATATAGATGTTTGGAGGAAGAACAAAAAAAAACGCCGTTACGTCTCTCGTCGCCCCGCGGAGCCTCGTGGCCGACACACACTCCAACGAAAAATGATAATGATAATTTCACTCTCCTTTTAACGATTTATTTAACGATTTTTAGAGCCTCGAGCCCGAAATGGGCAACGCGACCTCGCCCCGAAATAAATTGCCACAATTGCCTTTGTTTTAGCAATTTTTTCATCAAAGTTTTGTCCCCGACACGACCGTTCCGCGAGGTATAGATTTTTTTTGTTTCTTCGATTTTTTTTTTCTTCACTCTGCACAACACCAGCGTGTTCACCGGTACGTGGCTGAAAATGCACTGGCAGCTTGGAGCTTAATGCTTATAGTGAGCTTGGCGCGGTTGAAACGCGTACCGCGTACCGCGTACTCGGATCACACAGCCGGTAATCGAGTTCCGGTGTTTCCCGCCTTTCGACGGATGCGCCTTGGGAGAAAAATTTCTCCGAAATTTTCGTTCGATCCTAAGCTAAAAAGGGCTAAAAATAATTTATTTCAGCTGAAAATTTTATCGATCGTACACATACGATGATGATCGATATTAAAATATTCAAATTTACATCCGAGTGCACATTACTTTCACAATGAATAATAATGCCCAGAACGAAAAAAAAAAAATCCATTTCGGAAGATTTCCGGTCGGTCGAGAGAAATTCCGTCACTGCCGGACCATTTCCGTCGTCGTTTTGCCCGCCATGTTTAAAAACTTGAAATTTCATTAATCACCTCTCTCGGCATCTGTAAAATTGGGCTCTTCCATGAAAGAGAAAAAGAGAATGACACACGTGGATTCTTGAGTTTCTCAAATATTTAATATATACGGAATATTTATTTCTCGTCAATATCATATCTCAATAATATAATGACATAATACAATAATTAAAAAATATAGTGTGTTCTCTAAAAGTACAGTTAATAATGTAAGTATAATGCATTATAATGAAAAAGTCGATGATCGCAGATTCTCGCGTATCTCTGCGATTGAGAGATAAAATTTAAAAAAAATAGAAAAAAAAAAAAACGAAGAGAAAACGAACGAACCGACTCCGTTGCCGATAGGACAATCAAAACGGTAATACAAAATATAGTGCAATATGCGCGCTATACAAAACAAGAAATTTCATGTATATATATATATTTTTTTATCGTTTCGCTAATATATATAATATATATATATATATGTCAATCTCGTTCGAATTAAACTTAAATTTATCGGTAGATACGCAGTTTTTTTTTTCTATTATATCCGTAAAAACAATGGTCATTCTAACGTGGTCGATGAGGCTACGTTATAATTATCACCTACGCTTATCGAGAAATATGAAAAAAAAAAATAAAAATAAAAATAAAAACAAAAAAAATGTACTCTTTTTTTTTTCTCTTGACTACAATATGGCTGCCTATGCTGCACTATAAGGCCTACAACGAGCCAGAACGTATTCACGAAAACGAATTTCTAAAAGAAGATTCGATTCGCGAATCAAAGTCGGCTGTATTCACGTTTTTTTTTTTTTTTCTTGTATCTTTAACATTTAATAACAAGCTGCTCGATAAATATCACTATCAGGTGTGTTGTAAAATGAAACAAAGGTGTAATAAAAAATAAATAGAGAAGAAATACTTTTGTAAACGTGCGAGTGTTTTGCTTACCGATAAAATCAATGTTGCTCGAACAATTTTTCATTTTTTTGTTTGTTTGTGTTTTTTTTTTTTTTTTTTTTCATATTATCTCTTCATAGGCAATTTGAATAGGCCAGAAATACTGTTTCCCTATATACTGGTTTTACTCGTAGATTCGTCAAAACATTTTACCTATATATATTTTTTTTTTTTTTCTTTCCTTCGCCTGGACGCACATCTAGATTTTATCTAATCTACATGAATCCTTGAACTCATAAACAAAGCCCTACTTTTATATCACATATAATATTGAGGACGTATCTACAAATTTTTTTTTTTCTTTTTTTTTTTCTTTCGCAAAAACCGTGAATCAACCAAGATTCGTAGAGTGTGGCTTTTTTTTTTTTTTTTTTTTTAATCGTACGATCGGAATTGATCAATGATTGGGTCGAATGTAAAAAGAGAATGTTCGGAGTTGACAAAAAAAAAAAAAATCAAAAAAAAAAATCGATCGTTGAATATATATGCGACGATCATGCCCGAACGACGACGATAATTTGATTATTATTGACTGATTTGAAAAGTCGTTTCATCGTGTAAATTGTGAAATCGTCAGATACATTTTTGCGTTCGCTCGATCGTGAAACTTTGAAGAAGAAAAAAAGGCAAAAAAAAAACATAAGAATATTTATTGCCACTTGCTGCAAAACGGTATCCAAGTCAGCAGGTCAATAGTCATTCTTAGTGTTTCGTTTTTTTTTTTTTTTTTTTTTTTTCCCCTTTAATCTCTCTCAATACCCGCTAATATTGCTATGCTTTGTTCTTTAGTTTTGGGCACTAAAATCTCCGGAGCACTGCCCATAGTGATCCATCGTCAAATATCTTATCTACGATATTTTTATTTTTATTTTTTTCCCTCTTTTTTTTTCTTCTTCATTTTCTATGAATTATACGTTTCAATAACATTGTACATTTCTCAATTTCGCGGTGTCTCTCTCTCTCTCGCAATATTCGCACGCATCATCCATTGTTCCTGTGTTCAAAACATTATTACTTATCAATACATTAATCAAATGCTATTATCGACTAAATACTAAATCTTAAATAATTTGATTATCGCTTTACCGCGCTTGGTTCGTAAAGCATATTAACAAACCAAAAATGAAATATATATATATATATATATATATATGAGAGTAGGCTCGTATGGTCGATTTTTCATAATTTACCACTTCGTCCGGGAGATTCGAATCCGAGGTGGTATTCCGAATAGAGAAAAAAAAAAAAACCAGTGCCGAGCAAACAAGGTTCTTTGAAAGAAGAAATATGAAATTTCTAGTCTCACTTCACGAGCGTGTATGCAAGAGACTTTCAAGCTTTCACGATTCCTCGTTGCCCCTCTATCATGCTTACCGGAAATAAGCTTTGCACAAAAACGTTTCGTCGTCATTCGTATAGCTTGTTTTTTTTTTTTTGTTTTTTTTTTTTTGCTTAATTACACAAATTTGTATACACAGATCTAATATTATATTATACAGTGGCTCTAGAGCCAGAAAAAAAAAAAAAAAAACAGAAACTTTTTGGCGCACATTTGCGGTGCGATTGATTCACGAATCCATCAGGTTCAGCGGACAATATTTAGCTCTTGTTCTTCTTTTGTTGTTTATATGTGTGTATACATATATTTATGTTTATATATATATATATATATATATAAACATAAATATAAAAAAATTGTAGGCGACTGTTAGTTTTGTTCTGCTTGAAATATGTACAATATTCATAAAATATTTATCCGTTAATTCTATAATTAAATCGAGGAATTCTTTACGCGCGTATCTTCGTGAAAGATATCGTGTATACCAGTTTTCTTTTTTTTTGTTTTTTTTCTTTTTTTTTCCTTACCAAGGCTTAAGAGTCAATAATCGTCGATTTTGGTGAAAACTGAAACTGTCAAACTGAATTAATTTCAATTGCCATGATGATCGTTGCGGATTCGTAAAATGTAATTTTAGCTTCGATTGTTGTTGTTATTGTTGTTTGGACTGTGGGGACTTTCTATATTATCGATATCTCGCTGGGCCCGTGAGATTTTAACCTTGTCACGGGGTGTACCGTCCTCGCCGGTTTCCATCGCGAACATCTTTATTTTCTCCTTGAAGCTCAATTTTTCCGGCACCTCGCCCGATTGGGAATTTTGTTGCTGCTTCTGTTTCTCAGCCAGACGCTTTTGTCTCGGATCTCTGCGGAAGAGCAAGCGAAACGTTTTAAATCTCGCGAAAACGGTAAGATTACCCGTATATCAATTTTCTCAACATATTTTTTTTTTTTTTCCTTTCTTTAATTTATCGTTACCGAATAAATGTTGATGGTTTTTGTTGATCGCGGATTTCAAAACTAAGGTTAAAATATTGAAAAAAAAAAAAAAAAAAAAAAAAAAAAACGCTATTTCAGCGAATTCTCGTACTTGTAAACCTCTTGAGCCCCGATCACACCGGGTGTAGCTCCTTGAAACTGGCCGCCTGGTCCTTCCGGGGTGTTTGGGGATGCTAGGAGATTTTCCGCGTCATTTATAAAATTCTGAGGACACATCACATCAATCACATTGATCAATGATCGAGATAGTTGACATTTTTTTTTTTTCGCTTATTGCGAAAAAAAAAAACAAAACAAAACACACTATCGTGTCACGATTTAAAATAAAAAAAAAAGACTTCAAACATTAATTGTATTATGCCTATTCGCTGTGTGCAGAAAGCCAAGTGGCGCCGCGGCCGGCTGTACTTCGCAAATTTTGCTGGAATAGCTCTCATTTATTTACACAGACGAAACCTTGTTGGATTAATTTTAATAAACGAACGTTTATATTCGTGCTGCATAGAGTTTTTTGAGGTGAGCTTGGCTATAACTGCGTTGAAAAATAAATAAATCGACGTATTACGATGTAATGAAAATAGGTTTACGGCTACTTTTCCTTCTCAATTTGAAGCTAAGCATGAACCTTGTCGGTCTTGTCGTACGAACCGACAAGGCTCGTATCGAGAACAAGAAAGACGTAACTCGGACTTGATTTTAACGTGGATGAACGATTACCCACGAAGCGCTCACTGCATATTCGGGTAGCCAATCATGAGAGCTACTAAAAAGGAAAAAAAAATCAATTAATTTGTATTATAATATTTTACTTTCTTGATTTTTTGCACTCAACGAATCTAGTTTTTGCGCTGCTCAGCTTGATAAATTGCTGTCGGAAACGCGTAAAACTTAATTTCCGAAATTGCGTAGCGGAAAAAATTCTTATATGACTTCACGCAACAGTTTAAATTTCCTTTCCGCGACTTCTCTATTATATTGCCCTCAATTGGGAGTATAAATGAAATTTTTTTTTCCCAAAATCTGGTAGTTTAGGAAAAAATATTTAGTACGTATTTTTTATTTTTTTTCTTTGAATAAAAATTGCCGTTAATATAACAAATTGAAAAATGTAACATTATGACGTCACACATGTTACGCTATATCTATATATATCAAAATCCGTGATTTTTAACGAAAAATAAAAAAATACGTCCTCATTATTTTTACTTACTCTACATTATGCGCCCCAATGATTGAAAAAAAAAAAAATTCATTCATACTCCTAATTGCACTACGCGACTCCAGCAAAAAATGTGCATTCTCGCCACCATGGGCGCTCTAAGGCGTTCTCAGCCGCTATAATATGGCACTGCACACAGCGAATACGAAGGATTCGGATATTTTATATGCAAAACATGATGACGATGATGTCGATGACGATATCACGATGATTACATTAAAGAAAGAGGTGAAGAGAGAGAGAGAGAGAGAGAGAGAGAGAGAGAGAGAGAGAGAGAGAGAGAGAGAGAGAGAGAAAGAGTGAGACACTAGAAATAGCAGAAACGTCCACGCGATGGATTTCATTCAGGATGAATAAATGACGATATAATGCTCGATGATGTTCGACTGTACATGGTACGATGAGAATGATTTTTTTTTTTTTTTTTTTTTTTCGTTTTCACACACTTTGTCATTTCATGCAATGATGAACATTGACGAATATAAAATATTACAGCAGAACGGTGCTTTATTCATGTCGTATACCTTATTTGGGTACCTGGCTCACGTATGCGTATCAAGAGAATATCGTCATGTTTAATAAGCATTTAATTTCCTCGAAAATGTATCATTATCATTATTTTCATTGCCTCAGCATCACGAAGACAGTGCAATTTTCTTTTTCTTTTTTTAATTTTTTTTTTCTCATGATGCTCGTCGAAACGTTGCTTGAAAATTATAGGAATAACTTACGTTAGGATCCTCTCGGATCGTGTCCATGGTTATGGAGGAAGGTGTGCTCGAAGTTACGGACGAAACGTTTCGCGGTGTTTCGATATTTGCGTTTGGATCGTGAAACGAGACTCTCTTTATTGTGGCGGTTGGATGAGAGCCGAGAGGAACGTTCGAAGTCGTCGAGGTGTTTGATCGAAGAGCGCTTTGTTGGGACATGACAGCATAGCTCGAGCCACGCTCCGGTGGCGGAGGAGCATCGTTTCCACCATTTTGCGATGCTATTAAGAAAAAAAAAAAAAAAACAAAATTACAATCAAAACATTATTCGCACTGTTTTAGGAAATCTTTACGTTTCGTGGAAACTCATTGAGGAATTTAAGGCCATAGCCGAGATGAGAATATAATTTTTTTTTTATACGTTGTAGATCGAGATACGATCGAATTAGATCTTGAGTAACGAGAGATACGGATGCTAAATGGCCAGCAATGTCGTATTTAAGATTTTTTTTTTTTTTCCAAGAATAATTTTCTCTCGCTGCGACGGAGGAAAAAATGAATGAGGTAATCTAACCGCGTGGCTGTGAGAAATTTACCACGGTATTGTCATATTTTCATGCTTTCCTTTTGTGCTGAACTTTGAAAGTTTTACCATTCAGATCAAATTTTTCCGCAATGTACATGACCCCTTTATCTAACATCCTGTAAAACTTGGATACGATTCACAGTACCATTTTTGAGGAAAAAAAAAAAATCGGAAAGTTGACGTGTTTCGTAGGCTAATCGCATTACCGTTATGAACAACTTCCGACCATTTTACAGATAAGTTATATTTGCTAAGAAAATTTTACCGCTGAGCTCAAAAAATAAATACGTTTTAAGATGCATTACCCGGATATTCTGTAAAAATTTCAGAATTTTCGTACCGTACAATTTTTGGGATATTGATAACGAAAGAGGAGTTGGTGCTCACCGCGCATCAACCCTCAAGTAAGAAATTTAAGGATGTATCGGACGTACATTCCCAACCAAAAGTGACTTTCGTCGACAATGTAGCGTACTTCATGATAAGATAAAAATCGGAAAAAATTCAACCACAATAAAAATGATAAGAAGATTACTTTTTAATAATAATAATGCCCAAAAGTTATCAATAAATTGTTTAAATGAAAAATTGTTTAACAACTTTTCAGGGAATGTTTTTTTTTTGCCATGTGAAATGAATTTGTTGATTTTTCTCACTGCACATGAATTTTTTTTAAATTTTCATATCATTTTGAAATTTTGGTTTTCGGAAATTTGTAAAGGTTGTATTTACGAAACTATTCGTTCAATGCCCTGGAAACTTTTTAATAGTTATAAACAACGTTTTTACGAAAACATATCCAAAATTAACGACTTTTCCTTTATTTTTCAAAATTAAAAAAATTTTCGAAAACCGAAATTTCAAAATGATGAGAAAATTTTTAAAAAAATTCACGTGTACACAGAAAAATCAACGAATTCATTTCATGTGTCAAAAAAAAACTTTCCCTGAAAATTTGTTAAACAATGTTTTGTTTACACAATTTATTGATAACTTTTTGGCACTATTGTTATTAAAAATTAATCTTCTTATCGTCTTTATTGTGGTTGAATTTTTTCCGATTCTTATCTCATCATAAAGTATGCAATATTCTCGACGAAAGTCACTTTTGGTTGGGAAGGTATGTCCAATACATCTTTAAACGAAACATAGGACAAGACGCTTTTTTTTTCAAAATGAAATAATTTAAAAAATAGCAGCACTCAGATCGGCCTGAATATTTTTTAAATACGACTGAGATGAAACAAACGAAAAATGATAAATCGCCTTGAATTTTTAATTTTTACGTTCGAGTATACGCTAGGGAAGCATCGCTGGAGCGCGACGTTCGCGCCATCTCCTGTATGTTCAGCGCAACAAATCGACGCAATATTTGAAAGGCAGCAATACAAAATGCATGTTGGGAACACATACGATTCACGTTTTATTATTATTTTAAAGTCGTTATTTATTTGCAAAGCTGGGTCATGAGTGTTATAAGTAGTAGTAAGTTTTACTTGCATAGCCTTTTCGGCTTTTTACGACACTTTCATACACTCTATCACTCTTACACTGGGCCCACTATTTCAGTTTTTCTGTTCATTTACGGAACTATTTTTCTCCCTCGATTTTTGCAACCTCATTGCTATTGGCCCAGTGTATTTGTGAGAACCTACAATTTAAGGTGGGTTTCGAACCACCGAGCTCGCAGAAAAAGCATCTGGAAAAATCCATTGGTGCCGGCCGCGGGATCGAACCCTGGCCGCCTGCGTGGCAGTCCAGAGTCGGACCAACTGGGCCACTGCTCGCTCTCATGAGTGTTATAATAAGTAGTGGTTTTCAAGCGCTCAATACCGACATTTTTTGGGCGTAAGAGTTTAAATAAAGGCAAAAAATTGTTACGATCGTTTCACGTGAGTGACGAGAAGCGCCCGGTGCATGATAGTACAAAAAAAAAGGAGAAAACGTGTATTATCCCAAAGTTATCAGGTAGTTGTACAATAATTTTATAGCACGGAATCGACATACGCGTAAAAAATCCCAAAATATTTCTGAACAGGGAAAGTAAGCAGCGTTATATGGTGGATCATGTGTCAAACAGTCTTTACATGGGCCTTGTCAACGTTTTTCCGTATCGCTTTCATTTTTTTTAGTTGATTCCCGATCGATCTACGATATAAATTGTACTTGCAAGGTCGGACGAGGTTACTGCAAGTATGCAGCTGCGATTTGTCTTTATGTTAATGAAGAAAGTACAACAATAACGTCGCGGATGCATATTTTACGAAAAAAAAATATTCGTTTTCTGAAATATTTGGACACAAATGCACGAATAGCTGGTACCAACGAAGACTTCGTTGCTGGTACTAACTGCGTCGATTTGTTGCGCGTAATAATCGCCTGGCGGCGCGTCGAGCGATGCTTCACTAGCGCATAGGCTATGTGCAGATTTTCTACTAGCGCCGCTCGCGGGCAAAAGTATAATAAATTGTCTCCTACAATTGTACGGATGTATGCAGCGAAAGTGATAAAAAAAAAACGTATATTTTTTTATAGTGCTGTATTTATATTAACTAAATATAAATATTTTAAAAGGCACGTAAAAGCTATTCGTCTGGACTTTTTTTTCACTTCTAAATTTGAAGTAAATGAAGAAATAAATGCCGAATTTCTTCGAAGTGACGGCACACCATGACCCAACAGCCCAGCACACAGCAAATGCCGGCCATAATTTTGCGCTCAAAAAACGTGACTACCCAGGTATCACATATGTCCAATCGGTAACGATAAGTTATCGTTTCTAGGTTGCCTTTCGGATCTTACTAAAAGGTATCCAGTTTACATCGTTTAATCGACATCTATTTTACCGTTGTCTAAACGGTGACTTTATTAGGTTTCCTATACGACTAGTAAAATAGATGTCGAAACGTCATCAATTTATTTAGTCTGATTGATGGGTATTTTAGGATATTCAAAAGGTGTCAATTAATTGCCATCTAATGTATTTGTACAAAAGTTGTCCAGATGATATCTTTCTGTAGGGCTGTTTTTAGTAGGGTTGTCAATTTAATGTTAACCAGTATGTTCACGTAAACGTTGTCCAAGAGATATCTTACGGCGGGGTTATTTATGCTCCCGTTTGCAGTGAACTAAAAAGTTATCTTTTTTATGTCTTTTTTATGTTGGCAATATGCCGTCTACAAGTAATCCCTTATAAGTTATGACGCCGAACGCACGTTCGGCGTAGGTGACAAAACATTTTGTCACCTACGGCGTCGAGATAAAATTAACACATGCAATGAATGAAGAATACGTTTTTATCTTTCTATTTTCAAGGGTTTTTATATTACACCCGTAAGTATATGCCTCGTTGTTTTATTATTGAATTTTTAATTTTTGTATAATTTACTTTCATTACATTTTGTTATCAAGTTAGCCTAACAAAATGTAATGAAAGTAAATTATACAAAAATTAAAAATTAAAAATCTTGCAACTAAGATATCTTTTGGATGTCCCATTATGGCTCCCTTATAGTTATCATGAAGACAGCAATAAGTTCCCATCCTGACCGACATAAGTGATACAATTCGTGATACAAAAAGGTATCCTTTCACCAATAAAAAAGTTATCCTGAACTTTATCTGGATGTCTATCGGACTTCCTATAGATAACATATTGCTACCTGGGTAATGATGTCTCAAAAACTTACAATTATGTCCACCGCAAGCGCTCGCGTCACATTCAGTCATAACTCCGCCCCCTTGCGCGCATAGTCTATACTTACAGGGAGGTGAGCTCGGGCCATTTATAACGAGATTATCGAGCCTCAGCATTCCCGGATGCAACTGCTGCTGGCTCTTCAAGTTTGATTGAAGCTGTTGCTGCTGATGCTGCTGCTGCTGAGCGTACAGCTGTTGCATCTGCTGCTGATGCAACTGCAGCTGATGCTGCTGCTGTCTGATCTCATCCTCCCGTTTTCTCTGATTCTCATCGAATTCCGCCTGTATCTTCTTCAGCTCGTCGATTCTTCGCTGTCTCTCGCGTTCCTCGTTCAGCTGCGACGTTGCGTTGTTCGTTTTCGCGCTGTTGCCCAATTGTTGGCCGATCGTCGAGCCATAAGTCGGCGACATTGGCGGCTGCGACGTATTTTGATTCGTAATTTGCTGATTGTGAATGCCCGCGCCATCGTTCTGTCCGGCATGAGAATTTCCCGAGCCGTGGGACGAGCCCAGCTGACTGGTCGCCGTGTGCAAAGGTATACTAGTCGATTGCAACTGACTGCCGACCGGCTGAGGCGACATTGCTCCTCTCACCGATTGATTATTCGCGCTTGTTCTCATCAACGACGTTTGCTGCTGCTGCTGCTGCTGCTGCTGCTGCTGCTGCTGCTGCTGCTGGCTCAGCTGATTATTTCTATCCTGATTTGCGGCCATTCGTAGAAGACCCTGAACCCTCTGAGCGCTCTCGTTCTCGAGATCGTTGCTCTCGTCGTCGTCGTCCTGCTGATTCGCCGCTTCCTCGGCTCTCTTCTGAAAATCACGCTCCAGCTGAAGAGCGCGCAGCTGTTCCTCCTGCTGCGATGTTCTCTGCGGCAGCGAGCTCAGCTCGGCTATTTGCTGATCTCTCCAGAGCCTCGCGGCTTCTCTGCGTCGGGCCTGTTCCTTTTCTCTCTCCTCGCGCTGCCAGGGATTCGTCGCGCTGTACTGATACTGGCGAGCTTGCTGCTGCTGCTGCTGCTGCTGCTGCTGCTGCTGCTGCTGCTGCTGTTGCTGCTGTTGCGTCGTCCCGGACGCTGGATAATAACCACCCCGGGGTGGATCCTGCATACTAGCCGTGTATCTCGTCGATTCCGGTGGTTTACTGTACAACGGATGAGTCGAGGTGTTCAGAGGCGGAGGCGGTGGACTCTCCCTGTAGCCATCCTCGGATAAAATTGGCCTCGACGATATCACAGCCTCGGGACTCATGATCGCGGCGCCATCGCCATTCAACGTTCTACCGATCGCGCTTTCATTCGGATATTGGCCGTTTCTCGCGTCACCGGGACCGTTCGTATACTGCGGACCGTTCAGCGATCCGCTGCCGAATTGTCGATTGTGCTCCATGACCTGACGATTCGGATCGTAATCGCCCGGTGATCTTGCATTATCGATCGCGTGAGCTCTGACAGGCGGCTCGTTCTTTCCCTTCGTTATCGGACCGTAGTGACTCGGCTGTGACTGCGAATTTTTGACAAACTGACCGTACTGCTGATACTGCGGTTCCGCATAACCGTAATTCGATCCTACGGGACGGCTCGCGTAGGTCGGTGAATTCGGTCCCAAATTCGGCGTCGAGCCCAAGGGTCTCGATGGCCTTGTAGCGTTCGCCGTTTGCGCCGCTGTCAGTGGCCTTGCGCCGTAATTGCTCGGCCTGTACTGATTCAATGACGTCGGTGCGGCACCGCGAAGCTCCCGTCTTCTCACCTCTTCCTGCATCTCCTGAAGCTTCGCCTCCTGGCGTATTATGTCGCGCGACGATTGCGATCTCGGCGGTGGACCCTGATGCTGAATCTGATTGCCCGGATAACCGGCTGGCTGCTGTGACTGAGGTATATAAGCCGAGATCGGACGATCGCGTGCCTGATTGAGCTCTGACGCTGGCCGATTCAACGAGTTTTGCGATCCGCGCAAGCTCTTCTGAGCATGCAAGGGACTTCTGGGGGGGGAAAAAAAAAACGTGCGATTGGTACAAAAATTGCTCAGCGATGCACGGATAATTGCGTGGACCAAGTACTCTGCGATGTGAAATCGATTCTTCTCAAATAATCCACGATTTGCGAGAAACAAAAGTAGTTTTTTTTTTTTTTTTTTACCTATCGTCTCCGGGATTGGGTGGACTCGGCTGTTGTTTCATCGTGGGATCCTGATTTCTGTAAACGCTCAAATTCTGATAGAATCTCTCGGCTTCGTTGCTCTGCATATTGGCCGGTATATTGGGATGCATCTGACTCGGTATGAGATTGGGCGATGACTGCTGACGACTGACCAGACCGCTCGGTGGCAATGTTCCTACTCTCATGGGATCGTGCAAGTTATGGCTCGATCTGTTACACGAGCACAAATTAAATTTAATCACAGCATAATTCAAGTTTATCGAGCGAATAAATGGGCGCGATGAGGATGAAACAAAAAAAAAATAAAAATATTAACCGAGAGCGCAGGGAAGTTGCACCGTTCATAGCCGGCATCGGGGGTGGCTGAACCGGCGGAGTAACGCTGTTGCTGGACGAGGCTCTGCTGTATCCGGGATTGAATACTTCGTGCTGCTGTTTTCCCTCCGTCCCTACGTCTGTTGGAAAATATCACAATATATAATTACGAAATATTCATGCGAGTCCCTTGCACGCTGAAAAAAAAATATATATTTCCCTAGCTCTGGACAAGCTTGTGAGAATCTCAATGTGATTGAGAATGTAATTTTTAAATTGTGAATTTGAAACAATTATCGTGTTCAGGCTCATGAGAGGACGTAACAATTTTAACATTGGATTATCGTGAAGCTTCAAGCGTTTTTTTTTCTTCCCCCCTCCCCTGACGATCGATTGATCGACGGGCACGATACGTGCATATATGAACGCGAAAGAAAACATTGAAAAAATAGCGAGTGCGATCGCATCGCAGTGACGATGGATGAGTGGACGAGTGGAGTAGCGAGTTACTTACTGTGCAGGGCCGGGACAGACTTGCTGCTATGAATTTGCTGGGTAGTCGGTTCGTGTCCGAGCCTCGATGGCAGATCGCGTTCGCTCATGCGACGGGGTCCTGCGATAGCGCAAGATGCAAGAAAAAAAAAGAAAAAAAAAAAAAAAAAAAAATTGCAAAAGGGTTAATGCTCGGACATGCCGACAAGCTGCGTAACACTTATTATGTAAATTCAACGAACATGCGAATGTATGTTTTTTTTTTTTTCGATTGAAAAAAACAGACTATCGATCTAGTATCGTTGTTAATTAAATCACACGATATAAAAACGTGACAATTTGTACATTTAGTTAAGGGATCATGTCAGTGTGAACGCCCGAAAAATCACTGATTTTCGCGATGTTTTTTTTCATGGTTAGGATATCCTAATCGGTCTGGGTTTTTTTTTTTAAATGAATTAAAGCAGCGATGAAGAATACAAAATGATTTTTGTTGCGGTGATTTTTTAATTTTTTATTATTGTTATTAATTATCAAAAATGTTGTAAAAAAAAAAGAGTCCTAATCGGTGTCCACTTTTCCGGGCTCAATTTTGATCGGAAACAAAAATTTCAAAAAGATTATTAATCTGTAGGAAAGCCGCTATCGTCTTATGGAGGCTTTATTAAAAAAAATTTTTTTTGACAAAATAGCGGCGATTTGAACAAAAAGTAGTGAATTTGGCCTTTTTTTCGACAGTTTTTCGAGAAAAAAAATAGGAAGTTTAAAAAAAAAAAGCTTCCATAGGACGATAGAGAATGACAAGAAGAATGTTCTGTAAAACTTTGAAATCGATAGCTTGAAAACTCTTCTCTCGGCAGCGGACACCGTTTTGAAAAACACCATTCCGAGAAAAACGCGCTTAAACTTTGAGATCTGTATTGCTATTGAGATTTTTAATGCTGTAGTGACGAAAATAATTCGAATTTCGAATTAAAAATTTAACAGCATGTTTGTAACCGTGTATACTATCCGATAATAAAAAAAAAACGATTTTTTGAAAATTTCACACTGAGATGATCCCTTAAATCGATAACTGAAAAATAAAAATAACGTAATTAATGTGGGTGTGTGTGTGTGCATAGGGTGAAAGCACTTGTCAGTATATTTAGTTGTGATCCATTGCAGGGAAAAAAAAAAAACATCATCGAGAATACTATTGGGAAAGCTGATCGAGAAGCATTAATTAAAAAAATCCAATAATTTTTTCGGCAGCTATCGGTACAGAATCATAAGATATTCGATAGTTTTCTTCGGATTTAATGCAGATTCGAATAAAAAATTATACAAGATTTTCATCAGCTCCAATAATTTTTAGGCTGAAATTGTCGATAACGTTACCATTATTTTTCGTCGATTTGTGTAAGGACTGACCGGCCAGTGCTTTAACCCTGTGCTAACAATAATAATTATAATTTTTGTAACAATAAAAATCGAAAAAGCATGCACCTAGGAGCTCTCGAGAAAGCAACGACAATATCGATGTAATGCAGAGACAGAACAGCGGTGTTTTGAACGATATGACGAAAAATGTACAACCCAAAAGACCATTTTTTGTTGAGCGCGTTGACACGACGGGGGAAGTAAATAAAGAGGTGTGCGGGGAAAATAATTTTCAAGATAAACCTAAAAATTTACGCGCGCGCGCGCGTTTTTTTTTTTTTTTTTTTTCCGTAATGCGTAAAATAAAAATGTTTTTGGCTCGTTTCGTTTTTGTTTGTTCCACGATCTATAAACTGAACCAGGCAGAGTGCAGACACGTCTATTATTCATATAATTCTGCCTGAGCTTACGAGATTCAAAATCGATTTCCAACGGTGGAAATTCACGAAATATCCAATCGCCCCTCTCGAATCTCGGCGTTGGTTTTCTCTCCGAAACGTCCATCTCGCTCTTCGATCTCTTTCGCACGTTCAATGCTTTTTTTCTCACAGGTTTTCCCATCTTTGCGCTACCCTCGATCGGAATGGTATTGTAATATTGTGAATTTTGCCCGTACGCCCGATCTCTCGTGCGAAAAACATCGTCGCTCGTGCAAATTGCTCCTGTCGAGCAAAGCTGGCAATTTGAAAAATGTTTACACTCTTGCACTCGACTCTTGCTCGCGACAGCTCTGTCGCTCATCGACACTGAAATTTTTTCCAAAGATCGAGCGACTGGCTTTTCCCCGAGCTCGATCGGACGGAAATTCGTTTTTTTTTCTTCGCCAATAATATCCTGACTCTTGGATAATTTTCTCGTTCTCACGAAAGAGCCGGGAAATTTTTTTTTCACGCTTTCCCCAATCGTGCCGGTTCGCCGAGCGTCCGAATAGCAAAAAATTATCGGACTCGTCGCACGCTCGAGCATCTCCCGAGCGTTTGAATTTCCTCGGAGCTCGCCGCGAGCTCTCGCCTCGAGATTGTCCTCGCTAATTGAGACGATACTGCTGCGCGCATCGAGAACGCCGATCGGGCAGCTAGAATTCAACGACCGAGCGTGAAAGATATTTATATTTTCATTGGTAATCTCCGGAGCGGATAATACACGCGAGGACGTTGGAAAAATATAATATTTCGTTGATGCTTCGCGACGAGTCGAAGCATCGACGACGCTCTCCACGTTCGACATTAAATCCTTCAGCGACCAATACTTGTCCAATCCGTTGATTTTCTTCTCGCAAAAGCCGAAACTCGGCGCTGCATCGACATTACTACCGAGAATCGCTGGCAATGAACGCTTGCGAAAATTCTCAAAGCTCATTTTATCGATAATTTTGCCGGATCTCGGTGCAATATTTCGTTGCTCATTGCCGAAACTTTCGTGCGACTCGTTCATCGTTTCCCTGACGCTCGAGCTCGAAAATTTCGAGGAATCCGCAACTTCGTACGACGCCGTCTCGTCCCGATGCTCCGGTACGAACAACGGAGCATCGGCATTGTCCAAATTTTCAAATTCCCTCAACTGTTGAATTATCTCCTGCTGCTCGGCCAACGATAATTTCGAGCTGCTCTTTCTCAATTCACCCGGCTCGTCGTCGTCGTCGTCGTCGTCGTCGTCGTCGTCGTCATAATTCGTATCCGCGCTAATTTCGACACTCATTTGGCATTTTTTTTTCCCATTATCGAGCTCATCGATTCTTTCGCGCAGCGCCCTCGCGTCCAGCTCATTTTTTGCCTGTATATCGAGCAAAAACAAGCTCCATTCTTTCTCGGGCGTCGCGACAGCGCTCTTTTCCGCTTTCGTCAGATCACCCTCGGATCTGTAATCTCGGTCGTTGGCACGAGCGTTCAACGCGTACTCGGGACTTCGAGGCGATGCTATATCGGGCTCCGAGACGAATCGCCTCGATTCACTGAGCTTCAATGATTCAAATTTTATGAAGCCTGCCTCGCCGAGATTGGAAAAATGTTTTGCCAATGCTGCTACTCTGCCACAGCCGAGTCTAACCTCGTCCGGTGAACGCCAGCATTTTTCACGATCATTCGAATCCTCGCTCGAGACATCGCTGTTCAAGCCGCTGAGATCTAAATTCAATTCTGGCATAACGGCACGAATCTTCGTCGTCGTCGTCGTCGTCGTCGTCGTCGTCGTCGTCGCTGCTGCTGACGAATCTTCATTTTCGTCACCCAACTCATTTTCACTGTCAACGCTTTCCGAACTTTCGTCGCTATCGTTGAAATTTTCCGCGTTACTCGTTCCCCTTGATCCCGAATTATTCGTAAAATCTTCGTTATTATCATCGTCTCCGTGAGCCGCCTGACAATGCGTCAGATGACCGTGACAGCAGCAATGCGTGACAATGACATTTTCGCTCGTTGCTGAAACATCGATATCACCGAGCGACGAACGTCCGGTAATTAATCTCATTTCACCGATATTACGATCGAGACTGTTGGTTCTCATGGCTTTCGGGTCGTTGAATCTTTCGCGCTGCTCGACAGAGCCGCCGACGCTCGAATTCCTCAGTTTCGAGTAATCATCGACGCTCGCGCGATGACGCTTCATCATATTTATACGGAAATTGCTCGAATCACGTGAATTTCGCGCAATTAACGTATCGCTATCTCGCTTATCATCATCGGCCAGCATACCCGACGATATTATATTATCCTCCGATCGGCTTGTAATACGAAAATTTTCATCAAACTGATCGATATAAGGAATCGCAGTTTCGTCGAATTCGCATGAATTTGAACCATCGCGAGAATCAAACGATCCCGGATACGTCGTTTCGGTCTTATCGCTGAAGCAACAATCGTATCGCGGATTGGATGAATTCTCGTGATCGTTATTGCGACAATGACGATGATTTCTCACGGGATAAGGAGGATAACGCGCGATTTGGCTCGGTATAGTTAGGAACATCCGATTAGGCTCTTGTATAATAGGAATTTGCCATTTATCATTATTGGCCGGATAATTTCGGCATATCGCGCTATCGGCGTCGCGATTCGACTCGTCGATCGGATAAATCGTTAAACCTGAATTATTTGATATTTGATCGCCCGACGAAAGCTTCGTTTGTCCGACAAAGCTCGACATCCGACGATCACTACCCGTGACCTTACTCTTGTACGCATTGTTAGGAAACTCGTAATTATTATATAAATGCGTCATTGATGTTTCGACTTGTGAAACTTTCGCACCTGGTATCGGCACGCGTTCTGCGTTCCAATCAACGAGACGCTCCTGATAGACGTGATTTTGTCGTGGCATCGACGACATTAGATTTCCCATCGAGTGCGAGGTCGATGGCTGAGACGGTATTTCCATTTGTCGCGGGGGCTCTAACTGTTCCGACTTTGGTCGGGCCTTGTGCGCTGCTTGTGTGTGAAAGAATCGGTTAGTAAAGCATTAATCGTAAGCATTGCGAGAGAAATTAGAGAGAGAGGGGGGGTATTAATTAGCGTAGATTCGATCGAACAAGACGTGAGCTGGTTTAGCGTGAATGCGCGATGATGGTAAGTATAAATATTGTGTAGCTTGGACGTAGAGATAGAGAGAGAGAGAGAGAGAGAGAGAGAGAGAATCTAAATACGTACAGAGTTATCACGAGATCGTAATGAGAGATGGGCATCGTTGGGAGAAAAAATTTTTTCATATTTTTCTAAAAGAAATACTTTGATAAAAGTAGAATTATAAATATAATTGGATCGAAAGATATTAATATTTCTTTTGATAAAAATGATAATTGCAAATTATTATATAATTGGGAGTATGAAATTTTTTTTATTTCAAAATTTGGTAGTTTAGGAAAAAATATTTCGTACGTATTTTTTATTTTTTTATTTGAATCAAAATTGCCGTTAATATAACAAATTGAAAAATGTAACATTATGACGTCACACATGTTACGCTATATCTATGTATATATATTAGGGTGTGCGGAAAAAAAACAATTTTTTTTTTTCGGTTGCATCCACCAAAAAAAGTTGAAGTAAGGTAAAAAAAAGAAGAATCCTAAAACGTGAGGCCAAAAAAAAATTATTTCGAACGGCGCATTGCATTTGAATATTTTCCATAAGAATAACACAGGAAAATATTGGGATTTTTGAATGTCGTAGTGCAACTCGTCAGAAAAAAATCACACAAAGATGTCATTAACATATTCTCATGGAGAATCGAATTCCCTACAAAAAAAGTTCTTACGAAAAATTAGCTCGGAACGACCGTTCAAGTGGAATATAACGCGAATGAATATAGTGGAAATAACGCTGTCTGAAATTGAATTGATAGGAAAAAAAATAATTCAAAAGGCTGTAAAAATCGAATTTTTCGCTTTACGAAAAAACTTTTCGGGGGTTTTTGTAGAGAATGTTTTGCTCTAACATACTTGCATGAAATTGTTCTCAAAATATTTCTCTTATACAAAAAAAAAATCAAGTACAACAAGAAATATAAAAGAAACGACGTTCATCATTGATCGTGTTTAGAAAAGCTTTATTCAATGAATTTGGTTTAATAAGGTAGAATAGGTTTTTTTTTACATTATAATGCTTAATAATCATCGTTTCTTTTTTTAAGAGTCTGTTTGTCGCAATTAGGGTATTTCTGTCGATAATTTTGCACTATGCCCAATAAATATTGTAGCTGCTCTTCGTTTTTTGTTAATGAACCGTTATATGCTTCTATCAAAGCGACGTTGTTAGAGCAGAACATTCTCTACAAAAAACCCCCGAAAAGTTTTTTCGTAAAGCGAAAAATTCGATTTTTACAGCCTTTTGAATTATTTTTTTTTCCCTATCAATTCAATTTCAGACAGCGTTATTTCCACTATATTCATTCGCGTTATATTCCACTTGAACGGTTGTTCCGAGCTAATTTTTCGTAAGAACTTTTTTTGTAGGGAATTCGATTCTCCATGAGAATATGTTAATGACATCTTTGTGTGATTTTTTTCTGACGAGTTGCACTACCACATTCAGAAATCCCAATATTTTCCTGTGTTATTCTTATGGAAAATATTCAAATGCAATGCGCCGTTCGAAATAATTTTTTTTTGACCTCACGTTTTAGGATTCTTCTTTTTTTACCTTACTTCAACTTTTTTTGGTGGATGCAACCAAAAAAAAAATTGTTTTTTTTCCGCACACCCTCATCTATATATAAATATATATATATAAATATATATATCAAAATCCGTAAAATTAAATTGCCTGTAACAGGTGCATCTGTCATTTTTTACTCACTCTACATTGTGCGGCCCAATGATTGGAAAAAAAAAAAATTCATTCATACTCCCAATTCATATTAATTGCTTGAATCGAAAACTATTTTTTATAATTTTTGTTTTTTTAGTTTTTACCCGCGCGCGGAAAGAAATGGACGAGTTAATCAATTCCCGATAAATCTCAGTTTTTTTTTTCATTCAAAGTTTTCTTTTTTTTTTTTGCTTGTTCGTTTCTTGCAAGCGTGACTCGAGATTTGTCGACTGTACTTAGAATCTCAATGAATGTGCTGATATTTGAAATTCTATTCCAAATCCCGATCCACTGAAGAAAAATCTTGTAAAAAATTTCATTTCGTTCGTGCCATCGAAAAAAAAAAAAAAATGATTTTTGAAGAAAATCAGCATATTTTGGTAATTGTAAGGCATCCATATGAAAAATACGTTGGATACATGAGAAATTATATGCTGGAAAAAAATTTAGCTGAGATTTATTTTAAAAAAATATCTTTGGTATATTTAAAAAAAGTTTTACAGATCGGATATATGATTTTTTTTTTTTCCATGAAGTTACGATAAAAGTTATTACTGTTTTCTCATAAAATCATTTTAAATGAATTTTCAATTCGCAGGGGATGCCCATACCTAGATCGGATATAACTCCAGACGAGACAGACGAAGCTCAGTTTTTTTTTTTCTTTACAGCTGCGATGGATCTTTATTTTCTCAAAGATTGAGGGGGTTAATATTCGAAATGGTGCGCTACGATATACAATGTGCATTAATAACGATGCCAGTTTCCGCATTTTTCATTTTTGGTTTTTTTTTTCCTCAAAAGTTTTTTCGTTCGTTAATATTTTCACGTACCTCTGGTCATAACGGGAGATGGCTGAGACAGCAACGTGGCTAGTCCATGATATATGGCACCCTGTTTGGCGACTTCAAGCGTCACGATCGGACCCGTTCGGACCAAATACTCCGCAGCTCTGCGACGATGAATTAAAATTCATTTTATAACGCTCAACGCGATTATCCTGTTAAAGTTTCTTCGATGCGAGAAAAAATTACGAGTCTTCGAACTTACTTTTCCTGCGTTATTCCGACCAAACTTTGTCCGTCCACCTTCAACAGTTGATCGCCTGCCGTCAATCTTCCGTCCTGTAAAAATGAGACGAGAAAAAAAAAAAAAAAAAAAAGATTAAATCCTTGATCTTCGGTTGGCTATACAATGACGAAATTGAAGTTCCTTTTTCCCCTCACACTGACAATCCTTGAGAATATAAAATCAATATCTCCTGAGAAACGACGAGTACCTCTCGTTACTTCAAACAACTTAATTTTGTATCTATATATATATATTTTTTTATAAATTACTTATAACTTCCATATTGTTGATCGTCATTTTTTACTCAGAGTCGTCACTTTTCTACGATTTTAAAACAGTTTTTTAACATTTCTCAAGGAACTAGGTTAAAATATGTGAAAATAAATAATGTATTTTTCGTTTCAATTCGTTCTCCTCATTGGCTTATTTAAAAATACCTCAACCCCAAAGAAAGTTTGATTTTTAAAAAATTTCGGATTATCGTATACGAAAAAAAAAAAAAAAAAAAAAAAATAACGTGCGATTATAGCTTCGCAAAAAGCAAGCAGAGACTTACCGCGTCCGCAGCACCACCGGCGACCACACTCTTGATGTAAATGCCAAGCCTATCCTGGCCGGCACCCTGAAACACAAAGACTTCGGTTCAGCAAAGAAATAACCGTAAAAGTTGTGAAGACGCGGTCGAACAACGGATAGGTGAGCGTATATTTATGCGAAGAAGGAAGTTTGTACTTAAACGTATTCCTTCTAGCGTGACAGTCTAACGTCTCTCTCTCTCTCTCTCTCTCTCTCTCTCTCTCTCTCTCTCTCTCTCTCTCTCTCTCTCTCTCTTTCTCTCTTTCTTCATGGGCCGCTGATTACATGGGAGAATACGTAGACGATTCTAGAGCCGATTTTACATGCCATAATGCTCGTAGCACATCTAGGGCATATAATCTATAGTTTCTCGGGTGAATAATAATTTTCTTATTCAATTATTCGACAAAGTTACGTCCATTCGTATCGGAGTTATATATTTCCAAAAGACCTTCTGCATCGTTCGCGAGATTGCCTATTAGTTAAATGTTTAAAAAAATATTATCAAACATGCGTTCTTATTGGCACAAATGAAAAACAGGTTCAAATCGTTCTGTAATTGATGAACTTAAAATTCCAGCACCTTTAAGAAATTATATGACCCAGTTCTGTATATAATAAAACCGTGTGCGAAAGCTCACCTTAATTAGGAGAATTTTCGTTCAGTAATTAAATGTAATGTAGTTAAAAATGCTAAAAAAAAAAAAAAAAAAAAAAAAAAAGAGGCGTACGCTGTCGATTTCAGACGCGACGGACCATGCGTTGCCGAACTCAACTTGTCGAATCAGACTTCTTTTTTCAGAATAAAATACTGGAGTTTTTTTTTTTTAACGTCCTTTCATAGTAAATGGCATAAATAATAACTTGTAAAATTTGCATTATAAAAAAAAAAACGATTTCAAATAAGTGGCTGTATTTGAATTTAGTTATAGTTTTTTAGGCGTTGCGTCCAGTGACGTTTGAGTTTTTATGCATTTTTAATTCAACGCTAATACAGCGAAATGTAATTTAATAACCAAACGGTCTACCATTCTGCGATTTCACAAAAATCACGCTTTCTCGTCACGCAACTTCGGACATCTCCCACTCATCCGCTATTGACTTTTCATACACGCTGCGCCCGTGGACGTTTTTATAGAAAATTTATATTTATAAAAAACATTATTTTCGTGCAATTTTCTCGATCTCGAATAATTCGAAAAGCGCTTGGAACTGAAGCTCGGAAAACGTGAATTTTGAATTTTTTTTTTCAACATAAACGTTAATTTTTCAAAAACTTACAGAATTATATTGTTATAATTTTTTTACTTTGTTATCAGTGCCATATACTATCGAACAGCGTTGAAACGAAGCCTCGCAGTTCTAATTCTGATTTCGAGAACATAAATTGACTGGCCGAGACGAGTAAGGACTTGACGTTGGCACGACTGAACCTCGGAGGACTCGTCCCGCAAAAAAAAACAGAGGAACATCCTTAATTCTTTCATGGAGGATAATGAAAAACCAGTTCAACGACTAAGCTCGGGAAAGCGAAAAAAAAAAAAAAAAAAAAAAAAAAAAAACGAGCACTTCCGAGAGAGAGAGAGAGAGATACACAACTGGCTCCGGTATTGCCGGAGAACGGAGGATAAAAGTGGGTAAACTCGTTTCTCGTTATAAGCGCGGGTGAAGCGTCGATACTTGCAACTGCGAGACAAATATTTGCGCGTAACGCAAACGCCGTTCTTTTGTCTTATTCGATGAGCAAACACGCGAAATACAGAGAGAGAGGGAGAGTTAGAGACAGAACGATAGCGAATGATCAATGTATAATGTAAAATAGTGAATTTAACCTTTGCCGCAACGATACTGAGTCCCATTCCATTCGTTGACTTGTGCAGCTTGATGATCTGAATTTCCGGCTGTCCGTGATTCTGTCCAGCGTGACCGGAATAACCACCGGATCGATTGCTCATTGCGCTCGGACTCCGCAACTGTGACAGAGACGAGGATTTTCGATATTTTTCATTACTCTGTTATTTGTAAAGTTAGAAAGGCTTGACTTTATAATTCAGGATATTTTCGAGCTCGTGCCCGAAAAGTTATTTAGAAAAATAAAAAAAATTAAAAAACTGCGATAACGATTAAAATCGTAGCTTTTTTTCATAAATAACCGGCCGATCAGTTTTGCAATTTTATAAAATTTCTATTTTAGATAAATTGTAGATAAATTTTATAAAAATTTAGATAAATTTAAGATAAATTAAAATTTTAGAAAAAGACCAATCCGTTGAAACGTAAAATTGCGCGCAATGAAAATTCTTGGCGATTATACTCTCCGTGAGAAACAAAAAGAGTCTTGCGTGCTTTTTTTTTTTTCTAGTCTCCCTCAAAGAGACGTCTGTACCGATAAAAAAAAAATATTTTTAAAGAAAATCTCTCGTAATAGGGTGACTGAACTCAGTGAATGAACGCATAAGCCTTTTTTCTATTTCGATAAAGCCGTATAATTTAACTTATTACGAATTTCTTTATGAGCTAATTAGATCATATAGAACAATGTTCACAGAATATTAAAAAAAAAATATTCGAAGTGCCCTGTTCGCAAGGATTTTGTAAAAAAAAAAAATTATAATTAACGAAATTACCAATTTCCCAGTGAATGAACAAAAATTCCAATGAATTAACTCATATCTTTCCGGTGAATGAACGTACAATGGAACCAGAGATGCGTACGCATACACTCGTGCGTTTTGAGGTTATGAAAAGCCTTTTCAACGCTCGTTCAATCACTGGAAATAGGTTAAAAAGCTGGACCAGTGAATAAACGGCCGTATATCGCAAACAATATTGGGTTTTTGACGAAAAATTCATTAATACAATTGAAGCTTAGCAATGTATAACGTTGAAAAAATTATTGCATATCTTTTAAAAAGATTTATCGAGGTTATATGGAATATTCTGGTATTCGATGCGAAGTCAGATGGTTATAACAACATGGCTGTCTCTTATGAATATGCGCCCCCAAGTACGAAAAAAAAAAAAAATCCACAGCATCGCAAATCTTTCACAGCGTCAAATAATATCACTGCTCAGATGTTTTCTCAGAATTTTCACTTCATTATGAATACGAAATTCTTCATAATAATAGAATCATATCTCTGTCGTTTAAAATTAAAATACTAAGCCTGTTCATTCACTGGTAGGTGTTCATTCACTGGTTCAGTCACCCTATGATCGAAACTTTGCCCGATATCCGCAAAATATTTCTCAATGCCGTGAATTCTCGGAGGGGGGGGCACAATTTTCCTTACGCTGCTGTGATGATCGATCATGTATATCGTCCAGTAACCGCTGCTGGTCGGCTGGGGCGCCATTCTGCAGAGGCCATCGCGCTGCAGGGGCATGAGAAATTCCGCAAGACCCGGCGGAACGCCGCGTACGACCTCGCAGCTGTAGCCATCCTCGGGCAAAAGTAGCGCCAGCGACAGAGTCGTTTCTTCCTCGAGTCGTATCTCGCGTCCGTCGGCTCGCGCAAGCGTATCGGCAACGCTCTCGGCGACGCGTACAACGTTCTCGATCAATTCACCGGGCAATCTTGGCTCATCCGCGGCCGGCTGATATTTTTGCAACAACGCCCGTACCTGAAGCGAATTGAGCTTGAAGCACGTCGAGCTCAGAGTCGCCAATTCATCGGCATTGTATTTCGGTGCCTGAAGCAAATGCGTTGCCTGCATTATCGTCGCTAAATGACACTGACTCGCGAATTCAAGACCCTGCCTCTCCGCCCAGGTCTCAAGGGCGTTCAGGCGAGCTTTCAATCGACGACCGAACCATCGCACGCAAAGATTGCCATTCGAGACGAGGGCATTGAATGCGGTTGAGTTTATAGCGTGAAACAAATGACTGAACAATTGTATGGTTAGGGCGGCATTGACGCGGCAGCGTCTCAGCAGTGCCATTGTATTGGAAAATATTTGCAGAAGCGGGGCCTCTTTTGCGGGCTCATCGGCGTCGGCCATGAATTGCGATATTGCCGGTGCAAGCTCGAGGGTTATGCAACGTACGAGCGATGCGAACGCCGTGTGAACGGAATCGGCAAGAATATCCTGTGCCCTCGTGGAGAAAGCTCCGACGTGCCTGTCGCTCTTGAGCATGTGCAAAAGTTCCGAGCCATTTGCCAGCCAAAGTGCCAGCGACGATGCGTCCATGTAACGCTCCTGTATCACGCGCTGTATCATCGTCGCTACCTTTGCCAGCATAACCGTTAATCTGTGCGCCCGCTCGGTTGGCTGTAGCTCGGGTCGATAATGCGTACTTGCGCGATATCTCGCTGCGAGATAAAGCGTGTAAGTCGGCGATAGCTTGAATTGGGGCGCCGATGGCTCGACGTCGGTGATGACCGCGTGAAGAAACGCCTCCTCGGTTTCCTCGAGAAATTCCAGCACGGCTGGCAGTATCGGATCGGTTCCTCGTGGCTGTTGCTGTTGCTGATGTTGATGCTGCTGTTGCTGTTGCTGTTGCTGTTGCTGATGTTGATGTTGCTGCTGCTGCTGCTGCTGCTGCTGCTGCTGACGCTCGTACTGCGAAAGTCTGAGAATTTTTTTTTTTTTGAAAGAGAGAAAATTGTTTCGTCATCGAGTTCACGCTGAAACGAGCGATATTATTTCATTGCGTTCATTCGCCTCTGGGTCTTGAAATTGGGAGTATAAATGAAATTTTGAAAATCTGGTAGTTTAGGGAAAAAAATATTTGGTACGTATTTTTTATTTTTTTATTTGAATCAAAATTGCCGTTGATATGATAAATTGAAAAATATAACATTATGACGTCACGCGTGTTACGCTATATCTGTATATGGGGTATTCGAGGTCAATTCGACAAGGGTCTGACCCTCACCCTCTCCAATCTGAGTCTTAATGACCGGAGGTGTTTCGTTAGCCTAAAATAACATCCCTAAATTTATCTCAGATTTTTACCAACCCCCCTGACGCCCCCCCCGACCCCTTGAGTGATTATATTTTTCGAAAACGGTCAATCGGACATTTTTGAAAATTATGAAAAAAATTGCATAAATTCTGTAGCCAAAAAGAAAAATATCCCAACCAAAATCAAAGTGGGCAGGCGAAACGGGAATTTTTTATCAATTTTTAAACCCATTAATTTTTTTTTTTTCAGTTATTTTTATTTTTTTTTTTAATTTTCAGAGTTCTGTACACCATTCCTAAAACAACAACCACCTAGAAAGTAATTAACATTCTGTTAAGAGCTGCAGTATTATTTAAATATTCCCGCGTATGAGGGAGGCGCTAGTGTCGCTGTTGCGAGCGCCAGTGGCCACGTTGGCAAGCGCCCATTGGTGTAGCGAGTGTGGTATCACGCTTGGCACGCTGTGATTGGGTGAGCGAGAACGATCCTGTGAATCGTGAGCTGATAACGGCGTTCTAAGGGGTTCTCACCGTTTGCGCAAGCGCGCACGCGCGAGAACTTGCCACCTGCGCTCTAATGGACAATATTGGTACTATTAAGGCCGTCCTCTAGTTTCTCGGGTCGAAAAAATCGATTTTTTTTTTTTTTTCATAAATCACATCTACAACATGTGTAGAAAATGTGTGCCAAAGGAAGAGGAAGGCCTATTGTATGGTCCAGGCATAGCAGATTGACGGTGAGATGAAATTTTTAGTATAAATCACATGCGCGAACTTTCAAACGCGTTTTTCTCGAAACACCATTTTTCGAAACGGTAACCACGATATTTCAGAAACTATTGCACCGATCTTGTTCAAATTTATACAGCATCTTTAATATGTTATAAGCCAGCGATTGAACTAGGATTATCATGATTGCTTCGATAGTTTTTTTCGTACGAGCGAAAAACTTAAGAAAAAATGAGTAAAAAATAGAATGTAATTTTCAAAAGTGTATAAAAAAGTCAATTTTTGTAATTTAGAATTCACTCTAGTTCAATCGCTAGTCTTGAATATGAAGATTAAAATGCCGTTTGGTTTTTTGATTTCAGATAAGCAGAACAGCCGCAATCTTGGTCACCGTCAAGCACCTCTTTTACTTGATGTCTTCCGGTCGGCCACTATAACTGCTATTCTATTATATATTTTGACTTCAAAAAATTTGTAAAGCTTATTTAAATGTTAATAAAGATTATGCAAAAATAATGAGATTGATTATTTCGATGCTTTGCCCGTAAAAAAATTATTGAAAAAGCCATAAAAAAACAGCCGAGAAACTAGAGGACGGCCTTAACGCGTGTTTCGCCTTAGTTCTAACCTAAACTTCGTGGTATCTCAAATCATAAAATTCTCAGATCATAAAATGCAATAGTATTTATTTATTTGTAAAAATCCTTCCAAAATCTTTTCCTAAATTTATGTTACTCTCCCGATGGTGTTGCATTTAGGAAAATATATTGAATCCTGAAAAATGCGAAAAAAATCAAAAGTACTGAAAAAAAGAAAAAATTATTCGGTAAAAAAATTGATAAAAAATTACCGTTTTGCCTGCCCACTTCGATTTTGATTGGGATATTTTTCTTTTTGGCGACACAATTTATGTCATTTTGTTCATAATTTTCAAAAATGTCCGATTGACCGTATTCGAAAATATCATTACTTAAAAGGTCGGGGGGGGCGTCAGGGGGGTTGGTAAAAATCTGAGAAAAATTTGAAGATGTTATTTTAGGCTATAACGAAACACCTCCGGTCATTAAGACTCAGATTAGAGAGGGTGAGGGTCAGACCCTTGTCGAATTGACCTGGAATGCCCCATATATATGAAAATCCGTGAAATTAAATTGCCTGTAACAGGTGCATCTGTCATTTTTAACGACAAATAAACAAATACGTCCTCATTATTTTTACTTACTCTACATTATGCGCCCCAATGATTGAAAAAAACATTTCATTCATACTCCTAATTACATGATTTTTGTTTTTGTTTTTGTTTTCGTTTTTGTTTTTGTTTTTGTTTTTTTTTTTCAAGTAATTTCTTAAAGGATGTATCCGGACGTATCTTCGCAATCAAAAGTGACTTTCGTCGACAATATTGCATACTTTATGATAAAATAAAAATCGGAAAAAATTCAACCACAATAACCACGATATGAAGATTAATTTTGAATAATAATAATGCCAAAAATTTATCAATAAATTGTTTAGACAAAAAATTGTTCAACAAATTTTTGGGGAAAGTTTTTTTTCGACACGTCAAATGAATTCGTTGATTTTTCTGACTAGACGTGAATTTTTTAAAAATTTTCTCATCATTTTGAAATTTTGGTTTTCGAAAATTTTTTAATTTTGAAAAATAAAGGAAAAATCGTGAATTTTGGCTATGTTTTCGTAAAAACGTTGTATATTACAATTGAGAAGTTTCCAGGGCATTGAACGAATAGTTTCGTAAATACAACCTTTACAAATTTACGAAAACCGAAATTTCAAAATGATAAGAAAATGAAAAAAAAAATTCATGCGCAGTCAGAAAAATCAACGGATTCATTTCACATGACAAAAAAAAAACATTCCCTAAAAATTTGTTAAACAATGTTTTGTTTGAACAATTTATTGATAACTTTTGGGCATTATTATTATTAAAAAGTAATCTTCTCATCGTCTTTATTGTGGTTGAATTTTTTACGATTTTTATCTTATCATGAAGTATGCAATATTGTCGACGAAAGTCACTTTTGGGTTGGGAAGGTACGTCCGATACATCCTTAAGTAATTCTTCAAGTAATTTCTGTACTAGTGTTCGGATTCGAATTTTGAAAAAAAAAAAGAAAAAAAAATTATCGGAGATATCTTTTAAGGGGACTAGGCGGTGCTAGGGGATTGTGCTCTTAAATGAAACGAATATTTGAAAAAAAAGCAATCACTACAGTTTTTATGCATCGATATAAATATTTTTTTTCTACTCGTCTCAATGGGATAATCAAAATTTATATTATTATTATCCTCTCTCTCTCTCCCCCCCATGTTAATTTGAATCAATTCAAAAAATGATACTGAAGAAAAATAGGCTAAAATATTCAAAATAAAAATATTCAACAAGTGCAACTCTCTCTGGAATAGAAATTAATATATTTATACGTAGACAATGCAGTCTTGGATACTTTCCTCGAGGTTTTATCGAATTTCCAAGTTCTACCAACTCAATCTAATTTTTACGCTTATGCTTACATCTGACGGACTTGCAAAAAAAAAAAAAAAGTAAAAAACCAGTCCATTCGGTTCGAAAAAAATTCTGTATTATTAATTTCAAAGAATTAAGCTCTTTTATCGTGTAACGTAATCAAAGTTTGATCGTAGTAGCTAGCTTTCCTGTCGAATTATCTTTGATACACATGCAAATTTTTTAATAATATCGTGCATACGGATAAATCGAGAGAGAGAGAGACTTTGTGACGGGAATTTTGGCAGATTCGATATAAAATTTCTAACAGTCACAGAGAAAACGGTGTTTTAATTCTCAGGTTAATTCTACCGAAGACTAAAAAACCAAACGAGTTAGAATATCGAAAAAAAAAAACCATTGAGATTTTTAATTACAAAAAAAAAAAACCACAATTCAAAGACAGGTCGAATTCTCTCACTACCTTACCTTGAACGGAAAATTGTCCATTTTGCGTGTCTATGAAAGGTTCGTTTTGAAATCTTTTCTTTTTTTTTTTTTTTTCTTTTTTGCTTACCTGTTGCCATCCCGACTGCTCGTTAGACTCGCAGTTTCCACGTTCCCATCGAGATCGAAAGTCGTTTCGTAATTGTGCGTGCCCTCGGGTGCTTGTGCATTGTGCGAGGACATGCGAGGACTCGCGGCCGATGATTTCGTCGGGCTCGGTGGATTCGAGCCGTTGCCACCGTTCGGCGTGCCCGAACCCGATCTGTACTTTTCCGAGCTGACCTCTTGACTGTTAGCATCTGGCGAACGTCTACGCTCGAGCAACGTGCGCGGCAAACACACGAACGCACGCACACGCACATACGCGCGCACACACACACACACACAAAGCGAAAATGATAATTCGAACGAATATGAAAAATTAAACGAAAATAAAAAAAAATAATAAATATGACTCTCGAAAGCTCTGAAGGGTGCTTTTTTTTTTATCAAAAATTTCAAACGAGAAATCATTCGAAATACTGGTCGTTTAAAAAAATATACAGATCGAATAACACAAAAAATTGTAAGAAAATTATAATTTGTCAAAATATTTGTGTGTTTAATTTTTTTTTTTTAAATGCATATCGCGCTAAAAGTTTTCAAGACTCGGATATGAATATTCGTTTGCAAGATCAAAGAGAAGATTTCGGAAAGATTTCTTCGCTTGAGATTTTCGATACGACTTTTTGGCAAGTTGAAAAGAAGCCCGGAGGCAGCTTTTCCCTCGAATCGATCGAGCTGCTGTAGGACGAGAATGCATGATAATTTTTTTTTTTTTTCAAATTATTGTTCTAGCCGTTGGACTGACGGTTAATTTTTTTTTTTTTCTTCGGACTATCATAACCGTGTAACTAATGAATAAAGATTAATGTGAAAAATAAAGTGAGCCAACGTGTGCAGAGATGCACCAAGCATTCACGAGCAACATCGATGAATATTAGTAATGCAATTTTATTTGGTCTAAGGAGGGAAAAAAAAAAAAAAAAAAATTGAAAAAACGACACTCACCTGTCGTACGTGTAATCAATTTGTCTGTTTGAATCGTGACGTTGCCTCATGCGATCCTCCGGTGCAGGATCGATGAACCTGAAGGTGTGCATTCGTCCGAATTTTATGATAGCTCCATTCTACAAAGAGAATCGATGAAAACATTTTATAAATACGTTTTTTTTTTTCTTACTTCCTTCCTTTTGCCCGTATATCGTAATTCTCGGGTTTTTTTTTTTTTTTTTTTTTCTGTCATATGCAATATCGTCGATTGTATCCGACGAAAAATTCAATACTCGAGTCTCGCTTTTCTTCGTGATGTATAAAAACTATATCGAGGGCTTAGGACCAAAAGGGCGTAACCCACTGTTTTTCGACTTTTCATTACCATACTGCCACAAGGGCGTATCCCCAACTTTAACACGGAAGTTCCATAAGAACAAAATTACTCAGCCTACAGCCAGAAGGGCGTAAGCCCACACTACAATACTGCCAGAAAGGCGTAAGCCACGAAAAATAAAAAAAAAGTGGCTTACGCCCGTCTGGCAGATCATTGATCATTTTTTTCCGGATTTAAATCGCCTGATTACTGCCAGACGGGCGTAACCCTCTTTTTTTTATTTTTCGTGGCTTACGGCTTTCCGGCGGATAACCGGTCAGTTTTTTTCCGAATTTCGATCGTCTATTTACTGCCAGAAGGGCGTTACCCCAAAAAAGCTGAAAACGTGATGGGTGTAAGATGCTGGCCAGTTTTCCATCTTTCTGGCCAGTTGATGGCCAGTAAACTGTCGAGTTCCAGACTAGGTGTGTAACGCAAATCTGTTCAGTGCCAGTCTTGGCAGACTGACGAGTTGCTGGTCAGAAAAACTCGGCAGTTGCTGGTCAGGAAACTATTTGCTATTTGCTAATATTTTTTAATGCGAAATATAAACAAAAACGAAATATATCATTTGCAAAATGGTTGCATGCGCATATTTAGTCGTTGTCGCATAATAGTCCAAATTTTCAAATTTTTCAAAATTAAAATTTTTTTTTTAATTTCAAATTTTTTAATATTTTCAAATTTTTAAAATTTTTCAAAATTTTCAAATTTTTAAAATTTTTCAAAATTTTCCAATTTTTAAAATTTTTCAAAATTTTCAAATTTTTAAAATTTTTCAAAATTTTCAAATTTTTAAAATTTTTCAAAATTTTCAAATTTTTTAAATTTTCTAAAATTTTCAAAATTTTCAAAAATTTTCAAACTTATTCAACATTCTCAAAATTTTACACACACACACACACACATCACGTTTTCAATTTTTTTTGGGTAACGCCCTTCTGGCAGTAAGTAGACGATCGAAATTCGGAAAAAACTGACCAGTTATCCGCCGGAAAGGCGTAAGCCACGAAAAATAAAAAAAAGAGGGTTACGCCCGTCTGGCTGTAATCAGGCGATTTAAATCCGGAAAAAAATAATGAATGATCTGCCGGACGGGCGTAAGCCACTTTTTTTAATTTTTCGTGGCTTACGCCTTTCTGGCAGTATTGTGGTGTGGGCTTACGCCCTTCTGGCTGTAGGCTGATTAATTTTGCTCTTATGGAACTTCCGTGTTAAAGTTTGGGATACGCCCTTATGGCAGTATAGTCCGTTTTTTGTGGGTTACGCCTTTCTGGTCCTAAGCCCTCGATATGTATCGATGGCAAAACCGAGGCTTATAAGAAAGTTGGACATATTCGACGATGTCTCTCAGTCGTGCTCACGTTAACGACACAGCCTCGCTGAGAGTAAAATTAACTTAGCCAAGACGAGAAAAGAATTCTCCTGACGCGAACCCAGACGGTCCTGGGATTTTTTTCTTTCTTTTCTTTTCTTTTCTTTTTTTTTTTTTTTTTTTGCGGAGATGGTTTTACTCCAGTCTATCTGGAATATTGCCACCGCAAAGAGGCAGGATACAGAAATTCCGGTAGATCTTCCCCTTCTCGACACGAGTGCAATTTATACTTTTGATCGAAAAATCACGATAAAAAAAAAAAAACGTCGTAGCATGTTTTTTTTTTTCGAAAATGAAGATACGTAAGGTCTTGAAACGTGTTACGATTGTTGGGATCATCGTAGTCGTGTGAATCCTACTATTTTATAGAATTTACCAAATAAGCGAAAAAGAAAAGATTAAAAATTGAGTGAATTATCGTGAAATTGCTCGTATGTTGACTCGGGATACTCCGTATAAGTTGAATGATTATTCTTCCGGTGCATGGACACGCGGGGCATATTTGGGCGATGAAAGATTACAATTATACCAGGGAGAATGGATTTTTTTCTATGAAAAAATTTAAACAAAAAACCTATTTTTTCAAAAAATTTTCATAAATTCGTGATTAAAAATTATTTTCATCCAAATTTCCTCGAAAAATCTTTATCAACGAGGCAATTTTCATAAAAAAAATTTCTCAGAGAATTTTCTCAGCTGCAATTCTAAGATTTCATGTGACTTTATGGGTAAAAAAAAAAACAAAAAATACCTCGACCATCTCACCTGTAATATCGTTGTCTGTGTTATCCTCTGATTGTTCACGTATGTGTGAGCGTCCCTCGAGCAAGGAGTGAGCGTAACGATATTTTCGGTAAAGGCGATAACGCAATGCCTCGGCATGACAGTCGAGCCGGTAAGCGTCAATGTTTGTGCCTGCACTGCTTGCGGTCCAATCGGTCTTTCCGAGCCGACCTCCGTCACGTTCGGCTGCAAACGATGCCGTACTCCCGTACCATTTGGTATTTCCGTACCGTCCGGATTCAGCTCAAGAAGAAATGGCAATCTCTCGTCCTCGTATCGATGATCGAATTCGCTCCATTTGCCAGCTGGTTTCTTTTTTCTTTTACGCGGCACGTAATCGGCCGGTCTTCTTCTCACGTGAAACATTATCGAGCCTGCGAGCAAACAGAGAGATGAAATTTTTTTCTTCTCTTTTCTTTTTTCTTTTTTTTTTTTCTTAGAAATTTGACAAAATTTTAAAATTCAATTTAGAGAGTAAAATTGATAAATAAATTTATTAAAATTCTTTAAAATTGCTTTCGCAGGCTCAAAAATTTTATGAGTAAAACTGAAGAAAATAAAATTGGGACAATTTCCTGAAATATCATATTTCCCGACTGAATCGTATAATGTAACAAATTTACATCACGAATTTTTTTTTTTTTTTTTTCTGGTAACATTGAGTGTAAGGACAGAGAGTGATAAAAGTGCGAGGGTAAAAATTAATGATGAGACAATTTGTAATGTATTTTTTTTTTCGCTCTCATAACACTTTCTTATGGGTTGTAATGAGAAAGTGAGCGTGGAAGGAGTATTTATGGTTGTTACGCAACGAGTGGTAATTGCTAATTAGATAACTGCGGTATAGCCAGCTGGAAATGTGCATTCGTTCAACAGTTAAGGGGGAGTACAACGTCGACTGTGATAACGATTGCAAACACAAAATCGTATAAATCGAATGGAAAAAATATATATATATATATACATATGTATCGAAAGAAAGTGAAGGGGAGCTGAGAGAAAAATCGAGAAATATTCAGTGTCGTGAAAATCGACGTTTACACTGAGCCTTGACCCATGCATGTACTATTTTCATTCGAGCTTAATCCGGTATATTCATTGATCCTCGTATGTATACATAAACGATTGTCTGGCTTTCTTTAAATTGCTCGAATTAAATTCGAGGCTTTATACCCTCATTATCGTCATTATGAAGTAAAAAAATCCATCCGAGTTTTTTCAATACAATTTTATTTCTTCATACTGTCGAGAGTTATTTATATGCGAGGGTGTAAAGACGGGAAATTCTGTGAGTGCAAAATGTGCACATATACGTTTAGCATAATATATAGGAGTAAATGGTTATTATACAGTGTCCTATGGGTATCGAAACTCTCTCTCTCTCTCTCTCTCTCTCTTTCTTTCTCGTCCCCTCGTCAACCTGTTAAACCTCGACTGCCTCGTCCAATTGATATTTTCCGGTGATGAAGAAAGAAAGAAAGAAAGAAAAAAAAACATCACTGAACCCTCCTCGTTCGTCCAGGGAGAGCAATAATGAAGATTGTAAAATGTAAATTTGTAACCAAGAAACGTGAGACGTTTATGATTTTCGTTATGGTAAATAAAATAGGAGTGTCTCGAACAGTCCATTAGGCACGTGTGCTCCAAATATCTCAAAGCTTATGCGTATATATATATATATATGTATATATGTGTGTGTGTATGTGTGTGTGTGTGTCATGTATTATATATGCATCGAGGACCAAAACGTATTGAGGTCTCTCAAAGTATTCGAGAGATTTCGTAGGTTCGTTGAACGTTAAGAAATTCCGATTATTCTGAGTGCGTTAAAAAAAAAAAAATATGCAATCCAATAATCAAGGAAGATCAATTGATTTTAATTAACATTTTATTCAAATAAAATCAATGTGAAATAATTCATTTTCGTCAAAACTAATTCACCTCGACGCGACTTAATTCTGGCACGAAAAAAAAAGTTCTTTTCTTTTTTTTTCCAACTTCTTCAAACGCATTATGGCTGATGCTTTTGGTAAACTGGCTTTAAAGCAATTAGCCAAAATTTCAAAGTATGCACACGTCGATCAAAATTTTTGATCAAGCTACGTCGATTTTCAGATTTCTTTATCCGGTAAAAATGACGTTATGTTCGAGAGAAAAATTACACTGTAATACGAGAGGTCGCAGTAAATATAACCGAAATTTTTGTCCCCTTTCCCTATCTCTTTCTCTATCTCTCTCTTCACTCACTGTCAAGGTTGAAAACTCACAATTGACAATAGGTGATCAGTAAAAAAAAAAAAGGATTCAAAATGTAGAAACGAAAAAATTATCGCATTTATTGAGAAATTACGAGTAAGTATTTTCTCGAAAGCGTACACTTTAATTCATTTTTCATTTTCTGCTTTGTAAAATGAGGCGAAAGAATGATGAAAGCACATATGCGTACCACAGCAATTGATATTTTTTGTCCATCCCATCGCGAAAAAAGCGAAATATTCACGTTATCACGAAAGTTACAGTACGCTTTTACGTTTTTCTCAAACAAAGAACATTAGAAAAATTCACGTATCATCCTCTCGCATACCGGGAGAACGAATATATGGTCGTATTGGATCGAGCGACCGATCGTAAACTGGTGAATCCAGAACGAGATCTCAACTCGACAAAGAGAAAAGAGAATGAGAAAAGAAGAAAGAGAGAAAAGGAGAAAGAGATATATATATATATATATATGTTTATATAGCGTTGGGGCACCCGGCAATTTCGGGTGTATGTTCGTGTTGTGTCGCGCGTTTCGCTGGCAATTGGTGTGTTAGTAAACCCGAGCGAGGAGAATATATGCCACTAAAAATAAATACACACGAGGACCGGCGTTGCCGACGTTATTACGAAGTAAACCGCTGGTATAAGCCAAAAGTTTTGTTCTGTTTACAAGCAAGCACGTGTCTCGCTCTGTCGGCAAAACGACGAAGATCATGAGATGAAGTAAAAAGGAAGAAAATAAAAAGACGTAGAGGGACGAGGAAGAAAACGACCAGGAAGATTATCAAGGGAGTCGAAAGACTTGACGGAGGACAGGATGAAGAATCAAGATGGAGATAGAATTGAGAGGAAAAGAAAAAAGATTTGAAGACAAACGTAATTTCAAAGAATGAAATAAGGTTGCGCGGATAAAATTTTTCGTAAATGTAGACGACCTTGAGGATGAAAAACATTTAAAATTTAAATTTGGATCTACATAATTGAGAGAGAGAGAAAAAAATGGAGATTCAACGACGTAAGATTAAATCAAAGACAAATTAGGACCAGCACAAAGTCGATGATTAAAATTAACATGACGAATAAAGATGGGACAAGTTTGAGGAAAAAGATAAAATGAAAGATAAAAATTGAAGAAAAATTATGGAGAGCTTGGACTCATAATGAAAAAAAAATAAAATAAAATTGTTATGAAAATAATGACGAGAGGTTAAAAAAAATCGCCATTGTCACTAAACTTAAACGATGAGTTGCATCTTCGATTCTTGGCATAATCTTTGAAGCTTCGATTAATTTACGATCTAGGAATTGCTCGTAATATCAAAGTTTCGATTGCTTCACAACGATTATTGAATTTTTCAACCTTTTATCCGATTGATCAATCCCTTGGACAATTCTGAGAACTATTGCGTGTTAGTAGTAGATGCACACTGACTTCTGAGAGTCAGAAGGTCGTTACCCTTCGTCATGTAACGTGAAAAATTACGTCGAATACGCTCTTTTGATTTTTACGAGTTTATATGTTGCTTTTAGATAAATCCTGCGCGTTCTACGACACGAAAAGACACGAAGGTCTGTCTAGTTGCGTTACTACTTGCTCTTCCACGAGTCTCTCTCTCTCTCTCTCTCTCTTTTTCTCTTGAGGCAGCTTTTGGAACATTCAACTCGATTACGTTCACCAAACAGTGTCATTCACATCTCTCTCTCTCTCTCTCTCTCTCTCTCTCTCTCTCTCTCTCTCTCTCTCTCTCTCTCTCTCTCTCTCTCTCGCTCTCTCTCTCTCTCTCTCTCTCTCTCGTGGTTACTAACAAGTGTCCCGAAACCATGGCAGAATCTTTCCCAAATCGTTCACGAGCATCAAATTTTTTGAAACAATCTTTTAAAAATGAATTAAGCATTCGTATTTTTGAGTATAAAAATTCATACAAATACGAAAATTGATTTTCTGAATTGAAAAATTAAAAAAAAAAAAACAGAAATCATTTCGTTGATCTAAAAAAAATTACTTAAAAAAAATGATAGTATCGGATCTGAAAAAGAAAATCATTTTTTTGACGAAATAAAAAAATTTTCTTTCTCATGGCGATGATTGCACTATAATATTGACTCACGTGAGTTTATAATTTCCAGTAGATAAGAAACCGGATTCTCGACGATAGCGATGGAGAGTGAGCTCAATTCTTTCAGTCTCGATTTAAACTTGGATACTCCGGGCATGATTGTTCACAATTTTTTTTTCAACTATTCTTCAAAGGACCGAAGTTTGTTCCAAAAAAAAAAAAAATGTTTCCAGTCTCTTTGAGAGTTGTCGGAGGACTGCTAGAACGATATATGGGCTGGTGCATCACACCCGCTGGTGCAGCTGACTCGTTTTGCGCACTATGGTATTTTTTTTTTTTTTTAGTTTTTCGTTTGTATTTGTGTGTGTGTGTGTGTGTGTCTGTGTGTGCGCGGTACATGGATATCCCACAACCCCAGGATATCCGTACGAGGAGTCGCGGTGGATCTCGCTCTAGCATGACGAAACGTTTGCGGCGATTCTTGGCCGTTGTTTCTCGACTGGTTTGAAACGTTGGAGACGTGCTAGGGCCCCGGTAAATATAACCGAAGAAAAAGGTGCAGCAGGTGTGTTGCTTCGACTAAATGTGCATAGAAAAATTATATGTATATATATATATAACATTTTTTTTTCTTTTTCAAACTCAGAAAATATTCGTTCGTGCGTTTTTTTTTCTATTATAATCGATAGGTGAGGAAAATGGGCCAATGCTGAGTGTACATTTTTTTTCTGTTAAAAATATCCACTTCGGTTTGGAGTAGTAAAAAAATAATAATTCTTCACTTTTGTCAGAGAGGAAAAAAAAAGATAGATAAAAAGTAAAAATAAAAATGTGCAAATTAAAATTTCGACATTGTCGTCTTAAATCAATGCCCATGAGTATTTAGTTATCAACCAATCAACAATTTCCTCTCTCTCTCTCTCTCTCTCTCTCTTAAAGCTATGCTTTGATGAGCTATGCTTGTATTTCTCCCACACGTATTTTATTTTATTTTATCTGTAATTAGTTTTAAGTTTTTCATTTTTTCCGATATTGTAATTGCTCTGTTTCCTGGCTTATCATTTTATGCTTTCGGGTTCACTGCCTTGGTATAATAAAAATTGGTTATATTCTATTCTCTCTCTCTCATTCATCATCCGTTCGAGAATAGGTTAAAAAAATTCATTAATTAATGAAAAGTAATTGTGCTTTCGATAAATTTGGAAAAATATTCGAGCGAGAACTTCCGGTTCGTGAAATTATCTCGTCGATCGTAAATTGAACTATAATACGACAGCGAGGATGAACAAAACAAAATCCAAGCTCGATTTATATTCGCGTGTCCGAATAAGCTTCTCGTAATTATAAACCACGCTTCGCGCGCGCGCGCGCGCGCGTGTGTGTGTGTGTGTGTGTGTGTGTGTGTGTGTGTGTGTGTGTGTGTGTATTATTGAATGTCAGAAACACGAGCGCGCGGAGTAAATATCCCCGAGGATTATTCAGGGACCCCGGGTTTGTTATTATCGTGAATTAAAATGGTTAACCAGTCGTGATTGTCAAAAGCTAATGATAATTTAAAAATTGATAAATCATAATAACAATAATTATAATTTTGTGGATAAATCGTCAGCAGCGGAGACTAATAATAATAATAATAATAATAATAATAATAATAATAATAATAATAATAATAATAATAAGTATATTCGATGAATTAATGTCTGAAAATAATCATTTTAATGAGAAAATATTGATTGACTCGTTTTGTTCTTGTCAGAGGACGCGTGACGAATCTTTTCCCATGAATAAAATAAGAAAAAAGATTGGCTAATGATTATATACATATATATATATATTTTCCTCGTAATTTTATTTCATAATAATGAGAATTTCCAAGGTGGTTGGAATTTTTTTACGGAAGTTTCCTCGTCTACAATATATGCATTTGTGTCTCTATGTATAAAAAACACATATAGATATAATACTGTATGCATGTTACAGTAAAAGGTATATATATAGTGTCGTCGTTTTTCGAAGGGGAAAAACGTTGTGGAAGCGTTCGTCGTCTCGTGACGAGGCACGAGGGAAGAATTCATGGGATCGTGAGCAACGGTGCCATCGTATCATCGTCCTAGACGAGCAGAGATAGATACACAGAACCTTATACATACATATAAATATATATATATATATATCGGAAAGAGTCTCTGTGCATGGCGTGAGGAGGGATCGTCACGTAATCTTATATATAAAATTGTAACCGCTGCATAATGCAGTTAATAGGTGGATAGCAATGAGAGACCATGACGTACATACACAATTTTATGCACGTATATATAGATACGAATGTCAGAGAGGACTGCTGTAGATTACGTAGAGAGGATTGCAACTGGCACCCTTACAAAAGGGCTTGAAATAAATAAATAAATATATATATGTATATAGTATATTCATAAATGTGTGTGTGTATGTATGTATAGGTACACTTTTGTATAAGCTCTCTCCGTAAATGTCCCGTATAATATGATATTGTTCTCAACATTCACAGAGACAAACTTTTATACAACAACGTGTTCTCCTTGTATGACAACCGCTGAATATGATGATTTTAATGCAAACTTTTTCGAGGAGACATGTATACATGCGTAAACTCGAAAAAAAAAATATACATATAAAATTCTACAATGATCTTTAATTTTGTATTATTATAATTTCTAATAATTATTTATAATAATTATTATAATTAATAAAAATAATAAATTTTATCAATGATCCTCGATATTATCGAAAAAAAAAGTCACAACTATTCGGATTTTTGACCAAAAAAGTATGAAAAATAACGAAAAAGTTCGGATCATCGGAAGAATCGACGTTCGAATGATTCAATAAGGTCGAAAGGTGATTATTCGAGAAATTTTGTTTTTAAAAACAATTTTCAGAGTGTTTTTTTTTTTTTTTTAATTCGTCTCGTAGCAATGGCTCAATAATCTTAAAGAAAAAAGAAAATGATAATTGGTACCGTTAACCAGAATCCATTTCAGCGAAAATTTTCGCTTGTGGTTTTTAAAAATTTGCGTTTTTGCTCGGAAAATTTTCTGAAATTTTTAATTTCGCCAAAATTTATTCCGACCGAAAGTGTGAATTTTTGTATCCTTTTTTTTTTTAATTGAAAATATTGCGGATCGATTTTACGTGAAATGTATCGTATGTACATGTATGAAGGGGGGGGGGGGGGGTGTAATGTTACATAGACTTACGCATATATACGTGAGCGTAAAAGTAGCTTCCGTGAAATGGGAAAACCGCGGAGGAGTTATTTCATTTCTAGGAGACCCACGCGCGCACGCGAGTGTTCACGTTGAACTTGTCTCTCGCGGAAAAAAAATGTTTCTCGAAGTAGCAACTGCAGCAACGTTATAATCCGTAAAAAAAAAAAAAATAAGAATAAACATTAAATCGAGATATGAAAAATAAATTTTTTTGGATCATGATAAAGGGATCTAGGCGAGCTTGAGAAAAGTTAATTCTATCGAGTGGTATGGAGAAAAATAAAAATGAACGAAGTGAGAAATTCATAGGCTGAAGGAAAACTTTCTATCTCGCATCCTATTTCGGAAAATTTCGAAATTTCAGTTGTTCACTTGAAAATTTTTTTTTTTTTTCCCGCTACAAAATTTGATAGAGGCGATCGTTGAAACTATAATAAATTTACAATTCATGATAAAAATTGACGAGTGAAGTTAACAATTGTAAAAAAAAAAAAATTTCGAACGTCCTCTTCCTCAGATTCAACCAAAATAACGGTGAAGTTAACAATTGTAAGCTGTGTGAAATTACGAATTTGGGAACGAATTTTCGTTCGATTATGGTTGAATTTGAGGAAGAGGATGTTCGAAATTTTTTTTTTTACACGAATCTCGTCACATCAGGAAGCTTTGACTTTTAATTGGAATTGAACTTTCGTAAATGAGAGAGAGAGAGAGAGAGAGAACTCATTGATGCCAGAGTCTGAGTTGCACATTAAAGCAAAGTACTGTCTACCAGACACTTTACCTCTCCATCTCGTGTGAATGATGTGTGAGTGCGTGGCCTGACATTTGCACAAAAGTGGTCTATCGTAATTTCACCAGGGAATTAAAATCCATCTCCGCAATTCGCTCCACATGAAATTGAGGTGCGACACATTTCAATGACAGAATTTAACGATCTAATTCGCGAATTAGAGATTCAAGTCGAATAGAAATATCAAAAATAGGAAAATGATTTTTTTTCTTTTTTCATATTTACAGATGTAATCTTGAGTAATAAAGTGGGTGTAAATGAAGAATCAATAAAGATTTCAATTAAACCGATGGTATAATTATGCAGTATGAGGACTTTTCCGAATTTTCATAATTTTCATCAAAATATCGTTATTATTATTTTTATTTTGTTTTTAATATTATTTAATTTTTTTTGTCGTTGCTACCTCATAGAGGAAGCGTTGTTTTCATGAAAAAACATTTTTTTTTTTTGGATTTTCATGTCAGAGTGCATAAAATCTTTCAATTAGTCAAGAAATCACAGTTGAAAAATATGTCTGGACGTAGCAATCGTGCCCAAGTTTTGCACATAAGTATGGGTCAGTGAATCCCCATGGTTTGTTACAATTTTCGTGAAAATTGCTCAAATATTTCAGATTTTATAGAATTTTGAATTTAAAAAACAAAATAAAAGTCTGTACTCTCTCCAACTTTCGTAAATATTTAGCAATCGGATCAAAACTACTTACATGAATAGGCTAGGGGACAATAATGTTTGGTATTTAATTTGTCGATAATCCATCCAATGGTTAAGATTTTATGAAATTTTGGATTTTCCTGGGAAATAACATTCGTGAATTTTATCCCTATCGAGCCCAACACTTTCCACATAAACAGGCCAGGGGATACTAATTTTCGGCATTGAGTTAGAAAATAACTGATAATTAAATTGTCAAAAACTTTCAATAATATGAAATTTTGAATTTTTATGGGATATTATAATTTTCACTAAAACTTTTGTGAATTTATCACTATCGAGCCAGAGCACTTAGCATAAATAAGCTAGGCGACAATAATATATTTGACAATGAGTTTGAAAAAAATCGCTAAAGAGTTTGAGATTTCTTAAAATTTTGAATTTTTAAATATTTTTTTAAATATGCTTATGAAAAATGATATGCTTGCCTTTCGTAAATTTTCTAAAATCGAGCTGGCATTTGACACAATAAAAAATCCCAGGGAGCACTAATGTTCCTTAAAATTTTAGTTATGCAACTAAATCGTAAGATCCATTGATGATGTGAGTAATGGTTATTTATTTGGACGAAAAGTGACGGACAAATGTGGTTTAGTTTTTCTAATATTTTGAACGTGAAGTTACTTTGAAAAAAAACGTTAAAAATTTTAAATTATTGCGAAATCGTATTCGCGGGAAAAGCCTGCAAATTAGAAACTTGCACATTGCTTTCTTATTATTTTATCTCGACCAAAAAGTTTCCTCTGCGTTGAAACCAAAATTGAAAACCTCAACAAAATTTAAAATTGAAAAATAATGTAGAATCAATTAGTGCAAGTTTCTGATTTGCACGCTTTTTGAAATTTCCACCAACTCATCTAAATTTTTTTAATAAACAATAATATTTATTGTGGAATAACAGAGAAGTTATATATAAATATGATGGACTGACCACTGATTGTAGTTCTCATAGAGATCACCGAGAGATATAGCAATGATCCAATCAAGTGTGTGTGTGTGCGTGCGTGCGCGCGCGCGCGTGCGTGTGCGCGTGCGTGTGTGTGTGTGTGTGTGTGTGTGTGTGTGTGTGTGTGTGTGTGTGTGTGTGTGTGTGTGTGTGTGTGTGTGTGCATATAAAATCAAGGGGCAATGAGAAAGTGATATAAAGTGTAGCGATTGTACAGACTGATGTCAATGACGAGAGAGGGTGGCACAGTTCATGCAAAGAGTACGACAAGACACGCACACACGGGGGGGTGCAACCATCGTTTGTATACCGATCGTTCCAAGCAAAAAAAAAAAAAATTTATCAATGAAAATTATCAAAGCGATCGAGTAATCCAAAAATCAAGAATATTATACTTTCCTACACAGTTGCACATTTTGAAATCTTCAAACTTCGAAAAAATAAAAATAAAAATAATAATAAAATTTATCGCTTTAAATATATTTCCAATTTTTTAAGTTCTCCTTTCAGACTGCACCGATTAAAGGCAATTCGCTTAGCAGGGTCTCCAATCACTTCGTAATGAAAAATATATCTCCGGTCTGAGTGAATCTAGGAATTTCCATCTAAAGCTCTTGGCCATAAAATTACAGATCGATTATTGAATAATAAATTTAAAAAAATATATTCCGCAAAAAATTGATCTTCATGATTCCGTGACAACTTTACGAGAAGCTCAACTTTGATTGGATTAAAAAAAAACAAAAAAATTATCATTGTAACAAAGAACTTTTACAAAATTGAGAAAAATCTTTAAATTCCTGACAGTGTTAATTTGACACTCACGGCGATAAAGATCAAATGAATTTTCGATAAAAACCAAAATATAGTCCGAACTCTGTTTTTTTTTTTTTTAGAGCCAGAAAATATTTAAAGGGGAAAAAAAAAAAATAAAAGTGTGGTGAAGATTATCAGACTTGTCACGTTTGTCCTGAAATGGCTCATGCATGTTAATAAATATACAATATGAGTGCATGAGCTCTTTGGCTAATAAACGACGGTCATTTGCGTGGCGATGCTTTATACATATATACAATATATATGTATAAATCACACGCCATCCTTCTTCCATTTCTGCATAAATCGACGTTGCACATACTTAAAATAAACGCTGTGGAAACTCGTTTCTGTCATTTTTTTTTGTTTCCCGTTGAGAATGATTTTCAATCCGATTCTGTCAAACTCATCTCATCGAGAACTTCTTATCGGTTGGCTCAAGGAAAAAAAAAATTTCAAAAATCAGGATTATCTTTACAGGGGTTTAACCGACGAAATAAAAATGATGAACGATTGATTTTTTTTTTTATTTTCTTGAAATGACCAAAGAAATTTTTTAAATTAATAATAATAATAATTATTATAGCAGCAAGTTTTTTTTCGTCAAAAATTGACAAAATAAAAGTTTCCCATAAAACGAATCACAAAAATCGAGATATTCATGTATTTCGTTCAAAACGACAAAGGTCAAGGAATTTAGAGAGAAAAAAAAATGCATCCAGCATTGCAATGCTCTACGAGAGCTTCTCTCCTCATTCTTTCGTCGTCTCTCGCCCTCTTGCCTGCTTGGGTATACTCTCCTCTCTTTCAAGCAAAGAGGAACGTACTCGAGCGCGTCGAGGTCACCGCTCTCTCGAGTCATTGCACCTGCTGCACGCTGTTGCTACTGCAGCCCTGAGCTGAGGACTCCTCAGTCCTCTCTACGAGAGACCCAAGACACTACTATACCTCATGACCATTACCTTTAGTCTCCTTCTTCCGTTGCAAAAGTCCAGCCTGAATGACCACTTTTCCCTGGCTCCATATAAATAATTAAATGATCTTTCCTCGTTTGATATTGCAGGATAAACGCTGCAGTCTTCGATTAAATGCGGACGATTTTGAACACAAAAAAAAATCATAAAAATACACCGATTGCTGATTAGAAAATGATTTTTTTGAGTCGTTATTCTTATTTTTTTTTGTAATTAATTTGTATTCACTGAATTAAAGAAAAATTTTTAATAAAAAAAAACTGAACCGTCATCAGGAAAGGATTCTTATAACTTTGATTTTGCCTTTTGTCTCGTAATTTCTTTAAGGGGATTGTTGGAAAAAAGAATAATTAAAAAATACACTCAATAAGCGTATGCGAACTCTTTTTTTTTTTTTTCAAATTTACAAAACCGACTGTTCTTTGTTTGGATATGTGAAACTCGTGCAAGAGAATATTTTACTGGAATTTAAAATATTTTTTTTTCTCCATAAACAAGAGCCAGAAAAATCTCAATTAATTCGTCAACATTCTTGACACTCTGAATGACTTTGGAAGAAAAAAGAACTAAAAATTTCGTGGCTGAGTTAGTGTGGGATGCCCTACGTGAGTTTTTTTTTCCAAAAATCGATTTTTCTCGATGCATATATATATATATATACGTCAGGAGGACAAGAGCACGTGTCCCAATGTCATAATTTTTTTTTACCCATTTTTCTCTCCCATCATACGTATACACTCGTCATTCTTGTTTTACGGTATTAGGAATATTACAGTGCTGCTCTATTGCGCATAATATAGAGCTTTTACCGCAAGCACGCATCGAATGCATGCTAGATGGATATATGGAACGACGGTTGCACGCGTCGTCGAGTGGCGAGAGAGTATACTCGTCAAAGTCACCCTATTTCAAGTAGTAAAAGCAGTAACGATTCTGTCAATATATATGTATTAAAGTTGCGGATTCATTTATTTTCATTATTTTTCATGAGAATCAAGTTTATCAAACGTTATCAAAATTATTTTGCATTCTACTGAAATTTTTAAAAATACAACGCTAAATTATATTCCATTTTTTTTTTTCTCAATAAACGTGATTATTATTACAATTTTATCAATAAATGATTATTATTTTATCGATAAATTGTTTTTTTACCTTTTTTTTTTTCTTTTCGTTATTATCATTCTGTGAATTATTATTTTTTTTGTTCAACGTGATTGCGATTATTATTGATCCAGGGCTGTATAAAAAAGAAAAAAAAAACGATCGATAAATGTTGATCGAATTTCCAATGGGTTTTCGGGGTAATTAAATATCGATTACCAATCAAGGTAGAGGGGGGAAAACAAAAAAAAACGTGTGACATAAATTATATTTTGTGCGCCAGGACACGATGATGCGTCACGCAACCTGGAGTAATCGAATTCTCCATTTCTAACGCTCGTATATCTGAATTATTAATGTCGCTCGATCTATCTGAGAAATCGTAGATCTTTCGATATATCTAAACACATCGATCGGGACATAATGAGACCATAGCCCCGTTGTGTTATAAAGAACGAAATTATTTAGCCAATGCTCGCGGTTAATAAATTTTTTCCATTAATTTTGAAATATGAGCTTGCAAACTCTCCCTCTGGACAATATAGAGATGGGTTGAACGGTGCGATACTTCGGGTAAGTCCGGGGTAAACGATAAAAATTTCATTTAATCAACGGAGAAAACGACGAATTATTCCTTCCTTCATTAACTAAGAGTGTTGACCCTCCCCGCCCACTCTGATTCCACGAGTATATACTCGAATATTTATGCGAAAACCTTTTACGTGACCCATTTCATATGCGTGACGCAGAATGTTTTCTTTTTATTTATGCGACGCTCTCTCTCCAACAACGATCGTTGAAAAAAAAAAAAACCTTAATAACATTAAAAAAAAAAGTTTTTTCGTTTTTTTTTTTGTCAAATTTTGGATTTTTCGAGTTACAGAGGAGGGACTTACCCAAGAGAATCTCAACTTTGCCATTTCTCCGAGGCTTGAAAGACCACAGGCCAATCATATTTCACCAGACTTCACTTATTATCACACTCTGACCAACAATTTTCAGATCGTATTTTTTTATTTATTTCTAATTTTTTTCGTTATATGCACGAGCAAAAGGGGAGGGGGGGGGGGATAAATAAATGTTTACGAAGACTCTTTATTTACTGGATTAATTAATCGTGCTCGAGAGAATACTCTCTCGCCCCGAACTCAAAGCTCATAAGAGTCACAGAAATTTTCTCATTCGAGTCTTTAGACTCATAAGGCTAATTAATTTTACTGAATTAATTATTTTTAATTTCAATGCATATATATAAATTTTATCACTCGTGGCACCGGAAGACGAGATATAGAAGCGATATTTGCTTCAAACGATTGAGATAATTCTCTCGGTGCATCCCACAAGTATAATTATAAATCGGCAAAATTTTTATAACGTTATAACGATAAAGTTGTGGATGGTGAGAATCGTAAATGTCTTTGCAGATATTACTCGGCAAGTTCATCGCGAATTTTCTTGCAGCCTCGAAGCTTGGGTGTTGCAAGGTTGAGAATTGCAAGAAGATCGAGTCAAAATTGAAAAAAAAAAAAATAAATTCTTGTCAACGAAGAATCTGAGACTTTGTCCAACAGGTCATCACAATAAATTATCACATTTATTAAACATTACAGTCGACAATTTATCACGATTTATGGAACATATAGGATTAATTTTTTTTGTTTATTTTTGGGATTAATATACGTTAATTAAGATACGACGAATGATATTTCGTCGTCGTCGCATATATATATATATATATATATATATATATATATACATAGGCGATCGTCCATCGCGCGCGGCTTCTTGAACAAAACTGCAAGCGGACTCGTTAGTCCCCTTCGATACAAACATACGTACAGAAACCTAGAAACCACCCCTGCGGCGCACGTGAGTCTGGCGCAGACGCCCGAGCGTTGTTTTACGAATAAATGTATCGTTCTGGTATTAAAAAAAAAAGAGAGAGAGAAAAAAAAAACAAGGAAAACTACCTTTCATGGGGCGTGCTTTATGAAACACGTACTTGTGTGTGCATTAGCACTGCGGGGTATAGGTAATGAAACGAAAATATCCGAACAAAGCTAGATCGACATCGTAAAAATGTGCTCTATTGTGAAATAAAACTTTTTTTTTTTTATCGCATGTTAAAAGCACGAAATAAATTGAAATAAATTGCTATTTGTGCTGTTTGGGTTAGGGGTGCCTGGGGAAAAAAGTAAATTTTTCATTGTCGATTTGAAAAAAAAAAAAAAAATTCACTCATTTATTTTTTTAATGGCGAATGGTATAAATTTATTTTTTCGTTTCAATCGGGAATAACTTTTGTTGCTCGTGAATTTTTAACTTTTATTAAGAGTCCCTGAAAAGGTAATATCGTGAGATAGAATATGGAAAAAGTAATCTATTGTTTAAAATAATTCGTTGATTTTTATTAATTTATTTTGCCAAAAAATATTTGGTAGCCCATTCTCATTATTTGGCAGATATGCTTATTCGAATTTTCTCCCACTTCGCGTAAATTTGTAGCTAAAAATATTAAAAATTCGAAAAACTAGAGAGAGAGAGAGAGAGAGAGAGAGAGAGAGAGAGAGAGCTGTTTGAAAAAAACTGAAAATTCTCGAATGTATGAGAAAAGCAGACTAGAGGCACGAACAAGAAAATCGAATCAATTTAAAAATGGTAGTCATACGAACGAGAAATGTTAATCTTGCGAAAAAAAAAAAATGGCAATGATACACGATACAGGAATTGAAAAAAAAAAAAAAAGAAAACCAATATTTTTAAACTTGCAAGCTAATCAACTTTAAATTAAAATTTAATGAGGAGTCAATTTTTTTTTACCCAACAAGCTAGAAACCTCTCAATTTTATTCTATCAAAAAATCTACGAAAATTGAGTGACTTGATCACGAAAAAAAAAAAATATAGGTATATCTATTTATAAGTCGTATCGAAAAAATTATTTATCGCTATTTTAGTTTTCACAGTCGAATAATGACGCGACGATGAATAACGATCCGTATGTAATCGAGGTAAAATTTTGTAGCTCCGCAAATATATACACACACACACACACACACACACACACACACACACACACACACACACACACACACACACACACACACACACACACACACACACACACACACACACACACACGCGCGCGCGCGCGCACACTAACGCTCGTTATCAAAGCTCTGGCAACCGAGCTTAGGACAATATGAACGGGCATTTTCATTTTTTGTCAATTTTATCGACCAGTAAATCCCATTGAACCTCGTGGGGATTAGAGAACCTCATGACACCCTCGCATTTTCTTACAGAGTAAATGCCACTCTCGATTTATTATATATATATGTATATAAATGTGACGGATGAGCGGGCTCTTTCGTTTTATCCTTTTGCAAAGCACTCAAGAATTAAAACGAATTTTACGCTCAGCTCGCGAAAGGAATATAAACATATATATATTTATATATACAGTGTCACGAAAATACACACGTGTACTCTCGATCATAACTACGTAAATATATATAGTGATATTTGTCACGTTGAGAATCCCTTCTCTGATCTAAATTATCGATTTTACAAATTATTTCTGAAATAAAAAGTAAAATAATTCTACGATTACAAAAATAAAAAAAAATTTAACGTTTGCCTCAAAGTTATTTTATGTTTAAAACATCAAAACTGCAGAAAATTTGTCCATCACTTTCCGTCTAAATCTATAACGTTGACCAAATAACCATTACTCACATCGTCAATGGATCTTAAAGATGCGGTGGCATAACTATAACTTTTTCGACGAACATTAGGGTGTCCCCTGGCGTTTTTTTGTGGCAAATGCCAGCTCGATATTAAGAAATATACGAAATTTAAAGCAAGCATATCATTTTCCATGAACATATTAAAAAAAAAAAAAATTTGAAAAATTCAAAATTTTCAAGAAATCTTGAACTCTTCAGCGAATAATTTCAAAATCAATGTCGAGAATTCTTGTCCCCTAGCTTATTTATATATGTGAAGTGAACTGGCTCCGTAATGAAAAATTCGCAAAAATTGGAGCAAACATAATTTCCCATGAAAATTCAAAATTTCACGTAATTCAAAGTTTTTTGAAATTTTACACCCATTTACCAGCTATTTTCAAATTCAATATCGAACATTAGTGTCACCTGGCTCATTTACATGGAAAGTTTTGGCTCGATGGTGGTAAATTCACGAATGTCAGAGTCAACATACAATTTTCCAGAAAAATTAAAAATTTTTAAAAATTCAAAATTCCATAAAATCTGAACCTTTTGATGGATTTTTGGTAAATTTAATATCAAATATTCTTGTCGCCTAACCTATTTATGTAAGAAGTTTCGACCCAATAGCTGGAAATTTACGAAAGTTAGAGAGTGCCGAATTTTTTTGAAAAATTCTATAAGAACTGAAATTTTTGAGTAATTTTGACAAAAATTATAACAAACTAAGGGGATTTACTGCCGTATTTATCTCGATATATAACTGTTTGAATTTTGCAAGGCCAGCACGTACACACGCCTAGACATTTTTTCTGATTGTGATTTCTTGAATTGTGGATCATTTTGAGCACTTTGACATGAAAATGTAGGGAAATTTTTTTTTTTTTTCATGAAAACAAATCTACGAGAAAGAAAAATAATTTAAAAATTATTTTCAGAGATTTAATGTCCAATTATGCACAATTGTCCTGATTTGCGATGATTGTCCTCAAGGACAACAATTTAATAAAATATTTCCTCAAACGTAATTTTTTTAAAATCATTTTTATAATTCGTAACACATCAATTATCCTTAGCGAGTGTCCTGATAGAATAATTGTTATGAATAATTCAGATTATTCTCAAGAGTTTGCTCGATGCTCAAAAGTCTGAACAAGCTTGTTTTATTTATTTAATTTGCCCAGAAAAAAAAATCACATCGAAAATCTCAAACGCCTAATTTGTAATTTTTCATTAAAATTTTCTTTCAATTCGATCTTAATTTTTCGTGAGTGAAATATTCAATCGCATTTGTATTACGATTAAAGTTTAATTAAGAACAATAATTATTTACAATAATTATTACAAATAATTATTGTTTTTCTATTCTGTACGTTTTTTTTTTTTTTCCATCAAAAAGAGAGATTTGAACAACCCCCTATGAAGTTGACGCTGAGGAAAAGTCTCGTCGATATTATATCCGTCAGTGTGCGAGCAATTCAATGAGGAAACAGCCCCAGCTTTGCCCTCGGGCAGTTTTGAAGAATTTTTTTTTGTTTCCTTCTTGTCCGAGGAGAGCTGGAGATTTTGTACAATCGACAGATGGTCAAAAGTACGAGGGAGGAAAATGAGAAGATAAATGAAGGGTGGAATTTTTATTTTGAACCCTCAGCGAGTAAGAGTCGCATTCTGCACGAAACTCATCGTTTGATCGTAGGGTGGTAAGTCTCGTGGTCGGCGCTCTCTAGCGTGTTTTTCATGAAACCAGAAAGACCACCCTCACTCGAAGAGGGTGGCTTCTGTCTTTTTTTTTTTTTGATAACTCGACGAAAGATGGCGTTGTCAACTCTAAAAAATCCTCTTTCATCCCCTTCTCTTTTCATCCCTCTTCAAGCCTGAGTTTACTTACTCGAGGACTTTCAATCCTCGGCTTGGTTACTCGAGCCAAACATTCGCACAGATATATATATACATAAACAATAACGCTTAAACGACAGTTTTTTCATCCCTTCGCAACGTTTTTCCCGCAACATTGAATTTTCCGATAGTTTTTCTTTCTCCCATGCTCAAGGATCGCTGCAATTGCCCCTTTGTCAAGTGCTCGAGGGCAGACATTTGGCAGAATACAAAAAAAAAAGAAAAAAATTGCTGTGCAAAATTGTAGAAATTTTTTTTTTCTTTATTCATAAAAAAATTATTCAATTAATTTGTCAGTATTGGAATATCATTTTTTTTAAACAATCGATCTTGACAAAGACAAATTGTTGCATATAATTAATGATTGTTTAATAAAAAAAAATTCAACAAAATCGAACGTGAGTCTATCGTAAAATCGATTTAAACATCCGGATGAAAAAAAAATCATCAATCAACAACGAATAATCATTCAAAAAATAATGATAATCAACAGATAGAAGAAGAATAAAAGCAGTAATTTTTCAACACTACTTTTAACCCTTTCGGACCGATTAATGATTAATCCGAATTAATTCGAAAGCCTTTCTTCGATTTCGATTTTAAAATTTTCAATCATCTGTACTTCAAACGAGAAAAAGTTTTGAAAAAAAAACTTATTAAAATTTTCCAAATAGTCAAGAAATCACATTTAGAAAAAATTTCTCGACGTATGTATGCAATATTCAAACAGTTATATCTCGAGAACACCTTGAGCAATCGTGCCTAAATTTTTCACACAAGTCGATCAGTAAACCCCCTTGGTTTGTTACAATTTTTGTCAACATTACTCAATAATTTCCGATTTTATATAGAATTTTAAATTTTTAAAAAGAAAAAAAAAGTCTGTCCTCGCTTTAACTTTCGTACATTTTCAGCTATAGGGTCGAAACTCAGTACATAAATGGGCTTTTTGATATTCACTTTAGCGACAATTCATCGAAGGGTTCAGATTTTAAGAAATTTTGAATTTTGCTGAGAAACCGTTATACGTTAACTCTGATATTTGTGAATTTACCACGGTCGAGCCAACACATTCCACCTAAATAAGTCAGGGCGCACTGATGTTCGACATATTGAGTTTAAAAATAACTGGTAAATGGGTTTAAATTTTCAAAAACTTTGAATTATGTATATACGTGAAATTTTCCATTTTCATGGGAAATTATATGTTCGGTCAAACTTTGGTAAATTTATTACTACTAAGCCAACATTTTATACATAAATAAGCCAGGGGGACAATAATTATCGATATTGAGTTTGAAATGATTCGCTGAAGAGTTGAAAATTTCTGGAAAATTATGAATTTTTAAATATTTTTCGAATGGCACTTGCAAAAAAAAAAAAAAAAAATACCGAAGGGACACTAATGTTCATTAAAATGTTAGTTCATGCCACTGCATCATAAGATCGCTTGAAGATGTCAGTATAATGGTTATTTTTTCAACGGAATTGATTTTGCCGAAAAGTGAGGAACAAATTTACCTCAGTTTTTTTTTTTTTAATATTGTAAAAATGAAATTACATTGAACGAACGTTAAAAATTTTAAAGTTTCCTCCATGAGGTAGCTAAAACTGAAAACCTCCAAAAGAGAGGTCGAGATTAAACAATAAGGAAGCAATGTTTCTAATTTGCCCATTTTTTTTTAAATTTAAATTCACCACAAATGCTCTATACGTACTAGTCGAATTGGTCTAAATTTATTTTCATTCTCCCCGATGAATTGAGAGAGGATAAAAAAAAACGAACCTCGTCGCAGTATAGCGGTGGTCTGACCTTCAAAAAAAATGAAAAAAGAAAGAAAAAAAAAAAGGAAAAGGAAAGACGCGCAAGGGGATGTGTCCAATCTACGCGAAACGCGCCGCAAGTCGAGTCGAATCCGTTGCGGTGCGGCGAGAGCTTTTATATGAGAGCGAGGGAGTATAGGTCAGCAACGAGGTCAGCCTTGTTCTATAGCCCAACAGTTGGGTTATAGGTTCACCCATTGATTGTACATTTCTCGCAGAATGAAAACACAAACGCACCAACACAAACACAAAGATATTACATCCAGTACCACGGTATTATAGTTACACGTGGCTCAGGGCTATTCCCATGGGCAACATATATGTAAAGAACACACACACGCACACACACACGAAGGGAACTCTCAATCGATATCGCGATATCCTTGCGTTCACGTGGGGACTTTCATCATGTTAACAAAGAAGGTTTTCGAACGAAAATTTTGATAAATATTCTCTAAATTTTGATGAATATTCTCTCTCAGATAAATTTTAATAATAATAATAATAATTTAAAAATAAAAAGAAAATAAGTCATTGACGATCAATTCACGGGAGATACCACTGAATCCTTTTTGTTTTTGTTTTTGTCTTCGTTTTCACGAAAGAAGAAGTAAAAAAAAAAACAAAAAATAATATTCCAAATATTTTTGATTTTTCATCGTTTCAATATACTCGGAATTTAAAGAGGAAAAAAAAATTAATCGATCACAAATCCAAATTCGAATTTCGTGATTCAACTTTCTGTCTCTCTATAGCTCTATATAATTATATTAGTCTCTCTATAGCTCTGTATAACTATATTAGTCTCTCTGTAGCTCCGTATAATCCTCTCGGCATTATTATCCAAAGTACATATACATGCTGTACTAACGAGGCTATGGTATAGTCGCGAGGGTATGAAATCGTACAGTCGCGTTGTACGGGACGAGAGGCAACAATTTTGGTTGCACACATTAGTCGAGAAACCGTTGTTGCGTTTATGGACAATAGCCCTGGGGCATGTAAACTATGACAATGCGTGTATGCACACACGGAGATGTATTTACTCGGTTCATCGGAGCGAATGAAATTTTCGTTTCGCGAAACCAAATACACGGGCGCTCTCATCCCGTGTTTGATTCTCTTGATCATGAAACAATACGCTTGACCTATAATGTCGATATGCAATGTTTGCTCGTGACGTCGTTAATATTTTGCTTCCACATTGAGGAAGCAAAATATATTTGTTTTCATAACGTTTTTTTTTTTTTTCATGATTTTGATGATGCCAAAGCGCTTTAAATGTGTCAAAACATCTGGAAGCACAAATTTAAAAAATCGTGTGAGTGCTTTGAAAAATTCAAACCCTCTTATAACTTGAGAACGATTTGAGCTACATCGCTGCCTTTCCGTATACAAGTAAATCTGTACAACCACTTCTTTGATTGCAATTTTCGTCAAAATTACTCGAAAATTACAAATCTTATGGAATTTGGAAAGTTCCAAAAAAATGCCTGTGGCCGCTCTGACTTTTGCAAATTTTGAAATATCGGAGTAATTTTTGTTACGCAAATAGATCAGGGGGGACAGGGATATGTTTGGCACTGAATTTGGTGAGAATTGCTCGAGAGGTTGAAATTGTAAAAAAAAAAAATTGAAATTAAGACAAAAATTTCTGTTGGCTCTCTAACTTTCATAAATTTAGAGATATCGTGCCAACATTTTTTTTTTTTTTTTTACACAAATAGGCTAGGGGAGCAAGATCTTTGGTAGTGAATATTTGGCTCGAGGGTGTTCGAGAGATTGTATAAAATTTTGTAATATGTCTGTGATCGCACTGACGTTCGTGAATTCGAGGTGCTTTAGCCAAAAACTTATAAAAATGCACTATGGGACAATAATGTTTGATCTCGAATTTTGAAAGAATCGCAAGGTAGTTCTCTCGTGGTAGCTAATCCATAAGATTAAAATTTTTTTTTTTTAAATATCTTCAATTTTAATATATTTATTCATTTCGCGAAACGTCAATGCCCCTTATCGACCTCATTACGGAGAAATTAATACTTGAAAATGCCAATTCCTCAAGGCAAATTTGCTTCGTCATATAGAAGAATCGATTTCCGGTCACTTTAAAACGATATATCTTATGGAAAATCCAAAAGATTCTTACAAAAAACGAGACTTAGATTCATTAAGCACGTAAAAATCTAACAGGCCTAAAAAAAATATGATTGTCGACCAATTTGTTAAGCTATACTGATTTTAATACGAGCATCCGGGTAGTGATACACAACTTATGGCATAATGTCGTGACGGTGAAAAAAATGTGGCAACGCGATATCGAAACGAAAGCGGTATTTGACAATTCGAACAACATAACCTCTCCGCGTCAACGTCAATAGAGCGGGCGAGAGAGTGAGAGGGCAGGAGAATGAAAAGAGAAAGAAAACGCAACGTTGCCACACGTAAATATCATACGAGATCTAGTAATACTTGAGTCGTTGCAATTACTATTTTACTAATTACATATTATTTATAATAAATCGTTGATTAATTGTATTCACCTGGGTAAGCTTATTTAATATTTATTAATTTTAACCCATACATCCAATATTTTTAGGAATCATCATTTAGACATTTATAGCTAATTGACTAGTCTGCAGCGATAGAACTACCTTAACGGATTTCGTGAAATTTTGAAATTTTCGAAAAATATCTGTGATCGCTCTGACCGTCGCAGATTTGAGATTATGAACCAAAAAAAAAAATTACACAAGTACAGCTGGCAGGAGGGATATTAAATTTCGCAAGAAGTCATCGAACTTTGAAAATGAGAATGCAAATTGGAAAACTTGCAGATTGCTTCCTCCTTACCAAAGCTCTTTTCTATGGGGAAGTCAAAATTACAAAAGCCAACTTCACACTTACGAAACTACGAAAATCATCTTCATAGAGGTAACTTTGCAATGAGGAAACAATGTGAAAGTTTTCAATTTGCACGTTTTTTTTTCTTTTCATTCAAAATGGCAGAAATTTTTTTTTTTTTTCAAAGATATTATCGGCACACGATATTATCACTATCATTATTATTACTATAATTTGATATTATTACTATTTTATTATTATTATTACTTTAGAATAATAATAATTTTTTTAAAAATTATTATTGATCATGCTATGATTTTTTTGTAATCTCAAATGCGTATAGTTATGTATGACTTATAACAAATTGTAATCCATGCATATGCCCGTCACAAGGCACTTTATGAGAGAAGCTCATCGTGAACTTTCTTCTTTGGGGATTTACAGCATACACAGACAAAAATTGCTACGCAACCCACAAACGCACCTTCCGTGGTGCCCTTTGGACAAAGTATAGAGCTATATATTCTTCTCGTTTCAATTACCACGAACGAGAAGAGACGATGCGAGATGCGAGATGTGAGATGTGAGATGTGAGATGTGAGGTGTGTGTGTGTGTGTGTGTGTGTGTGTGTGTGTGTGTGCGCGTGTGTGTGTGTGCGCGCGCGTGTGTGTGTGTGTGTGTGTGTGTGTGTGTGTGCAGCCACGGACAAAGTCTCATTTATATTAGAACGGAGGGGGGAATGAAGGTTGAATGAAAAAAAAAATGGAGAAGGATGTGTGATGCATGCGAGAATGCTCGAGGTATGGGTAAGTTTTTATCCAGAGAGAGAGAGAGAGAGAGAGAGATGAATTTCATTCAATTTGCAAGTCTTAAAGGCATCCGGAAAATGTCAATGAAATGCAATTTTTTTAATATTTAATTTTTGAATTTTAAATATTTCAGAGCTGGGCAAAGTACCTGAATGTACTTCAAGTGCAAAAAACGGTAACTACTTGAAATACATTAAGTATCAAGTATAAAATAATTTTAAAGTTTTCAGGTATACATCTCGTAAGTTCTAGTACTTATATTTGATTTCTTACGTACTCTTTAAACTCGTTTGATTTTGACTCGAGTACTTTTTGTATCAAAACATATTTTCACATTGTGCAATTCACTCAGTTTAGGCAGATTAGAACAGAAATATTTGAACGAAGAATTATAAATAATTTTAAAAAATAGGATTGACGATTGTTATCAGGATTTATTTAGCTTAAGGTTTGAAAAAGAAAAAAATAAAGAATATAATACACGGATTGTTAAAAACGGTGTCATTGAAAATGACACCGTAACTACCGTAGCTTGAGCCTTTGAACGGTCATTTCTTACAATCTTAACCAAAAGTTGGCGCAGAACGTTCCTCATTTATATATTCAAAGGCGTTATACATGCAACCATTAGCGAGATATAATGATTTTAAAATTTGCATCGTTGGAATGCAACGAAAATAAATTTTTTTAAATAAAAAAAATCATCTCCAGTATTGCTGACGCTTAACAAAACAAAAAAAAAACCCATTTTCGTTGCATTCCAATTATGCAAATTTCAACATCGTGAGATATATTCAAAAGTACTTCATACTTGGTACTTGAAAAAGTACTTAAAATACAGGAAATTACTTGAAAATTTAAGTAAAAATACTTGAAAATTCAAGTAAAATACTTGAAATACATTTCAAGTACTTTGTGCTTCGAGTATACTGTATTTCCAGTATATCGCAAGTACCGGATACTCGAAGTACTACCCAGCTCTGAAATATTTTTACGATTCCTCGAAAAACGTTCGTCTTTCTAAATTTAATTTTATATTTCCCCGTTACCATTTTTTTTTCTATTTTATAGTGATAACAAAAAACAACAATAATAAAAACTATTATTATCATTAATTATGTAATTCTTGTTATCATTGTCGTATATTTTGGAAAATTTTACGTCTTTCGTTCGACAATTTTGATTATTAAAGTTATTCAGATGAAAAAAAAAATAAATAAAAAATAAAGGACAGGTGCCCCGGGGGTAGCTCCGATCGTTATTGATACAACTTTTGTTTCATGACGAAGTTTAGAAACACGAATCGCAATGTAAAAAAAAAAAAAAAAAAAAAAAAAAAATGACTACCACCCTTGTATATTGAAATAACGAGACACGAGAAAACTTGTGCCATGCTAGGAATTTATTTTTAGAAGAAAAAAAAAAAAAAATGGGACGTACATGACTTTTAAATCGAGGCCATGTTAGCGCAAACCGACAATTCCCCTCACTCGGTTGCAATATTTCCACTTTACAACGGTCACAATTATTTGTATCGATTCGCGCGGACAAACCACCCCGACGATCATTTTTTCGCTTTTACAAATTTCACCTTCCAATTTTCCATGGTCACACGATCAAATTTTTCAATCACTTTTGTTTTCTTTTTTTTTTGCACGATTTACCATTTTTCTTTGGCTCGTTAGAATTTTTTTAATCATAATTTCAGGCAATGTGATGGTGCACTGATAATTTATAATTAGTCATGAAGGTAGGGGGGAAAAAATTAAATTCGAAAAAAAAAAACATGAAAATCGAATCGATAACTTCCATTTTGGTAATTGTGGATCAAGTGTCGTGATAAAATGTAAAACATTATACATACATATATATATATATATATATATATATATATATATATATATATGAGTGTATGTGTGGGGGGAGGGGGATAGAGTCAACAAAACTACGAGCAACATATAGATATAATGCATATATTATAAGAGTCTGGAGCTCCTCTCGACATGACGATATAGGAGGAAACGTACTAGTCTCGAGTCTCGAGTCGCTAGGAGAACCAAAGTTTCTTATGTTTAGTTATATGTAACATAAACGCAGAAACCTAACCGAGAATCCAAAGCCCTATACATTATAATAGTACACGTAATTCATGATTTGCGCCAAAGCATTTGAAAGGCTTCCCTGTCCCAAGTTTCGTGCGAGTTTCAATTTCAAATGACGAAGATCAACGAAACGTAGTTAAACTTTTTCGAGCAAAATAAATTTACACCACCCATACGAATTTGCAGCTACGATTCGACGCAATGCGACAGTGCAAGTCGAAATTTTTGTGAATTAAAAAAAAAAAAAACAACCGACTCCAACATTTCCGATTCGATATCGTTTCATTGAAACTAAAAAAAAAAAAAAAATCAAATATTGGTACCTGAAAATTTTTAGGGAATTTCGCAATAAGACACTTTTTTTTCTTCATTTTTTATCGCCATATTGAATTTGTGATTTTGGATTTCGACAATTTGGAGTAATCTCACATTATTTTTTCAATCCCTACCCCCCCGAGTTCTTCGAGATATTCGAGTCTAACGAAGAATGTCGAATTCAAAGGAACAATCGATGCTCCGAGTAATTAGACTGAGATTACGTGATTTGCGGGTATAATTGAAAAATCACAAAAATTTTGTGAAACAAAATTTTCGGATATTGAATTCGGGGGTAAGAAAAAAAATAATTACTCAAATCGGAAGAAAAATGGAATAAAAATAAATTGATATATAATGCAATTGAAAATTGAGAAAAAAAAAAAAAATTGAATTAAACTCGTATTAAATTCGACGATAAAAATTGTACGAGCAACGAGCGAAGTAGGTGAAAATTGAATAATCGTTTGTCAGAGGGATGAGTCGGGCATATCATCGCTGACTTATCTGAACGATAAAAAATTAAAAAATCACGAGGCTGTAGGAAAAAAAAAAAGTTGCAAACTCTTCTCAAGCTCTCGCGGACGCCTTTCTCACGCAAGCTTTAGCCTCGTCTCGAGGATAAATGGGATATTTCAACTTTTTTCTTTTGGCTCAAAGCAAAGAGTAAACGATTTTTTTTTTTTCCCCCCAACCATATCCGGTATATATGTAATTCGATGCATACAAATATGTTTGCATATTTCGCGGAGAGTCTCTCCGGGGATTTGAACTTTCAACTCTTTGGATTTATCTCTCGGGGTGTATGGAAATGATGCGCGAACTTGGAGAACAATGGATCTGGTGTGAGAGAGCGAGTTATCGGAATATTTTTTTTTTCCTTGTCTCATTTTTTTCTTTTCTTCGTCATGATGTCGCGGCAATACGTCGCCCCGTTGTACCGTCTTTTTTTTTCTTCAATTTTTTAATTTTTTAATTTACGAGAGCAATACCACAACGCGATGGTTGGATATAAAGTCATGAATGGTAAAAAAAAAAAAAAAACGAGGGAAAAAAAATGATATGTAGCTCGCAAATATGCACGCAAAGTCGCGATAAAAGTGCAACAAAGTCCTTTTTGAGAATGCAATGACGGTAGTGAAACTCGCGTTGAAAAAGTGCGAAGAGAGAGAGAGAGATAGTCAAAAGATAAGAGCACATGAAGTATAGAAAAGCGAGTTTCGATTGTGAAATGTGACCGAGGAGATAGCCTCATCGTGAATTTATCAATCATGGAAATTGCGTATGTGACAAATTATCGATTATCGGAGAATTTAACGAGAAATTACGAAAATTAAATAAATAACGTGCGAATTAATGAGATTTCGCTTGCACTCGAGGACTTCCGAGGCAGATGAATTGCTGCTCTTATTGAACATCGGTGATTGATAAATAACAATAAAAAAAAAAGAAAAATAATAACGATAAATCGTGAGAATTAATTTAATTAAATTTTGATTTTTCTTTGTTTTTTTTTTTTCAATATTCATACCTGAAACGAAGACCTCAAGCAATGAAAATATTTCCTGCTAAAACGTTTTTTTTTTTTTTTTTTTCGTAAGATTCAAATAAAATTCCTGACAACATTGTAGAAAAATCATCGCCAATTTTCGTGCATTGAAGCCATGATATAAAATGACTAAAAAAGAAGATTTGTTCAGTGACAATCAATTAACTAAATTTCTTCGATTATTAAACGATGTCGAATCGAGCCATACGAAAATTTCTCCGATTTAATCAAACCATGGTGAATACGAAATTTTTTTAAAATTTATCAAGCCGGTAAACGGACTCGAAGAAATTGAAAAAAAAAAAAAAAATTGAATCGTGCCAATTAGAGAAAAAAAAATAGAAAAATCATTATCTCATGAGATAATGGAGATAATTTCGAAAAAATTTATGACAAAAGAATAATTTATCGTAATTAATCTTGTTGCTGTCATTGTCAATTAATTTTCGATCGAAATAATTCCCAACAACATAATTATGAATATTGCATGAAAAAAAAATCATAATATTCATTAGAAGCTACGATAATTCTTAATTATTTGGGGGGGAAAAAAAATTACTTTACTCATTTAATTTCACAACACTCACGCAATTCCATTTTTGCAAATTGCTTTAAATACTTTTACAAGGCATAAAAAAAAACGTGCAAAGAATATCACGTGGAAAATTAAAATATCGAATAAAATCTGAAATTTTTTTACCGATTTTTCCATAATTTGATGCCAATTGCCATTTAAAATCTTCTTTTTATGTCAAAAATAAGCCCTGAATCAAGCCCGATATCATAAAATTTGCACTAATCAAAGTGATCGGAGATTTTTTTTGTTTTGATTAAATTTTTTTTTTAAACTCGAACCCCTCGAGCGTTTCTTTCGAAATTCAATGTCAAGCCCTCTTGTCCTGTAACCTATCGACGTAAAAAAATTTGGCTCGTTTCCGGAAGTTCGCGAGTTATATTGGAAATTTATTTGGAAAAATTTTTGAAATCCGAATCCTTCGGGGGAATTCTTGCCGAATTCAATACCCAAACGTCCTTGTTCCCTGATCTATGTATTTGCGTAAAAATTTTCGAGCAGAGATTTTTGGAAAAATTCAATATCATGTAAAATGGGACATCCTTTATAGATTGTGCATAAAATTTTAATAAACAAAAGGGATCTTGTGCTCAAGTTGTGTGCAAAATTTGCTCACGACTGCTTCGGTAGTTTTCGAATTGTTTTTTTTTTTTTTTTCACCATCACAAAGTTTCCTCTATGAGGAAGCAACAATAATAATTAAAAAAAAAAAATAATTTGCTCTAAATACTATTATTATTGTTATTTTGAATTATGAGAGTCTGTCTAATCGGTCCCTCGGTCCCACGAAGAGAGGAACAAAGATATCTCGTTACGTAATTTCCCGCACCTTTGAATCGACGAGACAAAACCGAAGAGAGAGAGAGAGAGAGAGAGAGAGAGAGAGGATTGTGAACAAGACTTATGCAAATACGAAAACCCATCCCTCCGACCCATTGTCGTAGATCGCGACTGAATGTGCTATGAAAATTTATTCCAGCCCTCGATAAATTATACAAGTTTCTCGAAAAAAAAAAAATCTTTTTAGTGCCTGACTACTGCAAGTAGAAAATTTCGTTTCATCGTTCGAGTACCTCGGTGAGCCGAAAAAAAAATGAGAAAAACTTCATTTGCCTTCAATGTATTCAATTAAAAATTGTAATTTCATATCGCAATTTTTTAATTAAAAAAAAAAATTAATAAATTAGCTTAAAAAATGAAATAAAAAATAATTTGGAGTAAAGAAAAAAAAAATTTATCCAAATAAACGATCTGTATGATGCACGAAAATACAGCGAACCGTATCGATAAAGTTCTACGCAGTTTCCCTGTGCCCACGTGAAAATACGATACATCGGTGCATTAGGAAAAGTGGCTAATTTAAAAAAAAAAAAGATTTATTCAAGTAAAAATGCATCTGTCCCTAATGCGATTTGTTTCGTATAAATAAATAGAATTTTCAGACGAAATACTTTTCTTTTTCACTGTCATTTGGTAAATTACGTTTAGCTAGAAGTTTTTTTTTTGGTGAAACCAATCAGGGGGAAAAAAATTTAAGAGCAGTAAGGAGTGTCAGGGGATTTAGACGTGGGAGAAGGAAAGCAATATAGCCTCCAATTTTTTTTTTTCGCGCTTTTTCCTCATCTCTAGCGAGAGCTTTGGTTCTGGGTACGTACATGTATATATGTAGCCCATCTGGATGAACCTACCCCTGGAGTGTCATCGCCCGCATCGAACAAAAGAAATCGATTGTGCTTGTAAATAAAATCGGTCAGGTCTTCGAGCCATCAGACACTCTCTCTCTCTCTCTCTCTCTCTCTCTCTCTCTCTCTCTCTCTCTCTATCTCTATTGTTCTCTTTCTCGGCTCGAAACGTCGTATCAGCTGACCCGTCTAGCCGAGAGACGCACGTTACGACAATTTGTAATATTAAAAAAAAAAAAATTTCAACAAAACAACAGCGATTATCACAAATATGTTTAATTAAAGATTTAACGGCGATCGATAAATTACGCGTTGATTTAAATATCACGATCGTTATTTGACTGCAAAAAAAATTTGTATGAGCAAGAAAAAACAAATGAAATTTTTATAATATTAGCCTTCTCTCGTGACTGGCGTGAATTTTTAATTGATATACCGAGCGTTATAATGCGCGCGCGTGTGTGTGTGTGTGTGTTATATTATGCGCATACAAGCACTCGTATAGTGGACGAAAAAAACGCATGCGCGACCACGCAATGAGATAATTGTTTGCCTGTGGTTGGAAATTATTATGAGAAAGGAATTCTGAAGAGTACATATGTATAAATAAATAATAATAATAATAATAATAACGCTTAAAACATGCAATCGGCGCTCTTTACACTGAGAGGGATTTCCTTCCCGCTGGTGAGAAGGAAATTGTGCCTCAGCGACCATCAAGTCTTTTACCCTCGCGTCGTATATTATATAACTTGGCATGAAAGGAAAACGCAATTAATTGAGAGGCTTTCGTGAAACGAGATTTCGAGCAGCCGAGTTAATTGAATGAAAAAAATCAGACTGGCAGCTTTTTTTTTTGCTCGTCTTCCATGAACGGAGTTTTTTTTTTTCATCAATCGTTCAAAGGATTTGAAAAAAAAAAAAAAAGAATTAAACGTCGTGAAATACCGAAAAAAAAATTAATAAAAAAGCGAGCGATTTTGTTGCTGAATTTATAATTAATTTCCTTCAAGCTTTTCATGATTTCTTCGATCGTATTTTTTTTATCGAATTTCGTGGATGGAAAAAATATTGAAACACTCCCTAAAGTCATTTTGATTGAAATTGGAGTAAATTTTTACTGCTGTAAAAAAAAAAAAACGTTGCAAATCAAAACTTGTCCATTGCTTCCTCGTAATTTTCGAAATTTTATAAAGCTCTTTTTGTCTCACTCATAAAGCTTCCTCTATGAGCAAGTAAGTCTCTTTCAAATCTGCCCTCCTCATAGAGGAATCTTCGCAAGCGAGATGAAAATAAAAAAAGATTTACAAAATTTCGTAAATTACGACGAAAGCAATGTACAATACTCAAATTGCAACTTTTTTTTCCCTTCAAATTATGCATTTTACGTGTCCACGTGTATTCTATTTATTTAAAAATCTTCAGCTGGAAATCTCAAAGTTTGGGGGAATGTAGACATGTTAAATAAAATTTTTGCAAAAATTCAAAGTTACATATAATTTGAAGTCTTCCATCGATTTTCGCTAAATTCAAATTATCCTCCAATAATACGATATTATTATTGAAGGAATATTCGAATGATGTAAAAAAAAAAATTTATCACGATATCTCGAAATTCGACATTGGAGTAAATTATATCACCAATGACCAAGAAAAAATGAATTTAAAAAACAGACAAGTAGGATTTTTGTTCTTCGAGATTTTTTATTATTTTTATTGAGCTACTTTTAATCCCTATTGGTCCTAGAATTCTGTCGAAATTTGAACAAATTTTATCGTCTTTTACTGCTAAAAAAAAAAAAAAAAAAAAAAAAAAGAAAACTAATTTATAAATCAGTGAAAGACTCGAACGTAAAATTTTTGAGTATAATTTTTGCTCGTCGGATTTTCATATAAATGGCATGGAAGATTATGCAATTTCCCAGAAGCAAACCGGAAGTCATGCTCGTTTTATGCCCGCGTAGTTCATGTGGCTCGATGAAACGCCGAGCATAAAGTGTCAAAGTATAATCGTAAGTAATTTTTACTCCGCGGATAAACAAACAGAGATGAAGAAATGAAAGGAAAAAAAAAAACCAAAAAATATTAAGTAGCTTACGTCTTATACCCCAATCCATCATATTGCTTTTGTTGGTTTACGATTCAGTCTTCCGGATGAGATATGGAGATCTGAATGAGGAAGAAGGACGACGACGAAACGATATTAAATCCTCTCTGCGACGATTTATCCTATTTCTTCGTCGACCATGAGAGTCTCTCGCTATCTCGAATTATTCGAATAAAATATTTCAAGTTCTTTGATCTCTCATTTCTTCATCATTATCCAACTAAATCTTGATTTTTCATTCGTTGCGTCGATCGATCGTTGCTTGGTCCAATTATTTCTCATAAGATATGTGTTTTTGTTGTTGTTGTTGTTTTTTTTTAAGCCGCGTGCTCGAGAGTCAAACGACGAGATTTAGAGAAAAAACAGGGCAATTCCTTTCCATTAACTTCACGATTTTCAACTCGTGTACAATGCTCTTGGGAATTTTAGCCATGTCACTCGGAATTTCACGTTCACAGTTGTAAATAAACGGAAATTTAATCTAAGCCCGTCGTTTTTCTTCGAGTTTTATTGTGTCCACGTTTCCTTCTTTTGTTTTTTTCTTCAAAAATTCATTTTTCGAAAATAAAGAATCGAAATTCTCATTGAATGTTAAATATATGTATAGATAGGTAAATTGGTCATTTTCAGTTGTATTTTCGTAAAACTTTCACTCTCTCTCTCTATTCTCTCTTGTGCTCATTGGTCGGATTGGATTTTCATTTTAATTAGTCCCGTGTTAATTGGTCTTGCGATTAATAGATGAAAGAAAAAAAAATTTTATAGCTCAATTGTTATGATTCGTTTTACGTTGGTCCACACTGCGATGATTTCTACGGCGTTTTTTTCGTCATATTCGATAGGAAAATTTTAACTTTTTTATTTTTTTATTTTTCAAGTCGCATAAAAATTCGTTCGTTCTACTGAAAAGTTCACGGTAAAATCACTGTAGTTAAAAAAAATCGATTTTTGTATTTGTCGTTTTAATTTTCATTTATTCATTTATTTATTTTATCAATCCAGGATTATCGTCGATTGATTTTTTTTTTTTTTTTTGTTTTTCTCGTATTTACGTGGATTCTCAGTTTCGTGGGAAAATTAATCGCTCGGGCCTTGCTCGTAGATAAAATACGATATTACTGCTCCAAAGTTTAATTTTCCTAAATTTTCCTCGACCGTTCGTCGTTGTTCTCGTTGGAGCAGGAGTCAATGCTCCATGGAGCATTTCCTCTCCCATTTCCCATTTTATTTTTCCGTGATTGTTATGAAAATCTCTGAAGACGCGCAGTGAAATGCCGTCTCTCCGAGTATCGCGCATATTCATCGGGATGATGACTCATTTTTTTAACACTCGTCACTGTTTTTTTCATCCTCGTGAATAAAATGTTGAATTCAGAGATTTTATTTGTCCTTTGTACGATTTTTTTTTTTTTTTTCAGTCAGAATTTTTACTCCTCGCACTATTTCATGGCTTTCTCGAAGCTATAAAGAGGTTATTTTTGTTGAAAATTTCATGCGTATATTCATATCAAAGAGGATTATCCAGTACTGTAGCTCAATGAAATGGCTTGAGGAGCTGCAATTTTCGTTTCTAAATTTAAACGAACGCGCGATTGAGACACTCGAACCCTTTGAATTATTATCTTCGATGTTTTTTTTTTTGTTTTATTATTATTATTTTCTACAACGTCAAGTAGCAATTGAGGGCAAAAGGAACTAAATTACAAAAGTAGGTTTTACAAACTTTTATGGATTACAATCGATAAAAATTTAAGATGATTTTTACACTACGGAATACGTGAACCTTCCTTGAAGAAAAAAAAAAAAATTATTGACAACTAAATAGAATTATTGAAAAAACAAAAAAAAAAACCAATCCTATATATGGGGCCTTCCATGCCAAGTTGACTTGGCTGTGACCCGAATCATTTTTTTTTTTGTTTTCATATTCTTTAAGTATGTCAACCGAGTGAGAAAAGAATTTTTTTGAAAATTCGTCAGGCCATTAATGATCGAAAGTTTGAACCTGATAGCGCTAGATCGTTATCGATGTTGCACGAATTTAGTAAATTTAATTTTTCAAGTCCAATATTTTCCAATGTAAACATTTCCCAATTGAAAAAAAAAAAATTAAAAAATAAATCGATCGAAAATACAGCTAGAAATTTTTATGTCAAATCATCATCTGTTTTTCCGAACTAATAAAAATACTGCAACGAATGAAAATTAGTCGAACAGTCTCGAATATCCTTAAAGAACAAAAAAAAAAAAAAACCTAATCGAAAAATTAAATTCTTCGAAAATTGTCTCAAGTTGAGACTAATTATGTGCAATTCTTCATTATCGATGGACTTCATAAATCAATGACACACGCTGTAATGCCAAGCCACGCCTCATTGCTATTGTTTGTTGCATGAAAATTTTTACAAATAATTTTTTCTCTTGCAATTTACCAAAAAATATTTCGAGTCTCTCATTATTTCGAATATGTTCATTAAAACATAATTAATTATATTTTAACCAAAAAAAAATCCTATCCAGAGTCTCAAATATGTTTTCCAAGTTGTTTACAACGAGAATAATCAAAGTGACGAATTCAAAGGATCAAAAGTATATTGCATAATCCTGGAAAATTACCGTTAATATAAATATACGCATGTAGATCGATTATTAACGAATTAATCGTATTTTTTTATTTCGAGAATTTTCTTTTTTTTTTTCTCCCTCGATAAATCGCTCTCAATCCCTATGGGTATTTGCGTCGTTCGCGATAAACAGGGATTCTCGGGGAAGCGAAGAAAAATCCATTTCCGCGAGACGATAGGACACTATACACGTTTCCTTGCCAGGACTAACAGAGACCTGCGTGACGTATCCTTGCAAGGTGTTTTTTTTTTTTTTTTTTTCAATTTCGATCATTAAAAAAACCTTTATCAGCAAGTAAACACTGATGTATTATATCGTAGGAGAGGAGCACTCTCTCGTCTGCACTCACAGTGGATAATTCTATCGAACGATTTTCAGTGCATCCTTTACGAAATTGAAAAAAAAAAAAGAAAAAGAAAATTAAAAAAAAAAGAAAAATAAACAAACGATCTCCCACGACTTTTCGTCGTAAAAAAAAAATCGTCAATTACATATAGCTCGATGTGCTCTTTTGTCTTTTCGTTTCTCGCGTTAAAATCGCGATGCGCACACCGCGAGGACCGAGGAGGGACTGAGCTCGCTTCGGATCCGCGTGACCCCGTCTATCCCCCACCAATTTTCACGACATAGCTTGGGGCAGAATCCCTTCGTTCCCCACCGATCATCCTTGTGTACCGGTCGATTATATATATATATATAAATTGAATATCTCTCGCATATTTTCACAGGAATAATATGGAATGTCCTCGAGAGCAACCCTCGAGCCCTTGGACAAATCATTATCTGTAAAATGATATTCAATTTTTCTCAAAAAAAAAAAAAAAAAGAAAAAAAATCTTTAGCCTTAGACGAATTGTGTTCAAATTTTTTTAATCCTATCTGAAAAAATTTTCCAGGAATGGGATTTTTTTATATTTATCGAAAAATCAAAAATCTCAATCCCCCCCACTCGATTTAACGATTGTCGATAAATTCGATGCCAATTAAAAAAAAAAAATCTCGAAAATTCCAATGTCTCGGACCTCTCTCGAGGAAAAATCTCAAGGGGGAAATTTCACGAAACAAAGTCGATTCGATGCTCCAAGTGCGTGCAAAGTTTTACGTAAATTAGTCGAATCGTTCCGGAGTTGCGACGATTTGAATTTTGCACTTTGAAAAAGAAAGAAAGAAAAAAAAAATTCGATGTTTCGGAGAAATTTTTTAACGAGTTCGTAAAAAAAATTTTATTGACACGAAAAAAAAAAAAAAAAGCTTCCTCCTTCGAGAAAACGAATTGAATAAAAATAACCTCGTAATGTGTCTAATTCGAGTAATCGATTATTGGTTAATAATTGACGTAGGATTGTCGAGATTGAAAAAAAAAAAAAAAAAATACAAAAACAAGTGGAAAATGAAAATTAAAAATTTCTCCCTAATTTATGCCACTTCGTAAAGTTCCTCTCGTTCTGAGGAAATCAACGAAATTTCCTATGCTCCTTATTTGACGAAGGAAACTTTTTTTTTTTTAATTTTCACAGTGATCGGTGAAAAGGGCACATCGATTGACTTATTGCGTCCTTTCTGGAGCCATTTTTGTTGGTTCGCAAGTGCCTGTATACGTTATCGCAAAGTTTCCAACGTTTTGGGCTCAAAGGTTAAGCTCTGAGGTTAATGGGTTTCCCGGGGTCTTGGAAATCCAAGGAACATCCCATTTTATTCCGTACTTACTTCGGTGGGGCTCTAACTTTTCCTCTGTTTATACGTGACACGTGCGAAAAGCCGAGAAACTTGGATCAAAGTTGCGAAAAAAAAAAAAAAAAACAAACAAACGAAAGAGCCCCGGCGTATAAAGTTTATGAAAAAAAGAAAGAAAAAAAAACGAGCTAAGAAAATTGAGGGAGCCTCGGGGAGATAATCTTCAGCTCGTGTGTCAAAGACAAATTGATAATGAGATATACATGTACCAGGAAGAAGGAAAAATAAACTTGAGAAAATCCATTTTACGTATTGATAAATTTTTATCCACACGAGTTTGTGTGTCTTCAAACAGCTCGAAAGCAAGCAACCATATTTGGAAGATAATATGCGTCGAAGAAAAGAAAGAAAAAAAATTATAATTTTTCATCCACTAATTATTGTGAGAGTATCGTTTGAATTATAAATTCGCTTTCTCGATGATTTCTTTATCAATATTTCGTCCTAAAATCATCGATATTGTTTCGAATTTTTGGAATAAAAAATTACACAATTTAGCACTATAATATTACTGCATTAAAATGATTTCAAATTATTTCGTAACAAAACGTCCAATCATCATTGACGAACAAAGTATAGTTGCAAATTGAAACTTGCACATTGCTGCTGCATAATTTTCGAGATTTTATAATGATTTTTTTTTTTAATCTCGCTCATAAAGCTCCCTCTATGAGCAAATGAGTTTTTTTCAACTTTGGGATTCTCATAATCTTCGTGAGCGAGATACAAAAAGCTTTATAAAATTTCAAAAATTACGAGGAAGCTCCGTGCAAGTTTCAATTTGTAACTTTTTTTTTCCAAATTATGTAATATGTTACGTATTGAAGTGTATTCTATTTATGTAGAAATCTTTAGCCGGATATCTCAAATATGTGGGGAATGTAGAATTGTTACATATATTTTTTCCGAAAAATTCAAAATTTCATAAAATCTGAAATTTCATAAAGTCTGATTGAAGAAATCAATGATTATTGCAGTATTGTTGAAGGACGATTTGAATGATGCAAGAAAATTTTAGCACGATTTCTCAAAATTTGGGCAAGTCGATGCGATTACCGATATTTTTTGAAAAATTAAAAATTTCATAAAATCTGAAAACTTTCATCGAGAAACGTTCCTAAAGGATAATCCATTGATGTAAAAAAAAAAAATTGAGCACAATATCTCAAAATTTTCGGAAATCAGAGCGAGTACACCTAACTTTTGAAAAATCAAAAATTTCATAAAATCCTTCATCGATTTTCGCCAAATTCAATACCAACCTTCTTTTTCAATGATAATCCATTTATAAAAAAAAAAAAATTATAACGATATCGCAAAATTTGGAGAAGTTGGAGAGCAAGTACGACCATTTTTTTTCGAAAAATTGAAAATGACGTAAGATCTGAGTCACTGGATAAATTTGTTTAAAAAGTTACAGTAGTTACAGGATTGTCGTGCTTTACATGACTGCAAAATAGCTCAACCGGTTATCGAGTTACAGACGATTCAATTTTTCATAGTGCACACACATACGTCCAGAATTTTTTTTTCTAAGTGTGATTTCTCAACGTTTTGGCACATTTTAAACACATTGGCATTGAAAACTAGGAAAAAAAAAATTATCACAAATAATTATCAAATTCCAAAGAAGATAGAATTATTACTTTCCTAATTAAAAAAAAAAAAATCCAATTATCGTACTCGTAATTATTTTCGAAATAAATATTTATAAAATAGTTTAATATATTCTGTCACTCGAAAAAGACCCTGCTATATATATGGGGCATTCCACGTCAATCCGCAGGATCATCATCGTCCTGACCCCCTGCGGATTATAATGATCAATGGATTTCGGTTTGGATTTACAAAAATAATACCTCTAATTTTTCCGAAAAATTAGACACATGATTTTTGATCGAAACAAACCAAAAAATGTATTGCTCGTCAGGCCGATGACCCCTGTAGATTGACGTGAAATGTCCCATATAATATATGTGAATGCAGTGTAAAAACGTTTGCGATTAGATCTACGTACTATATAACACATAACTGATTTAAACGTCCTCTTACTCGTCTCCACTGCTGGAGGGGGTTGCTCGAGGAGAACCGGAAATATCAGTCAGTCCAATATCCGGTGACGAGAGAAGCTCTTGCACTCGAGCTAATGCACGTTTCTATATATCGAAAGCGAGGAAAGAACACACTGTGACGTTTTCTTTATTTATTTATTTATTTTTTTTTTTTTTCACACGCGTGTAAATAGAGAAATCGTTACGTCGTTACATCTCAAATTTTGTATGCGATCGAGAAATAATCGTTACACGTGTCGAAGTTTTTCCACGACAGTCAAATGAGAATTTTTTTCCTTCATCATAGACGAAGTTTCGTTGAATTGAAAAATTTAATTTTTTTTTTTTTTTCAAATATTTATGCCGGACTGCTTCGTATTTTTCCAAATAGCAAGAAAAAAATATTTAAAAAAAACTTGCATGCCATGACATTTTTTTTCATTTTTATCAACACAAAGCTTTGTGGACCAGAAAGCAAAAAAACAAAAAAAAGAAGAGAAAGAAAAAAAATAAGTTCTCCTTCTTGAATAACTGAAAGATTTCTCGTGCTCCGATTTTATTTTCTCTCGTTTCCTTCGCTACACGAAACAAGCTACAAAAAGGATTTGAAATATAAGACTCATACGATCGATTTTTCTTCGTTGGCTCTGCTCGATTATTCTTGAGTGCTGCACGAAGGAAAAAAAAAGAAGCTTGAAAAGTCCAGGGGATGAAAAGGGAGGAGAAATTTTTTTTTTCTTTTTACATGAGAAATTTGAAATCTCGTCGCGAATCTAAGCGCTCTTATAACCTCGAGCTCGCGATGCAACGTGTGTGATTCAGTCTGATTGAGATCATTTTTCACTGCTCGTCTCACTGACTTTGCCAAGTTTGAAAAAGCACTCACGTAGTTCAATCTTGGATGAACCATTAATCTTATGGTCCTGCATTTCTCTGATATCCAAGGCCAAGATTCACAATCAGTCGATGCATATACGAAGAAAAAAATTAAATTTTTAATTTTCTTGAATTTCAATTTAAAATAAAAATAAATCGACAAATTTTATTTATTTTTCGTTACGATTTTTTTTAATTTATTACGATTAATATATTTTCATTTAATTTAATTTTCAAAATTCGAGATTTTCATTCCAGTATGTTTAAAATTTCCCAAATCGTCGAGAAATCATGTTTAGAAAAAAACGTCCGGATTTGTGCATGTTCCGGCCTCGAATAATTCAAATCCGACTATCTGGAGAACCAACTGACCGATCGAGCTGAAACTCGGTATACAGGTAGACCATGTATCCGCCTTTGTTCACTGCATATTTCGTTCAAATCGCTTTGAAATTTTTTGTTTTGCGGAACTTTGAAATTTTCGAAAAATGTCCGTGTGGGCGTTTTATCTTTCGTAATTTTGCTGCTATGGAGCTAATTATTTTTCTACACAGACTCAGTCGAGCACTGAATTTGGTAAGAATCGCTCGAGAGGTTTGAATTTAAAAAAAAAAAAAAAAAAAAAAAAAATTTTGTATTTTTCCAAGCAATCTCTAACAGCTCTGAGCTCCGTAAATTTTTGGCTATCGAGCCCAAAAGTTTTTGCATTGACAGATTGTGGTACAAAAATACGTGACACTGAGATTTTAAAAAATTGCTCGAGGGGTTCAAATTTTTTTTTTTTTATTTTGAATTTTTTTAACAAAACCTCTAATATTAGCTCTAATTTTCGCAAATTTTTGGCTAACGATCCAACGGTTTTTTTCTTTTTCAACACAAACTTTGAGTCGAAAATCACGGTTGGCATTGAATTCGGCAAGAATCGACCGAGGAATTCGGATTGCAGAAAATTTTGAAATTTCCAAAAAAAATTACCGTCACTTTTTCCAATGTAATTGAAAAATTTGCGTTCGCTATTGTATTATTATTGAAAGCAAATTCCACGAAAAATAAAGCGTGCAAATCAGAAATTTTCATGTTGCTTCCTTATTATTTTTTATCTCGCTCAGAAGCCAAATTTGAAAAACCCACTTGATCATGGAGGGATCTTTGCGAGCGAAAAAAAAAAAAATAATGAAGGAAGCAACGTGCAAATTTATTATTTTCAAGTTTCTTTTTCATCGTATCACAAAGTGTCTGATAAAATTTATCGTCAATGTTTTAATTTTTTTTTTTTTTCAGCTCGCTAAAATTCACAAATTCGAATTCTCAACTCGTAAAAATAATACAGGCACAAAATAATGGATGAAGGATGTGGCAACTCCCGATCATCGTCATCATCTTCTCCGAGAGGTCAATTAATATTTCCATTAATGAGAGGGGGCAAAGGTTCTCTCGACGTCGTTTCGAAATAAATTGAGCTTTAACGATAGGATGATAATTAAATGACCGATCGTATCACGCTGTTAATTATCGCAAAGCTCTCTCTCTCTCTCTCTCTCTCTCTCTCTCTCTCTCTCTCTCTCTCTCTCTCTCTCTCTCTCTCTCTCTCGTTAAATCTCCGAAAGGGGAATAATATGATTATGTATTTATTTGTGAAAGGTCAGGATTTAATGAATTTGGGCCAAAAATCATGAAATCACATACACTTTCGGTGTACACGTGGGAAATGAGCAATTAATCAATTCGCTACAATTACGAGTCGCGCTGTAACGAGCCTCCTGATTTAGAAAAAAAAAAAAAAAAAAACAAAAACAAAAAAAACTGAAAATTGGACGAATGAAGAAATGTAGGTAAATTATTTGAGCAAAGGATTCGAGATCGTCATATTTTCTTCCACATGTCTCGTCGTCGTCGTCGTCGTTATCATCAATAATTGACTGCTTCAAGAGCACGAGTCAGACGGTAAAATCTCTTTTAAAAAAAGCCGAAGAAAAAAAAAATGTTTCATCGTACGTCTGCTGGAGGGAACTCCAAGGACTTTTTTGCCCACGACAAAAATTGGGGCGTTGAGGGAAAGACGAAAAAAAGAGAGAGAGAGAGAGAGAGAGAGAGAGAGAGAGAGAAATCTCAGCCACGTGTACGAGCACACGCAGTTTTACGAAAGCGTCTGATCAGTAGCAGTTGACTAGGATCTCGTTTTTTTTTTTTTTTTTTTTTCTTTTTCTTTCTTACATATCTTCCATAATTTGGTGATTTATCTCTCTGGCTCTGTCTCTCACAGGGGAAAAAAAAAAACAATTTCCATCGAAATTGTCCCAAATCTTGCTACTCATTATTTTCTCAATCTTCGACTAACGAGAGTGAATAAATTGCATAAATTATGACGAAATGAAAGGAGGAAAAAAAAAAAAGCGAGGACACCCACGGGAGCATGTTTTGCGAAACGGCGTAAAATCGGAGCTTGACTCAAATGACTCGTGCGTGAAAAAGGATCTACGAAGAAAGTAAAATATATATATACACATTTGGATGTGAGAAAAGAGCAAATGGGGCAGAAATTGGAAGATAGCAAGGGGCCCTGAGGATGGACGATAGCCAAAACGAGAACCCATCTCTCCAAGGACGAGTTTGTTTCCTTCTCTCACTCGTCCTCGATGAAAATTCTCAGCGTCAGACACTTTGCGAGGGAAAAAAAAAAAATTTACAGCCACGAAATTCTCTCGAATGGAGATTTTTTTTTTTTCCATTTTTGTTTCACCACGTCTAATTTTTCGTAAGAAATGGCCCAATTGTTGAATGGAGTTTGAAAATTTTTTACGACGAATTGACGCAGGATTTGGACTCGCGAAATCGTCTGGAAGTTGTTTTTAAGATTTTTCGGCTTACGTGTTCTTTTACTTTCAGGCAATTTTTCAAAGAATCAGCAAAAGACACAACGGATAACAAAAAAATAAGAAATAGCAACGAATTTACTAACTTTTTTCTTCTTTTTTTAATAAATTATATCCGAAGTTTCGAACGAATTTTCTGATTGGGACAACGAAATTTTGTCTGGACCAATTAAATATTTGCTCTTTAACTGGGGCAAGAGTCGTTTTATCACTGGCAACTCTTAAATTTCCTACCTAATTGTTTTGGGCTTGCAATTAAATTTTGTTTCTCGTAACAACGAAATTTTCGTTTGCACCGGGTAAAAAAAAAAAAACAAAAAAATTAATTCCGAAGAATCGTGTGTGTATTGAATTTTAGATTGCTTGGAATTTTTGCCATATCATTAAGACCGTAGTTAATTGTGATCTTCGAAAGGACAGCGAGAAGTACACCGATTAATTTTGATAATAAAAATTATTGATGCATGAAATATTCTTAAGCCCATTCCAGAGCAAGGATGGCTAATAAAAATCTATCCATCTAATATTATAGTTAATTAAATTATAGTTATATGAAAAGTATATATGTGAGGTCTCTTTACTCGGGTCTTGAATATAAATAATCGAATTATGAAAAAAAAAAAATTATTATCAATTGACAAATGTTACGAATAAATTTATTTTTATATATATTATAAAAAAATAATAAATATTAATATCATTTATTAATAATAAAGTCATAATTACTTGATAAATAATTATTACTCCAAAAAAAAATCGTAAATTCTTCGACAATCGAAGGACGAGATTCTTGCAGAATACTTGAAGTAATCTCAAGGGAAATGGAGCAACAAAAATCACAAACGTTCGTTCACCAATAAGAAAAGGAGAAAAAGTGTGAGAGAGTAAGTGAAAGAGAAAGAGAGATAGAGAGAGAGAGTGAGAGAGAGAGAGAGAGAGAGAGAGAGAGAGAGAGAGGTGTCAATGAATCTCTCATATAATAAAACTCGTGTACGTTTGGTGAATCGGGGTCATCATTATTTATAAAGAGAGGTACTATCAGCTGGATACACTTTGTACATTCTATCGAGAAAATGTAGCATCCCTCATCCCCCACGTCCTATGACTATATGGCGTATGCTTTTTCCTTCAGATTCTCATATCTATCGATTCCTGACAAAGTGCACGAAAGAGAGGGAGAGAGAGAGAGAGAGAGAGAGAGAGAGAGAGAGAGAGAGAGAGAGAGAGAGAGAGAGAGAGAGAGGAGAGAGAGAGAGAGAGAGTAAGAGAAACGAGAGCACTATAGAGGATACACTTTTGTATCCAATTTAGGTAATAATGGCTGCTGTTACTCTCATCTATATAGCTAAATAGGGGATCTCGAGGCACATTTTTTGTTCAGACATGAACATTTTTTTTCCTTTTTCCTGACCCATAATTTCTTCATATGGAGAAAATTCTCAGCACGATATATAAAATACTGGGGATCAGGTAAAAGATTATCTCATGGCTCAGTAGGGAGTATTTTTTTTTTTTTTTTTCAACCAATTATCGGAGGAGTATTTTTTCCAAAGGCCACGATTTTTTTTTATAATTATTACTCTGGTCAAAATTTTAAATACCTACATTGGGTACATAAATTAATTATTTATTAATGATAAAATAATATAAATAATTATTATTATATCATTATGATTTAATATCATTGCGACAAAATATTGAAACAAAAAATGTATGATTATTCAAATTTTTCGCAATAAACATGTATTCCCATCGATCGAAATTCAAAAAAATTCGAAGACTCAGAAATATATCAAAAATTTTTACAGTTTGCCCTCGTAATCTCATAATTAAATAATTGTCGAAAAAAAAAAAGAAGAAGCAACTAATAAAGATCCGAGCACGAATAATGTTTAAGTAAAAAAAAATACGTTTTGGAGCAAAGAAAAAACGTATTTTTTTTCTAATTCTGCTTACAATTGCAAACCAAATAATTAATTGTTTGTTAGTTTAAAAAATTCCATCAGCTAGAAATTTGATTTATCTTATTATTTTTTTTTACTTATTTTTGAATTTCAAATTTTATTAAATTACACTCAGCTTTATTAAATTTTAGATTAATTAAATTTTAAATTTATTCCACTCCAAGATCGATAATCGGGAAAAAAAATGTTGTTTTTTTAATTTTCCAAAAGAAAGAAAAAATTGTATCAAAAATTTCCTTTCCGATCTCGCATAAAAATATTTTGATTTATTTTTGCATTCTTATAAGCTCGAATTTATCGTTGAGGTATGGAACGGCTGATTCGGCATGGAATTGCCTGTATATACGAGTTGAGGAATCGAAAAAGGTCCAGTCAGCCAGAAGGCAAGGTAGGGCACAACAAGAGCGAGCGAGAGCGAGAGAGAGAGAGAGATAAAGAATTCGAGTCAGTGAATCTTCTCGCTGGAGCTCTCGGATTTTTGGGGCGGTCGAAGGATTGGTTTTCCTACTTTTCGTTCCATGCACTCTTTTCACTGTATCTCCGCGTCCAAATTCACGAAAGAGAGCGAGAGAGAGAGAGAGAGAGAGAGAGAAAGACCCTTTTTTCTTTAAATTAGATTCTCAGGTCAGAAAACTCATCCTGGAATCTCTTTTTTCCACCGTCGACACTAAGTATATATACACGAGGACATACCGAAATTCAAGGGGATACATTCTCAAATTTTTTTTAATGGCTGAACACTCTTTGGGAATTACGAAAGAGCCCTCTGGGATGGAATTTTATTTTTTTTATTTTTCTTTCTCGATTTATCGAAACGAAAAAGAAACCTAAACACCAAAATTTGACAATATTGTATCATCAGGTATAATTTTGGATGTTTCGACATAAACGATATTTTGGAGTAAAAAAAAAAAGATTGTGAACACTGGAACTTGGGAGATAAATAATATCAATGATAATAATGATTTTAACAATATTAGTAATAATAGTTTTATTATTACTATTATTGTTATTTTCTCTCCCAAAATTTCCCGTGTTTACAATTATTGTATTTTTTTTTTACTCCAAAACATCGTTTATGTCAAAAATTCAAAATTAATACCTGAAGACATAAATTTTGTCAAATTTTCGTGAAACTTGTGAGAGAAATAATATCAATAATAGTAATTTTCATAGTAGTAATAATACTTTTATTATTATTATTATATTTTTCTTCCTTTTTATCTGAATTTCAAATAGAACAAATATTTTTGCATGACATATACCGTCAGTATGGACTCGAGCTGATTTTATGCTCTCTCGATCACCATAGACGGAATAATTTATTTTTCTCTTCACGTGTCTGCCCTTCATTCAGATTAAATTTTAAAAAATAATAATAATAAAAAAATCGAGGGGAAATAAAATCGAGAGATATGTCATTTTTGACATTTTTTTCTTTCTTATTTTCCCGTTTCTTCTTCTTCCTTTACTATTACATTTTATTCGAGCTCCTATACGCGACGTGGCACATGCGATCGCGAATTCATCGTCACAGAATAGCTTTTGCACGAGAGGGTGGCTTCGACGCCAATTACCCGAAAGAGCGAGGGAAGACGGGGGAAGACTACAGAGCTGGCAGATCAAGAACATCCGGATCCGGTGCTTTTCTGGCTTGGCTGATACGACCAAGAGAGAGAGAGAGAGAGAGAGAGAGAGAGAGTTTGCAATAAAGATAATGAAAACGATGTCTGCGAACCAACGAAACCAGACGGCCCTCCCACTCCTTTATCTTTTACCTTTAAATAGCATTTAATACTCCACAATATATACATACGTCCAACCTCCTAAAAGCCCACGAGCTTTCCCGAGAAACCATTTGCCAATTTACATTATTCGTGATTTTAGTACGAGAAAGATTTAAAATTTATTTAAAAATTTAAATTCAATTTAATAAAATTAAACGATAAAGGTAATTAATTAAATTAAATATCATTAAAAATTTAATTTATCGACTGATCAATTAATGCATTTATTTATGCAATCATTCGTTGCCAATCTATTGAACTCGATTTTTTTTTCTAACGAATCTCTATACAGAGACAGTAATTTAAGTAAAAAAAAAATATATATATATATTCGTCGATGAGTAAAATTTCGTCATTATTTACTCGAATTTTTTCTCGTAATAAAATTGAAGAAGTTAAATCACGAAAAATAATAAGACAATCATTTTAACCCAAGGATTATTGATAATAATAATATTATTGTAATATCATGATTTTTATAAAATCATCGAAAGGATTTTCCGGAGTTTACCGTCACGAAAATCAAGACTTTGAATATTTGTTAGAAATGCAGAAAAGAAAAAGTGACAATATCGATGAGAACAATATCGTTGAACATTCAATTGAATTACTCGCTTCGAAATGTACCAGGTCACGCATCAAGAGAGAGAGAGAGAGAGAGAGAGAGAGAGAGAAAGGAAATAAAGTTACAATTTACAATTTGTCAAACTTTCCACGAGAACGGATGAGGATTTTATGAAAATGCAAAAATATCGAAAAACAATTATTATTATCTTATTTTTTCAGTTTACGAGCCACACCTGTCTACGTAAAATTCTCAATTTACGACGAGACATGAAAAATATCGATTTGCGATTAAGTTCAGGACAAGCTGTTGGACACTCCCCTCCCCTTGATCGAAGCCCAGTTGGATGAAATCGAGAAAATATGAGAAGAAAAAAAAACGTAGATACCAGTGAAATTTGAACACAAAAAAAGTATAGAATTGGAATAAAAATATGCCAGAGACGTCACGAAAAAAATAATTCTCCCAGAAGCCAAATTATATTTGGATAGTTTAACGACAAGGGGCATCCAGTACTAATATGTGTATTAAAATTCATTGAACTCCGGACCATACTGACATTTTATCAATCCAAAAAATGTATGTCACGAAAAAAAATAAATAAATAAAAAAAGAACCCTCGTAATATTCGTGACCTTTAAAAAAAAACGATTCGACACGTGTGCGTGTGTGTGACCTTCGCTGATTTCCCCCGACGATTAGGAAAGAAGGAAAGAAGCTTCAACAAGTCGATGGAGGGTTAAAAAAAACACCATTTATATTCGTGATTGATGACGACAAAATTGGGATAAGCGTTTTTATGACATTTCATGGTGAATACGAACTTATTGAAGAAAAAAAAAAAAAAAAAACAAAACATTACCCATCAATTTTTTCTCATTTCCAATCGACATGTTTAATTTTGATTTTTCGACGAGATCATTGATTTTAGCTTTACGTACAAAAAAAATTGTTCATCGACCCGCAAGATTTATAATTGAGTAAAAAAAAAAATATTCATAAAAAAAAATATGGCAAGTGTGTTCTTTCGATTGAAAAATAAAAAAAAAAATCAAATTCAAAACAACATTTTCTCGAAGATTTCTCGCTCTAGAAAAAAAAAACTTGCAATATAATCGTGGGTATTCCAACATTTCGAAGTATTTTTCAGAGCGAGAAACAAAAAATTCGATTTTTTTTTTTGATCTTACAGAACGGTAAATTTTTCACCAAAAACTCGGATGAATTGTCGAAAAATGTATTGCGTTGATAAATGAATCCAGGAGGTGTCAAAAATTTCGGATGTAGGCAAGGAAAGCGAGAGAAAGAGAAACGTCAAGTACATTCGTGGCTGGTCGTTTGTTTTTTTTTTTTTGCCTCGAGCTTTGTTCTCAAAGACTGGGCAGGCTGGTTATAACTTCTTATGCATACACAATATATATATACCCGTGAATATAAACAAAACATACACACACACACACACACACACACACACACACAGGGGACACAAAGGTGCTCGCAGTTTCAGGAATGACGTCAAAAGTTGACGGTCGTTGCTTTGAGGGCTCGGTGGGCTAATTGGCTTGGTGACTAGTTAAAAATTCATCAAAAATTTCAAGCTAACGCGAGAAACTTAACCTTTTACGGTTCCACTCGTTCCCATAGGCACAATGTCATATATTATATATATAAACATTAAACATATATATATATATATATATATATATATATATATATTATTTATTCATTATTTATAATTTATATATATACTTACAAATGTATATTGTACTCATAAATGTATATACATGGGGTATTCCATGTAAAATCGACCTGATCAAAAGCCTGACCCTCTCAGAATTGGTTTAAACTTTCTGAAAACTTTCTGCTACTCGACGAGAATATTTGTGATTTTTCTTAGCTTTTTATTCGACGACGTTTAGACGTTAGCATTCGATATAATATATGCGGAAATCGAGAATTTCCAAAGTTCAATCAAGTATAACTCGAAAACTGTTGATTATATACAAAAAAAAAAAAAAAGAAGAGGTTGAATATAAAAAAAAAGGTTCAGTTTTGACTGAACTCAAACGCCAAAATATGCAAAAATTTATCGAGGCCCCTGAGAGTTCTTAAAAACTCCAAAAAAAATATTGGTTTTTGAGATTTTTGAAAAAAAAATTTCAATTGTCCGAATGCACAATACACGTGGCTCATTAAAAAAAAAAAAAACTCCCAAACTCTGCTGTAATAATTATATGCTACATGGAAAAAAAAAAACTTTAAAGATGTTTCACACAAAGTTGAAAAATAGAGAGAGAATTGCGTAAATTTTTCGATACGTTCTCGCATAGAGTCTACGGATTATCCTTGAAAAAATTTCATCGTCATTGACTGACGCGGTATCATCGATATCAACTTCTTGAAAATCTCGAATATGTTTTGTTTTACATAATTTTTTCGAGCACACGGGATTATTTAACGAAAATTAACAACAAAAAATGTTAAAAAAATTCTTCAAAATCAAAGAATCTCGATGCAACATAGGAAAAATTTTTTTAAATATTGTTTTTTTTTTTTTTCACGAAGAAATTCAATTGTTTTTCTTCAGTCATTTAAAACATTAATTATAAACAATAGGGGGAAATTTATGAAAAAAATTGTGCGTCATGAACAAGATTATATATATCAAAATTCATGAAAAAGAATAATAATTTTTATTTGGTTGACATTTTTTTTAAATTTGTATCGTTATTAATAAATTTTCAAAATTATTGGTGTTGAAACTCAATATTCTCGATGGCGTCGATTTCGTTGATTTTTTTTTTTTGAATTTTCTAACTCATCGGGGTTCACTACAATTCACGAATGTAAATGCAAAAAATCCTCAACGTCGATCCGTCACGGTTCTCTCGTGTACTTTTACAGCCACTCTCACGTTTATTACACGCCTATAAAGTATTTGTGCCGTTTTTCTTTATTCTTTTATTTGTTTACTTTTTTTTTTTCTTGCCTCGGGCCAACTGCGCCCTCTGTGGGCGTCCTCGAGAAGCGAAAATATCAACAGAAAGAGAGAGAGAGAGAGAGAGAGAGAGAGCCCTAAAGCTTCTCCTATCCCTCATCTACATGCAAACTGGCCACCTAGAGTGTCTCCAAGAATTTGCATTTTACGACACGTCAAGAAAAATCTTCTATCTCTATCTCTCTTTTCGTGTGTGTGCCTTCATCTCTTAGACTGTGCATTACGAGGAGAAATCTCCAGAAACTCACGATTGACTGTACATATATGAGGCATTCCACATCAACATGAACACTTCAAAACCTTAATATCTTGAATTTTTCTGCAATCTTAAATTTATGGTGGCATTGATAGGGGTGAAATTACAGGAAAATACGATTTTTGCTTGTTTTTTCTCCCTGATTTTGTTACATGGAAATAGTGTGTCGGAGGGAAAAATGGCTAAGAATCAATTTTGTTGTGTTTGTTGCAAGGATAACGAAAAAAAATTTTTGAAAGCGAGATTTTACATTTTTCATGGAAAAAAAACCTATTTAAAAAATAAAAATCGATTTTTGAACGATTATGACAGTTAAAAAAAAATTGAAATTTTGGTTTTTTTGAATTCCTCGAACTTTTTTCAAAAGGAATACGTCTCTTTCCAAATGGAGAAATTCAATCTAAAGGCTCAGCAAAAGAAAAGAAAATTATGAAAAAAAATTTAATGCAAAATTTAAAATAAAAATGTTATATAATGGGAGTATATTTCTCAATATTTATTTACAAAATATTCGCAAATATATTGAGAAATATACTCGCATTATATAACATTTTTATTTCAAATTTCGCATAAAATTTTTTTTTACAATTGTCTTTTTTTTTGCTGAGCCTTCAGATTGAATTTCTCCAGCTGGAAAGAGACATGTTCCTTTTGAAAAAAATTCGAGGAATTAAAAAAAAAAAGTAGTTCAAATTTTTTTAAACTGCCATAATCGTCCAAAAATCGATTTTTATTTTTTACAGAGGTTTTTTAACATGAAAAATCTAAAATCTTGCCTTCTAAAATTTTTTTTCGTTATCCTTGCAACAAAAACAACAAAATTTATTCTTAGCAATTTTTCGCTCCGACACACTATTTCCATGCAGAGCTGGGCAAAGTTCGGAAAGTACTTCAAGTACAAAGTACAAAGTACTCCAAGTATTTGAAGTACTCGTGTATTACAAGTACCAAGTACCGTAAATACTTGAAGTACCAAGTACTTGAAGTACCAAGTACTTGAAGTAAAAGTACTTGAAGTACCGAGTACTTGAAGTACGTCAAAAATAAAGTATCAAATACTTTTCAAGATTTCACGTACATCTCGTAAGTTCTAGTACTTATTTTTGATTTGTTACATAGTCTTTAGACTCATTTGATTTTGATTCGAGTACTTTTTGTATCAACGCATATTTTCACATTGCGCGATTCACTCAGGCTAGGCAGACTTGAACCGAAATATTTAAACGAAGAATTATAAATCAAAGTCAATGCTCAATCTCTCATGGCACTATTTGTCGAATTCTCTCTCCATGTCAAATGGAATATAAGTACATATAAACATGTAACATAAATATAAAATATATGTTACATATCTTTTATAATTACCTTTCCTCTTAAAAATAGAGTTGGTTTCATTCGATTTCCACATAATTTGGCGTTGTTACACCAATTTTGGCGGTAAAAGTCGATATTTCGACTTTTTTTTAATTCCCAGACTTCGATTCCCGGAATAAATAGACTTTTTCGAAAATCGAGTAAAACTAAGCTACCCGTCTCAAAACTTAATATTTTCACTTTATAATGACGTTGGTTTTGTTCAATTTCGATAAAAATCAACGGAGATATTGCAAATTCAATAAAAAAAAGTCATTTTTACGATTTTTTCATGTTTTTTACCATTTTACCTCATTTTTGACGAACTTTTCCGACTTCAAGAAAAATTTCCGTAAGCTCACGTGATTCTGCATTAAAAAACGCAAAGAATGAGCCCAAATTGAACCCTTTTTGTGAAATTTTACCGGAGATATGAATTTTTCAAAATTGGGGTGTTCGGTCACCCCGGGTTACCATAATAGGTAAAAAAAAAATAAGGTTACCATTCTAGGATTAACTCGATTCGTCTCGCGGCATCGCTACGCGGAACGTTCCTTAATTATATATTAAAAGGCATATTATACATGCGACCATTAGCAAAACGTATTCAAAAGTACTTGATACTTGGTACTTGAAAAAGTACTTGAAGTACAGAAAAGTACTTGAAATTTTAAGTACAAGTACTTGAAGTACTGGTACTTAAAGTACAAGTACTTTAAGTAGATGCCACGTACTTGAAAATTTAAGTACAATACTTGAAATACTTTTGAAGTACTTGGTACTTCAAGTACTGTACTTCCAGTACATCGCAAGTACTGGGTACTTGAAGTACTGCCCAGCTCTGTTTCCATGTAATAAAATCAGGGAGAAAAAACAAGCAAAAATCGCATTTTCCTGTAATTTCACCACTATCAATTCCACCATAAATTTAATACATATCGATATTTTTGTTTTAAAGAGTACTATAGCATATGTCGATTGCAGAAAAATTCAAGATATTAAGGTTTTGAAGTGGTCATGTTGATGTGGAATGCCTCATATATAGATGTAGGAAGTGAGTTTATGTGTGTGCATAAGAATTTTCGTCATGAATATATTAGCGAGAATGAATTTGGGAAATTGACGAAAGTAATGCGTGAGAAATGTGTCAAAGTTCTTTATTTCACGTGGAGAGTGCGAAAATGTTAGAAACTTGAAAAGTAAGCTTTAATGGATTCCTTTAATAGGCTTCCTCGAGCGAGCTATATCAATTATTCTTCGTACGATAATACAAACTAATTTTGAACATAAAAAAAAAATTAGTATAAACTTACATAGTCCATTTTGCTTCAATTACCCTGAAGATGAATTTTCATTTTTATTTTTTTTCATGGAAAGCAATAATGGTCGAATGACAATTTTAATCATCGCTCATTCTTTAACGATTAACACTTTTGTGTGTTTTTTTTTTTAATAAGCGCTGTTTGAAACGTAGGTATTTTTAGGTGGAAGAATGATAAATCTTTTACAGTCGAATTTCCAAAATTGACAGAAAATTTTCCAAAATGCTGATAGAGCTAGGGAAAATTTTTCAATTCAAACTTTATGGATGGTTTTTTTTCTTCTATTTTTCAGAAAAAATAATGCAGTATGTTTAGGGAAAAATTGCGGAAATATTTTTTTTTTTTCGAAATGCACGACTCTAACATAAAAATATTGCAAAAGAATGTATGAAAATTTATTTTGTGATAGACAATATAATTATCGTAAAGCGCAAAGATATGATTTTCTTGAAAAATAAAAAAAATAAAAATATCACCTTTCATGACTGATATTAATATTTTTAAATTGTTTTTCATTCGAAACGCAGTGATCCTGAATTTCCTAAAGGTGATCAGAAATTGAACTTGAAGACTGCATTGGATTGAATCGATGAAACAAAAAAAAATCACTAAAAAATGATCTTAGAACGGAAGCATTATGAATAAAATTATTGTGGATATGATTTTTTTTTTTTCGATTAACATGCGAATAATAATTTTTTTATGATCAATACTTTATTTTTTATTTTTTTTAAACCCAAACCCAAAAATTATAAAAGCAAAATAATTCCTGAATCTTCTCTCGTATTGCAGGAAGGAGAAAAAAAATATAAAACTATCAGGGAGTCACTTCGGAGTCAGAAAAAAAAAAGAAATCACAATTATTTTTTGCATTACGTTTTCGAAATACGAAAAAGCTTTCCCTACCCGAGAGTAACAATTTACTTGTCGAATGTTGATGAATAAAAAAAAAAAAAAAAATATTACAACCAACACCCTTTGTCCAGCATCAACCCCTGAAATCCTCAAATTTTCATAAAATCATTTTCATAAGAAATTATTTTCAATTATCTTTCAATCGAATTCTGCCAATCTCGATTTCCCGGACACAACGAGAAATTTAGGATGAAGCTTCCGGCATTATCAAAAGTTTGGTTGTCGAAGAAGTTTGCTCATATTTATTATTAGACGCGTTTATGAATAATTCAAGAGTTTCTCGAACGCCATTCACGCTGAAGTGTACTCGGACATTGGGCAAAGTTCGTTTCACCCTCTGACGCTTTCGTTGCCTCCTCGAGTTTTTTTTTTTTTTTTTTTTTTTTTTTTTTTTTTTTTCCCTTTCCCAACGACTATCGCAGCGCACACTGAACTAAAGTAATTCTCGAAAATCGTGTGATAAATTTTTCAACGATTGATCGTTTCCTTCTATAAGAGTGCAAAAAAGTTTCGTTCAATCGCCCGAGAGAAAGTCTCATTAGACGAGAATCGTGGAGTGAAACTTTGAAGATGGAATTTCTCGAAATTCAAACTTTTTTTTTCCTCTCATCCCGGTGTCTCGGTGGATTTTCAATTATTTCGTGGTCAATCCGAATCGAGAAAAGGGCAAAGGTCGGAAAATCAAAGCGCGGATAATGGAATTTTTCAATCTGAGCCATTCTTGTTTCTTCCTTCAATTTTTTCTTTTTTCTTGCCCTACCAACAAATTCTCTTTTTAAGGCGGCCCATCAGTGACAAAACTAGTAAAAAATCGTGAAGTGAAAAAAAATCATAAGCCTATCATAATATTTTCTAAATACTCTGTCTAAATAAAATTTATGAATTTCGATGACGTTTCCCGTGATATTTTATTCATAATTTATTATAAATAATATTATAAATAAAGTCTCAACTGACGAAAGTATTCAACGCTGTCAGAGCGATCGAGTAAAAAACGATAGCTGATATTCATATGTTTCCTCGCGTGCGGAATGACAGACATACAATATTGTATCCGAGATTTGCACACACGATGACTTTCGCGATTAAATTTCTCGGGAAAATCCCCGGCAAGACACAATTTTTTAAATACCATTGGAAAGTTCGCGATTTCATCTTTCAATACTCAAAATTTGAATAAGAACTCTCGTCTTTATCAAAAGGTATCCATGTCACTTCCGGTGAAAATGGAATCAACTGCCATAAGACCCATGCTAAAATAGGTAATTTTAAATTACTCGTTCGCAATAATTTGCCTGGCAACATACCTTGAAATTTTGAGAGCGCGTTCATTGCATCTTAGATAACACTCTCCCGGAGTTTCATTCGTATCGCCGGTTTTTTAATTCACTGATGAGCCACCTTAACGATAAACCTTGACGATAGAAGCGAATGAAATATCCAAGGTGACGCCGGCTTGTAAAGTTCGTGATTGCATTAAGGTGGCTCACCAGTGAATTAAAAAACCGGTGATACGAATGAAACTTCGGGAGAGTGTTATCTAAGATGCGATGAACATTCTCTCAAAATTTCAGGGTATGTTGCCAGGCAAATTATTGCGAACGAGTAATTTCAAATTACCTATTTTAACATGGAACTTATGACAGTTGATTCCATTTTCACCGGAAGTGACATGGATACCTTTTGATAAAGACGAGAGTTCTTATTCAAATTTTGAGCATTGAAAGATGAAATCGTGAACTTTTCAATGGTATTTAAAAAATTGTGTCTTGCCAGGGATTTTCCCGAGAAATTTAATCGCGAAAGTCATCGTGTGTGCAAATCTCGGATACAATATATGGGTGAATCTCCGGAACCTTTAACTTTGATTAACATGAAATGAAAATGAAAAAAATCAAACGCACATCATTTTAGCACACAAATTATATGGTTTCAAAGTAAATAAAATAATATGAAATGCTGCGGAACATCGTTTTTTTCAATGCCCAAATTTTTTTGGTATTTTTAATCATAAAAAACCTAACAAAACCACAAAATTCGAATGCTATTAGTTTTTTCTGTTTTTCTATTTTCCGAGCTCGCTTTCCTCGTATTTTTTTCTCTTTTTTGCAATAAAATTTGCTCTCTGGTAGATGCATCCATTTTTAGGTGCTCCGATTTACCAATCTCTTGAAAATATTAGTTTAATTAAAAAAATCATTACAATTATATTCGCAAAAAATGAGTAAGAATGAAAAAAAAAATTGTAATATATACTTCTAATCGTATTTGATAATAGTTTAAATCCTTATATTCAATAAAAAAAAAAAACTAAGTTCCAATTTTCAAATTCAAATTTTTGAACTTTGGATCTGACGAGATTGCGGTCGTGACATCTAATGGTTTCATTAATATCTTTGAAAATATTTAAAATTAATCAATCCACACTTAACCGCTAATAAAGTATACAAAAACAAACATGTGCATATTAATTTTCAAGAGTTTAAATAACAAATATTTAAAACCGCGAGGATTTAAGTTGTGACATCGTAACCTAGACCGCTTGACAGATTATGTGTCTTTGTATATAAACAATATGAAGAAAAGTATTTTCGTAAAAAAATTTATATGTATCTGTTCTGTTTTTAATTGAGCTTGATGTGTAACACAATAATTCAGCTTCAAATGTACAATTATTTACTTCATTTTTGAAATCTTCGTGATTTCGGTCGTGACACCTCAAACTGGGAGACAAGTTTTAATTAAACTAATCGAATCGAAATTTTGAATTAAAAATTCATTGTTGCCCGTATTTTAAATTTTTATGAATCATTGTATTTATCAACAAATAAAACTATGAAAGTGAGAAACCACGGAAAGACAGAAAAATGACAGGTATAACATTAAAGGTCCAAATTAGGGATAAATATTGTTCACCTATCATTGAAATCGTATCATATATTATTGATGGATAGATTTGGTCGTTAGTCCATGTTTTTAAAAGCATTTTACGATTTATTCAATCAGATAATTCGATGAAAAGTCATAAGACATATAGGTTAAAAGTTCCGGATATTCACCCATATGTCTGTCATAGCTGCACGCGAGGAAACATATGAATATCAGCTGTCGTTTTTGACTCGATCGCTCCGACAGCGTTAAATACTTTTGTCAGTTGAGACTTTATTTATAATATTATTTATAATAAATTATGGATAAAATATCACGGGAAACGTCATCGAAATTCATAAATTTTATTTAGACAGAGTATTTAGAAAATATTACGATAGGTTTTATGATTTTTTTTTTCGCATCACGATTTTTGACTAGTTTTATCACTGATGGGGATCGCATGGGGATAAGCGATGCCTGGATGGACTTCTCGTTATACCGGCCTCGCAAACGCATTCATTCGTGTACATTTCACCACAGTTATGGCATGAAACATTCCATGGTAAGAGGGACATTTTTTTTGTTCTTTGGCCTGAAGATTACTCATTTTTTTTTAACTTTTTTTTTTGTTTTTTGTATTCAGGGACTTACTTCCTCTTCACGATGCGAGGAAAACAAATATGGTCCCAGGTGCCTCTGATGCGTTTTTAAAGAGATTTTTTTTGTCCAACAACTTGTAGGAATGAAAATCAAAAGGAAAGACAAGTTCAGTGCAAATTGGAGTAATATAATCACCTCGTGACCGAGTACGAATGAAACAGGTTTTTTTTTTTCTCTTTTCTTCGCGTAAACATTTTCTCTGTATGCGAGAAAGAAAAAATAAAATATATCGCAAACGTTCATAATAATCGAGAATTTCTGGTTCAAAGCCCATTCAACCTTTTCTCCTGAAATACCCCATCCATGGATAACGTTATTCCGGGCGTGTGACCCAGTTTTAAAATTCTCTGCGATATCTCGAATAAATATGCCCCCTCCCCCCCGAGTCAAGGATCTCCTCTCTCTCTCTCTCTCTCTCTCTCCTCTCGTATTCTCCTGAGAATGAAAAACATGACCGTTGTACATCGCCTGGCTGTTTTCTAACTTTTTATCTCTTATCGGGTGGGGAAACTCGACTCATCCAAATGATTCGAGAATAGCCGAAAATAAAATTTGTCCCAACCTACTTCACGAATTCATCCAAAATCTTTCGGAGAAAACATATTTCCTCGAGTCGTATCGTCCTTACGGGCAAAGACCTCATTCGCAGTCTTTTTGACGATTCTCAAACTATTCGGTCATAGCGAATAAAAAAATTTATATAAGAAAATGGGATGAAAGATTCATCGATGCAATTTTCTTTCGGATATAAAAGAGAGCGTCGGAGACTCGAAGATTTTTTTTTACGAATTGGCCTCGATCTCGCCGTAAGCATTGAATTTTAAAGTTTCGCTGAGTTATTTTAATTTTTCTGCGCAGCGGCAGAAAAATTGCTCCTCGCTAGTTTTCCTTTCGCAGTAAAAAAAGAAGAAAAAAAAAAAGAAACGACGATAGAACGCGACGAGACGGCAGAAAAATTGTCGTGTACTCGTGCGGCTCCGTTCGAGTGACTGAAAAAAAACATTCGCTTTGCATCATTTTCCCTATAGCCGAGAGAGACGATGCGTAAATTTTTTTCTACAAATGATTTTCAGTCGCCGGGGAAATTTTTGATCATCGGATACATTTTTCTTCAATGATACTTCAGGATATCGGATATTTCTTCCGTTTATATTGCGTTATCGGAAAATATTTCGTCATTTCTCAATAAAATATTTCCTTCTCTCCGCGTAAAGTCGAAGAGACGGAGGGGAAAAAAAAACAAAAGCAAACTTACCACGCGTCGATGGATGATTCATGAGAATCGCCAACGGGCACTCGTCGTCATCGAGAATGTATTCCTGATGGGGATTGGAGTTTGCATTTTCACCGTTCACCTGTGCAAAAGAATTTATCCATATAACCAAAAAAATTCATTTCAATAACTGCGTAGAAGTCGTTTTTCTTTTTTCCTGCTCCCCCTTTGAGGCTCGAAATTCATGAATTATATTATTCGTGCAGGCGGAAAAAGTGCTTTTGAAATTGTCTCGAACATGTTACAGTGTATATTCTTGCCGGAGAGCGATCAATCGAGAGAATAATACCGACTGTTTCGTGTCGATAGCACAGAAATTGTTCTATTTATCGTTGTTCGTGTCTCACATCCCTCACGTGTGCGTTCGAAGCGATCTGTAATATCAACCGCTGTTTCGTGAGACACAGCAACGTGGGGAGAGAAACACACGAGAGACGACACCACACACAAAACCCCGACAAAATTCAAGAGATACGCGAAAATCGTCTTTTTCGTACGCCGGTATAAACAGAGGCAACACGATTTTTTTTTTTTTTTAAATTTCTTAAGGCGGCCCATCAGTGACAAAACTAGTAAAAAATCGTGACGTGAAAAAAAAAATCATAAAACCTATCGTAATATTTTCTGAATACTCTGTCTAAATAAAATTTATGAATTTCGATGACGTTTCACGTGATATTTTATTCATAATTTATTATAAATAATATTATAAATAAAGTCTCAACACTGACAAAAGTATTTAACGCTGTCGGAGCGATCGAGTCAAAAACGATAGCTTATATTCATATCGAGGGCTTAGAACCAAAAGGGCGTAACCCACTGTTTTTCGACTTTTCATTACCTTACTGCCATAAGGGCGTATCCCCAACTTTAACACGGAAGTTCCATAAGAACAAAATTAATCAGCCTACAGCCAGAAGGGCGTAAGCCCACTACAATACTGCCAGAAAGGCGTAACCCGCAGAGAAAAAAAAAAGTGGCTTACGCCCGTCTGGCAGATCATTCATCATTTTTTTCCGGATTTAAATCGCCTGATTACAGCCAGACGGGCGTAACTCTCTTTCTTTTATTTTTCGTGGCTCACGCCTTTCCGGCGGATAACCGATCAGTTTTTTCGATCGTCTATTTACTGCCAGAAGGGCGTTACCCCAGAAAAATTGAAAACGCGATGTGTGTAAGATGCTGGCCAGTTTTCAATCTTTCTGGCCAGTTGATGGCCGGTAAACTGTCGAGTTCCAGACTAGGTGTGTAACGCCTAATCTGTTCAGTGCCAGTCTTGGCAGACTGACGAGTTGCAGGTCAGAAAAACTCGGCAGTTGCTGGTTAGGAAACTATTTGCTATTTGCTAATATTTTTCAATGCGAAATACAAACAAAAACGAAATATATCATTTGCAAAATGGTTGCATGCGCATATTTAGTCGTTGTCGCATAATAGTCGAAATTTTCAAATTTTTCAAAATTAAAATTTATTTTTTAATTTCAAATTTTTCAATATTTTCAAATTTTTCAAAATTTTCCAAAATTTTCAAACTTATTCAACATTTTCAAAATTTTACACACACACACACACACACACACACACACACACACACATCACGTTTTCAATTTTTTTTGGGTAACGCCCTTCTGGCAGTAAATAGACGATCGAAATTCGGAAAAAACTGACCAGTTATCCGCCGGAAAGACGTAAGCCACGAAAAATTAAAAAAAGAGGGTTACGCCCGTCTGGCTGTAATCAGGCGATTTAAATCCGGAAAAAAATGATGAATGATCTGCCGGACGGGCGTAAGCCACTTTTTTTTTATTTTTCGTGGCTTACGCCCTTCTCGCTGTAGGCTGATTAATTTTGCTCTTATGGAACTTCCGTGTTAAAGTTGGGGATACGCCCTTATGGCAGTATAGTCCGTTTTTTATGGGTTACGCCTTTCTGGTCCTAAGCCCTCGATATGTTTCCTCGCGTGCAGCAATGACAGACATACAATATTGTATCCGAGATTTGCACACACGATGACTTACGCGATTAAATTTCTCGGGAAAATCCCTGGCAAGACACAATTTTTTAAATACCAATGGAAAGTTCACGATTTCATCTTTCAATACTAAAAATTTGAATAAGAACTCTCGTCTTTGTCAAAAGGTATCCATGTCACTTCCGGTTAAAATGGAATCAACTGCCATAAGACAATTTAATGAAGACAATTTAAATTACTCGTTCGCAATAATTTGCCTGGCAACATATCGCGTGTCTAGTGGTATAAGGTCGTATCCACCAAAAAGTTGATTTTGGTGGTAAAAGGTCGTATATTTTTTTGTCCTTTGCCATTCGTTATTATAGTGTCCGAAACGCATGCATATATGAAAATTAGCCGAAAGAAAAAATAAAGGTGAAAGGTCGTAAGTACTGGCGGTTACATCCTTTCATTTCTAGATTAGAAAAAAAAAATCGTGTTCACTAATGATGCATGGTCGTATCCACCATTTTTATTTATATTATATAATTTTTTTACAAATCCTTTAAAAAACCTCTGAAACGCATAGATAAATCGAATTTTGGACAAAATTCCAAAATTTTTATTTTTTGAGAAAAAAAAATTATCAAGCTAAAGGATCGCATCGACAATTATTTTTTCATACTTTTTTTCACAAAACCTCTAAAAATCTCTGAAACGCCATAGATAAATCGAATTTCGGACAAAATTTCAAAATTTTTATTTTTCGAGAAAAAAAATCAACGAGCCAAAGGTATAAGGTCGTATCGACATTTTGTTATTAATTTTTATACTTTTTTTTTTACAAAACCTCTACAAACCTCTGAAACGCATAGATAAAGTGAATTCTGGACGAAATTTCAAAATTTAATACTGATTCATTAATTTCATGTTATTTTTGGTTTACTTTTTATACAAATTAAAAATTCCATAATATGTATAATCGAATACAAGCTTATATCAATTTTTAGCTCGTTAATTTTTTTTTGTGAAAAAATAAAAATTTTGGAATTTCGTCCGAAATTCAATTTATCTATGCGTTTCAGAGGTTTTCAGAGCGTTTGTAAAAAAATTATATAAAAAAAAAAAATGTTCGATGCGACCTTGTATCATTAGTGAACACGATTTTTTTTTTTCTCAAGTTGAAATAAAAGGACGTAACCGCCCGTACCTGCGACCTTTCACCGTTAGTCGATCAATTTCGGAATTTCATGTTTCCGAACGTATTTTCACATTTTTAGCGGAAATACGGAGAAAAAAATTGATATGCCCTTTTACCTTTATGCATGGTAAAAAGTCGTATATTGGCGCATACGTCCTTGTACCATTAGACACGCGATATCCTGAAATTTTGAGAGAGCGTTCATTGCATCTTCTTCATTCATCTCCCGAAGTTTCATTCGTATCGCCGGTTTTTTAATTCACCGATGAGCCACCTTTTAATTATCCTCTTATGGCACTTTGATATCTCATATATTTTCTGATATGCTCGATTTTTCATGCTTAAAGAATTTGTGGGCCAAAAAAATTGCATGTCAAATATAAATAACAAAACTTGGACCTCTTTAAAAAAAAAAAAAAAAAAAAAAAAAAAAAAAAAAAAAAAAAAACATGCAAAGTTAAGCTTGAACGGGACTTGCCAAAAATTTACGTACGTTGACAAATTTTCCTCTATCAGCAAGTAATATTTTTTATATTTATATATATTTTTTTTTAATTCAAATTTCCATGAGATCTCGACAGTTTTATCGATTCTCGAAAAACTTGGCATAAAATATTCCGTAAAATTGATTAGGTATTGGAAGAAAAAAATAAAAAAATAAAATAAAATAAACATTGACATCACTCGAAGCTCACTCGATATTGATCGTTAACGAAATTTTGTTTTCGTAAAAGATTTTGCAAATCTTTTACGAGATTCAATGCTCCGAAAATCCAAATTTTTTGTTTAGTTATTTTTTCTTTTTTTTTTACTCAAAATGAAGCATCACCAACGAGCAGCAAGATATATAATAATATTGTTTCGAGAGAAAAAGTCGCGAATAACTTTCGCTTGTATTTATATTTTCCATTCGATTTTTCTTTTCGATGGGGTAAAAAAGAAAAAAAAAAAACAAAATATTCTCAAAAGGAAAAAGAAGAAAATTTTCCGATTCCCGGTCCGGCGTTATTAAAAAAAAAAAAAAAAACTCAGCGAGTCGTGTTTTGGTATGCGCGTTGCTGCAAACTGCTCGGCAAGAAACTCGACTCGCCCTAACGAGCCTAGAAAGGGATCTTTGTCATGCGATCACCGCGGCTAGCATCAAATTTCGACGTTTCCAAGACTTTTTTTTCCCCCCCCCTCCCCTTCTCTTCTCCTTATTTTTTTTTTTTTTTTATTTTTTTTTTCACATGCGACCGACGAAGGAACAAAGAAACGATTCAACTCGAGTACACCGAGCTACCGCAGTGATTCGAATAAAGTTGGGTGGCGAAAAACAAAATTAAAAAAAAAAAAACGAAAAAAAAAAACGTGTTTTACAAAACTGACACCTCGAGGAGAGGAAAAAAAAAAAACGCGTCTCTTGTTATAATTATTGGCTTCGTATTTTTGATATTACGAGGTGTGAAAAGAAATTTTGAAAAATCTTTTCGACCGCCCGATGGGCTCACCTGCACGAGGCAATACTGTTGCGGATCCACCTTGTGGAGGCCATACTTGGCGAGCATTTCCCTGACTACCTGAGCCGCGGAGTCCCTCACGCTCAACAATAGAGTCTTGTACGGCACGTCCTTGCAAAGGGCCTCGCCATAAATCTTAAGAGTACCGCCGGTATCGGGACCGCCGTCCTTGCTCCGAAATTGCTGCAGCTTCCTCTCGAGCTTTTGCTGCCTTCGACGTCTCATCACCGCCTCGGGATTCGAGATACTGCGAGTGAAACTCGTTTCCGGAAGTTCTGCGAACGAATGAAAATCATTTTTTTTTTTTTTTTCTTCTTCTTCGAACGCAACGAGGCGAGGGAAAAAACAAGGAGGGGATATTCGATATCAGGCGAGAGACACAGTTTCGTAGGCTGTGATGATGTTGAGATTTGCATCGTTGGAATGCAACGAAAATAGGTTTTTTTTGTTAATAAAATAAAAATAATTTTCAGTAGTGTCAACGCTTTACTGTCATATTTAGGCCCCAGGTCGCGAAAAAAAAACCGAAAAAAAAGGTTTAAACGATTTTTTACTTCAAAACTATACTGGAAATGGTTTATTTTTTCTTTTAAACCTATTTTCGTTGCATCGTTGGAATGCATCGAAAATAGGTTTTTTTTTAAATAAAATAAAAGTAATTTCCAGTACTTTCAACGCTTTACTGTCATATTTAGGCCCCAGGTCGCGAAAAAAAAACCGAAACAAAAAAGGTTTAAACGATTTTTGACGTCAAAACAATACTGGAAATGGTTTTTTTTTTAATAAAATAAAAATAATTTCCAGTACTTTCAACGCTTTACTGTCATATTTAGGCCCCAGGTCACGAAAAAAAAAAAAAAAAAAAAAAACAGAAAAAAAAGGTTTAAACGATTTTTGACGTTAAAACAATACTGGAAATGGTTTATTTTTTTTTTTTTTTAAACCTATTTTCGTTGCATTCCAACGATGCAAATTTCAACATCATAGGCTGTGAAGCTTATTGGATATCTTTCGGATAATTGAGAGTCATTTATTGGTCGTTGAGCAAAAGAAATTTTGAATAAATTGATAAAAACAAATGGAGCAATTTGAAAAATGATACTGAACGGTTCAATTTATTGGAAAGAAAAAATTCAAAAATTCTCGTGGGAAGATACGAAATTTCAAGATTTTCATGACAACACATTCAAAATTTCCTGAAACATTGAGAAACGCAAATTAAAAAAAATAAAAAAAAATCCTTGTCCGTGCGTGACAATATCTTCTCAATGTTCCAACTTTCGTAAATTTGAAGCTATCAAGCTGAAAAATTAAAAAAAAAAATTATCTGGGGGACAATGATGATTGGTATTGAATTTGGTAAGAATTATTCAAGGGGTTCGGATTTTATAAAATTTTGAAATTTTCGAAAAACGTGCTTGCGTGCTATTTCGCAAATGCGAACGCTATGGAGCCCAAAATTTTGACAAAAATAGTCCTGTGGGACAAGAATGATTGAAATCGAATTTGGAAAAAATCCCTCGAAAGGTTCGGACATTGGAAAATTTTGAAAATTTCTCAAAATGTATGCGTGCGCTCTAAAATTCGCAAATTTGATGCTGAGCCCAAATTTTAAAAAGAAATATTCCATGGGGCAAGGATGATTGGTACTGAATTTGGAAAGATTTCTTCGAGGAGTTCGGATTTTAGAAAATTTTGAAATCATTGAAAAATGTATTAGCGCTCTATAACTTTCCCAAATTCGATCCTATTGAGCCCAAACTTTTTGCATAAATAGTCCGTGAGGCTAGGATGAGTGGTATTAAATTTGGAAAAAATCTTCAAGGGGTTCAGATTTGAAGAGATTTTTAAATTTTCGAAAAATGTAATTGCGCGCTCTAACTTTCGCTAATTTGACGCCCACAAATTTTTGCATAAATAGCCCGGGGGACAAGGATGATCGGTATTAAATTAGAAAAGAATTCTTCGAGGGGTTCAGATTTTAGAAAATTTTCAAATTTTCGAAAAATATATTTGCGCGCTACAACTTTCGCAAATATGACGCTATCGAGCCCAAACTTTTTGCATGAACAGTCCGTGAGGCAAGAATGACTGGTATTAAATTTCGGATCGAATTCTCCGAGGAGTTCGGACTTTAGAAAATTTTTAAATTTTCGAAAAGTCCTGAGCTCTGACTTTCAAAAAAATTGATGCCTATCCAAGCCACAGCGTTTCACTCTACAATGGTCCACGTGAAAATGAAAAAGAAAACGTGCAAATTACCAAAATTTGCAGATTGCTTCCCTCGTTACTTTCATCTCGCAAAGCTTCCTTTATAAGAAAGCCAAAATTGAAAAATCCCACTTGCTCGCAGAGTGGGACAAAATGATGGCGAAGCACAATGTACAAATTTCTAATTTGCACACTTTTTTTTTTTTGTCTTTTTTTTTTCCGAATCCCAGCAATTTTTTTTCTTCAATGATTCAATGTTCACTTTATCAGAAGGATACGTTTTTATTTTTATTTTTGGGAGAATTCCCAGAGTCTCTCTCAAAAAAAAAAAAAAAAAAAAAAAACCTAAATAATCCATCAAACGAATTTATCTCCGTGATCCTTTTCAAGCTTGAATCTTTCTCTCTCTCCCTCTCTCTATCTCATTCAGGATCCTCACCGAGGACTTTCTATAAATGTCTGCGGTTTACAATCTCGAATTAAAGAAATATTCAAATCGATCGACGCAAGTCGTTTTTTTTTTGCGAGCTTTCCCCGGGGAGAGCCTGGCAACGATAAAAACGTCTGATCGATTCGTCTTATTCTCCTTATCGCTCGTCCCAAATTTATCGAGCATTTTCGATAAGCACGTTATTATTAGCCCTTAATAGAACTTAATAGACCGGGGACGCGTTCATGGGGTGGAATAATCTTTGATAGATCGTTTCATCGTGAATGGCTCGAACCAAAAAGAGAGTGTGATCTTATTATTATTGTTGTTGTTGTTGTTGTTGTTGTTGTTGTTGTTGTTGTTGTTGTTGTTGTTGTTGTTGTTGTTGTTGTTGTTGTTGTTGTTGTTGTTGTTGTTGTTGTTGTTGTTGTTGTTGTTGTTGTTGTTGTTGTTGTTGTTGTTGTTGTTGTTGTTGTTGTTGTTGTTGTTGTTGTTGTTGTTGTTGTTGTTGTTGTTGTTGTTGTTGTTGTTGTTGTTGTTGTTGTTGTTGTTGTTGTTGTTGTTGTTGTTGTTGTTGTTGTTGTTGTTGTTGTTGTTGTTGTTGTTGTTGTTGTTGTTGTTGTTGTTGTTGTTGTTGTTGTTGTTGTTGTTGTTGTTGTTGTTGTTGTTGTTGTTGTTGTTGTTGTTGTTGTTGTTGTTGTTGTTGTTGTTGTTGTTGTTGTTGTTGTTGTTGTTGTTGTTGTTGTTGTTGTTGTTGTTGTTGTTGTTGTTGTTGTTGTTGTTGTTGTTGTTGTTGTTGTTGTTGTTGTTGTTGTTGTTGTTGTTGTTGTTGTTGTTGTTGTTGTTGTTGTTGTTGTTGTTGTTGTTGTTGTTGTTGTTGTTGTTGTTGTTGTTGTTGTTGTTGTTGTTGTTGTTGTTGTTGTTGTTGTTGTTGTTGTTGTTGTTGTTGTTGTTGTTGTTGTTGTTGTTGTTGTTGTTGTTGTTGTTGTTGTTGTTGTTGTTGTTGTTGTTGTTGTTGTTGTTGTTGTTGTTGTTGTTGTTGTTGTTGTTGTTGTTGTTGTTGTTGTTGTTGTTGTTGTTGTTGTTGTTGTTGTTGTTGTTGTTGTTGTTGTTGTTGTTGTTGTTCTTATTATTATTATTATTATTATTATTATTATTATTATTATTATTATTATTATTATTATTATTATTATTATTATTATTATTATTATTATTATTATTATTATTATTATTATTATTATTATTATTATTATTATTATTATTATTATTATTATTATTATTATTATTATTATTATTATTATTATTATTATTATTATTATTATTATTATTATTATTATTATTATTATTATTATTATTATTATTATTATTATTATTATTATTATTATTATTATTATTATTATTATTATTATTATTATTATTATTATTATTATTATTATTATTATTATTATTATTATTATTATTATTATTATTATTATTATTATTATTATTATTATTATTATTATTATTATTATTATTATTATTATTATTATTATTATTATTATTATTATTATTATTATTATTATTATTATTATTATTATTATTATTATTATTATTATTATTATTATTATTATTATTATTATTATTATTATTATTATTATTATTATTATTATTATTATTATTATTATTATTATTATTATTATTATTATTATTATTATTATTATTATTATTATTATTATTATTATTATTATTATTATTATTATTATTATTATTATTATTATTATTATTATTATTATTATTATTATTATTATTATTATTATTATTATTTTACGTCTCGAAACTCGTCTCTCGATTTTTCTGCGATGATTATTATTATTTATTCTTTTCCATCCCGGATATTGACGAAGAGAGAGAGAGAGAGAGAAAAAAAAATCGACTAACCGGTATAAAGTTTTTCCGCAACGCCGTTCTGATCGACGGTCATTGTCGTCTCTTCGGGTTCACCGGTGGTGCTCTTCAAACGGCTCAATTTTTCCTGCTTCTTCATCTGTTTCTTCTCTCGTTTGCTCAATTTTCTACGAAAACTCGTGCCCTCGGCGAAACCGACACCCTGAGCGTTTGTCTTGTCGTCAATGCGACGAAGCAAAAAACGTCCCTCCCGATCGTCAATGTGCCAATTCAGCTGAACGAGCAGCGGTTTTTCCTCGAGTCCCAACTTTCTCTCCTCTGGGAGGAAAAAAAAAAAAAAAAAAGAAACAAACGAAAAAGTGGAATAAATAATTTTTTTGTTTGTGCACAGCCGAGGCGAAAATTTATGAAAAAAAAAAAGAAAAAAAAAAAAAAGTTGTATAAGAGAATTTGTTTTTTTTGTTTATACCAGCAGTACGTGACGTACCTCCGTTCTCATGAATCTCGTAGAGGGCGTACTCGGGCACCGAGAGCATCCTCATATCGGGACGAAATTTTTCTATCAGTGTCTCGATAACCGCCTGACTCGTCGCGTCCGAGGCTACCCTTATGCACTTTGTCGCGACTTTTTGCCCGCTGTCTTGAAAGTAAAATCTCATGACACCGTGAAATTCCAGATCCTGGGAGAAAAAATTTAAAGAAAAATCGAAAAAAAAAAAAACAAAACAAAACAAAGATTAGTCGATGAATTTTGAATATTCGATCAGAACGAATGATCATTGTTTTTGCAGTTTCTTTTTTTTTTTTTTTTTACTTGAAACGTTCGAATAGCCATAGCATGGTTTTTACGCATTATTGACTCAGAAATTCCCGAACTTTTTCAGGTTTTCCAGGCAAATTAGGTTCGAATAAAAAAAATGTTGGATATTAAAATAAAAAATAAAAGCTGAAATACAAAAAAATTAGAAAAATATTATTTTTTTATAATTTGTCGCGACTTTTTGCCCGCTGTCTTGAAAGTAAAATCTCATGACACCGTGAAATTTCAGATCCTGGGAGAAAAAATTTAAAGAAAAATCGAAAAAAAAAAAAACAAAACAAAACAAAAATTAGTCGATGAATTTAGAATATTCGATCAGAACGAATGATCATTGTTTTTGCAGTTTCTTTTTTTTTTTTTTTTTTTTTTTTTACTTGAAACGTTTGAATAGCCATAGCATGGTTTTTACGCATTATTGACTCAGAAATTCCCGAACTTTTTCAGGTTTTCCAGGCAAATTAGGGTCAAATAAAAAAAAAGGTTGGATATTATAATAAAAAATGAAAACTGAAATACAAAAAAATAAGAAAAATATTATTTTTTTATAATTTGTCGCGACTTTTTGCCCGCTGTCTTGAAAGTAAAACCTCATGATACCGTGAAATTCCAGATCCTGGGAGAAAAAATTTAAAGAAAAATCGAAAAAAAAAAAACAAAACAAAAATTAGTCGATGAATTTGGAATATTCGATCAGAACGAATGATCATTGTTTTTGCAGTTTCTTTTTTTTTTTTTTTTTTTACTTGAAACGTTCGAATAGCCATAGCATGGTTCTTACGACTCAGAAATTCCCGAACTTTTTCAGGTTTTCCAGGCAAATTAGGGTCGAATAAAAAAACGTTGGATATTAAAATAAAAAATAAAAGCTGAAATACAAAAAAATAAGAAAAATATTATTTTTTCATAATTTGTCGCGACTTTTTGCCCGCTGTCTTGAACGTGAAATCTCATGACACCGTAAAAACCATAGCATGGTTTTTACGCATTATTGACTCAGAAATGCCCGAACTTTTTCAGGTTTTCCAGGCAAATTAGGGTCAAATAAAAAAACGTTAGATATTAAAATAAAAAATTTAAAAAAAAAACTGAAATACAAAAAATAATATAAGAACTGTTATGTAAAAAATAAATACATTAAAAGAAAATACCGGACCTGTTCTTTATTATAAACGGAAATTTTTATGTCGGTGCCGATAAATGAAAAATAAATATAAACACTTGTCTACAATAATTAATTGCGTAGTTGCGTATCGACAAATCGAATGCAGAAACGTAGCTTTAGAGCTTTGGAGTAAATTAGTTTTTAGTTTTTGAAATTTTCCATTGTTCGGCACTGACGTAACTTTTGTCGTATATAATAAAGTATAATATAAATATTTAAAATATACAAAAATATTTATTTTTATACTTTTCAGTTTTTTTTTTTCATTTTTCAAGTTGGTTTCATTTTTCGTAATTCCGGCACAAAGTAAATTCTGTCCGGCACAAAGTAAATTCTGGAAAAATTCCAGAGAATTTTCTAAATTCTCTGAATATTTCCTGATTATTCCAGGGGGAAAGAAATTCCCTAAGTTTTTCCGGCTTTCCATGTTTTCCATATGCATAACAACCATGCATAATAACGTTGGTTAAGAGTTTGCAAAATTTTTTTTTTTGGAAATTTATTAATGGACAAATGCCATATAAACTTGGATTAAAAAAAAAAAAGATTACGAGTTTGTCCAATTTTTTTTACTAACCGAAATCGAGGACATGGAAAAAGTTGACAATTTATTTTTCGCGCGAATATGTGCGTGATCGAAATTTCAGTATAAAGCAGACGATGAACTCATTACAGTTTGATTTTTATAGTTATTAGCTAAAATTTAGATCACGTATTCCGTCTACCGTTCTGGAAAACAAAACGCGATCGTTTTGAATTTTCGATAATTCGAATTTTGGTAAATTAAATAATAGGGCAAATCTCTAAATTTTGTTTCTCTGCTAGACACGTTGTCGTTGATAATTTGTAAAAATGGTATTTTTTTTTTCAATTTAATATTGATTTTTTGAGAATTAAAAAAGAAAAAAAAACTAAGTTATAATCGTGAGAGCTCACCTCGTTTGGCTCGGACAGTTCGAAGAGATCCAGACGGTTGGCGTTCCATTGTTGTATGACACCGCGAAGAGCCTCGCGCTCGGCTTTTTTGTTCGCAGCTTCCGCAGCCATTCTGTAAAAAAAAAAAAAAAAAAAAAAAAAAAACCCCATGAAGTTATTTCGTCGAGTATACCTCTATTTCGTAATAATATCTCGAAAAACGCTTCGTGAGCCTTCGGTATAATGATAATAATAATAATAGTACAAAGAGGCATTTCTTCTCTTCCGGATATGTATTAATGGTTCAAATTAGCCTTTGTTGAAACATCCACGTTATCTCAATTGTTCCCCTACGGTAATTGAAACGATATAATGAAAAAGAATCATCTTTAGGGTTCATTGAACCTTTTGAATTTCTTATCCAGACATATCAATTGGCCAATAAAATTTCTCAGGCAGGAAAAATTCGTTGAGGGTTTCAAATTTTATAAAATTTTGAAATTTTCAAAAACGCATGTGCGCGCTTTAACTTTCACAAATGTGACGTTATCGAGCACAAACTTTTTACAAAAATAACGTAATAAATGTGTGACCCAGAATTATTGAAATTGAATTTGGCAAGAATTTTTTGCGACGTTCAGATTTTCGAAATTTTTGAAATTTTCGACAAATGTTTGCATGCGCTCTAATTTTCGCAAATTTGACGCTATCGAGCCAAAACTTTTTACAAAAATAGTCTCTAAGACCAGAATTATTGAAATTGATTTTGGCGAGAATTCTTTGAGGGGTTCAGATTTTTTAAAATTTTAAAATTTTCAAAAAATATATGCGTGCGCTCTAACTTTCGCAATTTTCACGCTATCGAGTTAAAAATTTTTACATAAATAGTCTGTGGGACAAGGATGATTGGTATTAAATTTGGAAAGAATTCCTCGAGGGCGTTCAGGTTTTAGAAATTTTGAAATTTTCGAACAGTCACGAGCGTGCTTTAACTTTTGCAAATTTGTGCCTATCAAGCCACAACCATTTACCCTAATAATCTACGTGACGATGAGAAAAAAAGCGTGCAAATTAAAAGTTTGCAGACAACTTCCTCATTATTTTATTCTCACTCGCAAAGCTTCCTCTGTGAGGAAGTCAAAATTCAACAACCCACTTGCTCATAGAGGGAATCTTTTCGAGTGAGATAAACCAATGAGGAAGCAATGTACATCAAACTTCTACTTTGCACCATTCTTTTTATTCACCTGATACACTTTTCTCGAGGTTAATTTTCAAGTATACGAGTCTGGTCTCGATAAGCAATGGCTTATTTTTAATGATTATTGTGAAAATTGTTTTTAATATAATAATTATTATTATTATTATTTCTGTGCAAGTTGGACGCTGTTCAGACCGGATCGATCGTCACGAACATCGCTTTGCTTCGAAAAGAATTCGTGCAAACAATTTTTTCGAGCCCTTTGTCCACGACTGACCCAACTGTACGACCGTAGAATCTTTTAACGATCTTTTCGAGTAAATTCAACCCGTGAAAAGAATAATTGAAATTTGTGACACGAATATTCCAGCGAGTGTTATATATTCGAGGCTCTCTTGCGGTTGGCGTTTCGAGTGAAATGTCACGTCCCCCGTCCCCCACCCCCCTTGATCGTCAGTAACGGTCAGTCAAAATATCATTCGTGAATGTGTACGTTTGCATGTCAATGGGTCGACTTTTCGTGGGACGTGGACAGGATTGACAACGCCAAAAAAAAAAATAACATTCCGAGCTTGGTATACACGTTTCTTTCCCTTCTCTATCGCAAAGTCTCTTCGTCATCGTTACTCATTGTGCTGGAGTCTCTGTGCGTTTATTATCGAGGAATCCACTCGAGTACAGAGGCTTAAATGCCCATTAGCACACAATGCTCGTTGCGCCACACCCGGTACAACATTAAATATATATATATATATATATATATATATATATATATATATATATATATATATATATATATATATATATATATATATAAATATATATGACGCATTAAAAAGACTGCTCGCGGTCTCCTCGCTATAAACAATACTTCGAAGGATCGTGAAAAAAAAAAAACATTATTTTTGAAGTCGTAATTCGCAAAACTAACATCTAAGAGCCAAGGCACGTAAAACTGATCCATGATACGCTGAGGTATGAGATTTTTTCTTCGAGTACTCGTTTGTGCTTTTTTTTTTCTTCAAATTACAAACAATTCCAACAGATATTTTATTTATCAACGGACCTATTTTCATAATTTCGAAAAACGAGCGATTATAGAAAAAAAATCGTACGAGATGGATTTTGTTTTATTCGAACAAATATTTCCAAAAATAACACTCCACGCAAATTTTAAAAAATCTGATTTTTTTTTTATTTTTTTTTGCGAGATCGGGAAAGCATTTCGAGCAGTATCTCTTTTGGTTTTTATGGACGATCGTTCTTGCCATTAAAAAAACAATTAAACACTCAATTTTTGTTACTTTTTAGAATGTAGTTTGCCCTCGGATATTTAGAAAATTTCTTTACAAAAAAAAAAAAACTTTTATCGAGCAATTCGTACGTGATTATTTTATATTTCTCGAGGTGGTCCAGAATTAACAAAAATGTGTGGTGTGCGTTCGAAGTTTGATTTCTCATGCTCTTATTATATTTACATGCAAGCAGTCTCGTCTCGTTATACAAGGGGACTCTCGACAATCAATGAAAAATAATTGATATATCGGTCGGAATTCGTTATGAAATGAAAATTCGAATTTTTAAATTTCAACACAAATTGTATTAATCGTAAAATAAATGGAATAAATTTATTCCCTCGATTTTATACGCTATGTCGTGGCCACTTCGATCAATAACTGGGTCAAATCGATCGTTGAATGCTCTAAAAAGTTTTACCCTAAAGCCTGTACGTCGTATTTCCCATCAGTCAATATACACAATCGGTGCAATTTAACTTTCCCTCGGTCAATTAACATAATTATTATTATTTAATTATTTATAATAGTGCCTTTTTCGAATTTCAATGATTTCTTCATTCTCAAATAATCGTCGTTTTATAACTAATTATTTAAATTCACATTCGGGCTAGGACTTTGATTTATTGACTCATCGAAGTCGATAAATCGAGGTCTGCCCTGATGGGACTTGAAATTTTTCAATTCCCAAAGCCTCGTGTACAAATTCGTGAATGACGATATGTACACTCGTATTCGAAGTAACAATCATCCGGGGGTATCTCTGTGCGGGACAGCCGGAAAAACGGAAATACCAGCACGTATCTGAATGCCGGTTACATCCTGCCTGGATGTAACGACACGTATATTTACACGCTTACGTGCCGACCGAGGAAGGAATGCTAATGAGTAACATTGCGTTTTAATTGTCTCGATGTGTGTGTGCGTGTATTTGTGTGTATGTGTGTGAGAAATGAACAGTCGAATAAATTTTCAATGAAAATCGATGGATCCTCTTATCATTTAGACATGAGTTCGTAGGGGAAAAAAAAAAAAAAAAATACAAATCCGATAAATGCTGATGAATATTTTTTTTAATTAAAAATTTTTTCTTTCCCCAACCCGAATTTTACAATCGAATTCTTTCTGTGGCGGATATGGTTGTACATGTAATATTTGTCGATGAAATACGACGAGATTAAAATGCAAAAGCCGCCAAGCCCAAACGTTTTAGCCTCCGGATTATCTTTTCAGAATATATAATGATTTGAGTATAACCGTGGAATTTCATATTACGTTCACGCTTGAATGTACAACTTTCTCTCTATATGTTCGCTGATCAGGAACTATCCCTTATTATTTTATGTAATGCATACATATATATATATATATATATATTTAAAATGTATGGAAAGTTGGAAAAATAGACATTAGCCTTAGTGTAGTGTATATATATACTTGAAATATGTAATCAAGGGGCAATTTTTTTTTATTGCTTTCCAAAGATTTCATTGCATTCGAGTTTCCGATTGAGACGTAGGTACCTACTTTCTCCAAAGATAAATTAAAGTAATAACTTCAAGAGCGATTCCCACAAATCGAAGAAAAGCAATGTTGAATGATTTTTATTTTCGTTATTATTATATTCGAAAAATTGAAACACGACAGATCGAATTCAATGAGAAATGTATATTACTTAAAACTTCAGGAGATTAAAAAAGGATTAAAGGATCTAAAAAAAAAAAGGAAATGTACAACGTATTTCAAAAATGATTTCTTTTTAGATAATTTCGGAAATATTTTATTTTTCAACTTCAAAATTAACCTCCATCTCAAAGTACGAACAAAGCCAAAATCTGTTTTACGACATTCTCTATCCTCTGCTGCGAGTTCAATATCACTGTACATCTTTCGGCTTATCTTTATCACTCGTGGGCACACATATATATATATATATATATATATATATATATATATATATACAACGAAGGATAGGTATCTTTTACTAAAAAATCTGAGTCACTCTCGAGTCTAGACGGGATCGTAGAGCCGAGATCAGGAAAGAATAAGAAAGGATAGAGGAATGTGTATATATATATATATATATATATATATATATATATATATATATATATATATACACAGAAGGAGAAAAAGAATTTTTCTTGGTTGATCCTGTGAGAGTTTGAAAATAATAAACCTATCGGAGGAGGGAAGAAACGCTGAAAGGGAGGATGGATTTTATAAAAGAACAGCAGGAGCATCGTCAGAAAGAAAAGAAGGAGAGAAGTCGTCGGAAAGCCTGAGAGGGTTTTGGGTGCAACGAGAATATTCGAACTGACATGAGATGCATTCCAGTGTCTCGTAACTGCAATGGTTTGTCGGCTTGAAGTGGCCCATATATATACACACACACACAGAGAAGAAGAGCAAGAAATCCTCGGAGTATTAACGTCATCTCTTGACTTTCGAGGATTCCAGGATTCGACAACAGACAATAAGCTGTATTTTACTATTCTGTGTAATAATTTCACAACCTATATGGATGAAAAATACTAATAATTATAACCATGCTGTATATTACTACGAAGAAGCTTTGTGATGATGAAAACAAAACGAAAGATCGAGATTTTAATGCCAATATGTTAAAAATGTCCCAAAACATCGAGAAATAATATTTTGAAAAAATGTCCTAGGATATGGGTGTGTGTGTGTGTGTGAATGTATTATGTTTGTACAAACTCTGCAAAATTGAAACGTTCATATCTCGATAACTACTGAAGCAATCGTGAGCAAACTTTGCACAAATTGGGATGTCCCATTTTACATGACTTTGTATTTTTCCAAAAATATCTTTGATCGCTTCTAACTTTCATAAATTTTCGTCTATTGGCTTGAAATTTTTTACGAAAATCGGCAAGGGGACAAGGATGTTTGGCATTGAATTTGGCAAGAATGGCTTCAGGAATTGGGATTTTCGAAATTTTTATAAATTGAAAAAAAAAAAAAATTCTAATAGCCCACGACTTTCGAAAATATTTGACTATATAGGGCAAACATTTCGTCCACCGATAGGTCATGGGACAAGAGTACGTGGCCATTGAATTTGCCAAGAACCGCTCGAGAGGTTCAAAATTTCGAAAACAAAATTTGAATTTAAAAAAAAATCTGTAATCGCTTTAATTTGCCCAAATTTTAAGATATCGGGCTACAATTCGGGGCTTATTATCGAGATGAGAAGAATATTTCGAAGGTTGATTGGCCTTAAATTTTGGAAAAATCGATAAAAAATTTCAGGTCTTATTGGATTTTTTTTTAAACTTTGCGAGCAAGATAAAAAATTATGAGGAAAGCCATGTGAAAATCTGTAATTTCTCGTCTGTATTTGTACGTTCATCAATTTTTTTTTTTTTTTTTTTTAGTAATTTTTCCATATTTACGAACAATATTGCCGAGAATTCATTCATCGAATTCAGTACAATTCATGACAACTTCATTCGAGTCTCATCCACGATTAATTCAGTCGATCAAAATAAAAAGGCTTCTCTCTCGTTAGACATAAATTTTAATTTTCGACTTCGATAAATATTGCCTGAAGTTCGAGACAGAGGCGAAGATTAACGAAGAAAGAGAAAATAATATTTTTTAGCTAATGGGATCCTCCGCCCGAGGCAGTTTTTTTTGGACTTTAACGAGAGAGTGATTCGTCTCTCGTCTCGATAGGAAATTGCATAGCCCCTGGGGGTTAGACTATATCCAATTATTATTATTATGCCGAGAGGAAATTTCTGGATGACAGAGTCTCTGCTATTGATGAGTGTATATTGTATATACGAAATCAAAGAGGAAAAAATTATAAATGATACTGAAGCAAGAGGGAACGAGATGAATAAAAACAAAGATAGGTCGAATCCAATGATTCAAGTTGTGCTTTCGAGGAATCAATGATTTTGAACAAGAGAGAAAGAGAGAGAGAGAGAGAGAGAGAAAGAGAAAGACTCTGACTCGTTATTATGATTCACCACTTGAGCGGTTAATTCGGTACAAGCGTGGCGGAGTCATGAGTCTCTCATTCATTGACCAAAGTAATGTACACACATGGTCTGTGCATGAGTATGGTATACTATACATGTTGTTTCGTTTAGTAATGCGTGAACGAGTACGGGCACGTGACACCGCAAAGACCTCTCTCTCTCTCTCTCTCTTGAGCTGTCGTGCTCATGGTACATAATACATATATAACAATGAATTCAGTATGCACGTTAAGGGGGCACATACGTCTCTGAGGCATTTATTATTTTAAAGGTCTGGTACAGCAGTAGTGGTGGGATTTGAGTGGAAATGATACTTTCAGTAGAAAGCTTGGATTCTTCCCGATACAAAATGCCTCATTGGCGTTTTTTAAATAAGCATAGTATAGCTGTAACAGGTAAGTTAGTGTAAGTCAGTGCGAAAAGCTTGCACCGCAGGATTTCTCAAGACAGACTTATCCGTTTGAGCTGAAATTATAACCACGCGTTGAAAGAATGTGGTGAAACAAAGTGATGAACCATTTTTTTAATTGCACTGAGAATTTACCAATTGGCAGAGGATTAAATATATTTGTTTCTTGATATTTCGATTTTTATTGGTGAACAATATATACCGTATCTTAAAAATCAATCAATGAATCAAGTTTCTTGTTCGTCATTTCCAAGTGGATGACTTTAGCCATTTTTGTGCAAAATTTGATCCAGTTCGTTTCGACGGTTCTTGAGATATCCTGCGCGCAAGCTTTTCGCATAATGAACTTACCAACTTATCTTATTACAGCTATACAATATGTGTATTTGAAAAATGTCAATGAGGCATTTTGTAGGCAATGATCCAAGCCATTTACTGAAAGTATAATTTTCACCCCAACCCCATTACTATTGTAAATAAAGGCTTCGGGGACGTATGTGAACCCTCGAAGGGAGATGATTTCAACATAATTAACATATTACAATAAGCCATATGCAACAAATATCCTCGAGATCAGCCATCGAGAAAGTAAAGTATGGGCCATATTGCGGAGAGGATGCACTCGAGAGGGCTCAAAAGTATGAGCCACTTGATTACAAAAAAAAAGCTCCCACAGGACTCACATGAAAAATCTCACGACTCGTTTAAAAACGAACAACGTAAAAATCTCGAATTTCATACATTCAATTTTCAAAGTTCTGTGGACCTGGAAAAAAAAAATTTTTCCCGCGCATAACAATTCCGCAGGGAAATACATTTTAATGTAGCTTTGCTCCGATATTGTGGCAAGTCAGACGAAAATTATTCAAGGTAGCTCGTGTGCGAGTGTGTGCTAAATTTTTACAATGATTTTTGCAAAGTTTAGTGCAACGATTAAACAGCAGTAAAGGGCGAATGATGTTTCGTGTCACAGCACGTGGTGTCCTAGAAAAATATTAATAACGATGGATTTGCAAAATTATCGACTAATACCAAATTTCCATGATGATACATTTTCCATCGAGATTTTTCAAAAGAATAATCATTATTTTTTTCTACCGATCTCAATGCATCATGCGGTTTATTTTGTTCATCAAAGAGTACTCTACGAATTCAACACGTAGATTTTTTTTCCTAGGGTCATGATCTTTTGGCGCGATTGCAGCTTATCGTTTGAAGGGCGAAAAAAATTTCTTTAATTTTTCAAACGAACGAAACTACAAAAACAAAACTATGCGGTGATTTCGTGATGTAATTTTTTACGAATGAAATAAGCCATTATGAATTAAAATTTATTAAAAAAAAAAAAAAAAAAGGGGGATTATTGTTCGAAAAATTTGCATTCATCAGTTGATGGTTTTGCCAAATCCATTACTCTGGCTCAAGAACACATGATTTGCATGCAAATCAACCTTTTACCGCTGTCATTTAGTGCACTGAACTGTGGAAAAATTATTGTAAAATTTTAGCGCTCATTTGAGTGGGTTATTATGTACGTTGAAGTTCCTAATTTTTAT